>JBAMYA010000017.1:10992624-11020404 GCA_037176975.1 Arrhamphus sclerolepis
TTATCTGGACTGGTATTATCTGCAGACCTGGACGATGTCTGTGATTTGTAAAGTAAAAATTCCAGTCCAAATTACCTACCTTATTTCAGCTTACACACAGGTGAACGGATTATTTTGAATTCAGTGCAAACGCTTTTTCCCCGGTGAAATTATGGCGTCAGCTATGGAGAATGTAATCGATACTTTTGGACAAAAAAAAAAAAATGTCAACATTAAGCTGGAGAATAATAAAAATAAACCATTTCAGAGTGATGATGAGATGAATGACTGGCATAGCTGCATGCTGTAAGAAAAAATATTGTTTATTACAACAAAGTGCCGGTTGTTTTGTTTAACGTTACCATGGACACCAATGTCTCGGTTAAGTTACCTTTTTATTGTTTCCTTGCTAATCAAAGAGTAGCTGCATGATCACTGATCACACACTTTAAATACAATATTTATCCACAACGGATAATCAATCATATGCCACTGCTCGTATTAATTACAGCACCGCATATGATGCTACGAACACTTTGATGACATATCTGGGAATCAATGCCTGTAAATTACAGTAAAACACAGACTTTGATTATCCCGTCCAAATGTGCTCTTTAAAACACAGACATCAGGGATAATTCCAAAATTACTGCAACTGTCCAGACAGTCTTCCAGAGACAGTTGATGAAGTGGTGGTTAGAATCTAAACTATCTTTGTTATGCTCGCAAACTTTGGATGGTTGCAGGTAACCAGGAAACTCCATTATTGACTTACAATGGTGCTAATATTCTTTTATAAATAAAGTCATTTGATTCTTTGGTAAAACACTAAAAGCAGTGCTGGGGGGACTAATAGTTAGTGACTCTGTTCAGTATGATTTTACACTGTTGTTAAACATGTTTGGTTGTTTCTGACTGTGAGATACATTAAATCCTACAAGTCTAAGGCTGGCGTGTGATTGGATGAGGAAGGAAAGGGGGCGGGACACGTGGTTTTTTTTGTGTATGTGAGTGTGTGTGTGCGATGCGGTGCGATGCTTAAAGGAGGTCACAGATGAAGCCGCGGCTTTTTTCTGGTGTGTTTGGCGTTGTTGCAGCCAACAGTAACTTTTTCTATTTCCTAATTAAACGACAGTTTGCTGAGTACTTCTTCCTTTGTCCTTTTATTACATCCAGATGGACTTTACAATATGTTTAGATGGAAAAAGTGGTAGTTTTGGGGTGTCCAAATGGCTGTTTTTGACATGGTTGTGACGCCTATGCTTCCGTCAAATTCATTACCTAAATATTTCTTAAGATGGTTACTTTCTTCGGTTTAAACATTCAATATTGTCTCTCTGTATTCACCCTTTAAACCTGATAAATTAACAACATAATCAACCAATCTAAAACAGGCAGTTGTGTTTATTTTTTTTACTTTTGCTCAAAACATAACCCAAGGCGTGTTTTAGAAAGAAAAAGTGGTAAAAATTACCATGAATCCAGTCTGAGATGTGACATATTTCTAGTCCCATGGAAGAGGAGAATCTGCTGAATCAAATGATACCAAACATTATAAGGGCTAAAGTACACAGATGAGGATAAATCCATGTGTAAAGAGCCTTGTGCTCATTACTGGACGCTTTGATGCTACACGCAGCGTGACGAAGGTAACAATCATGTACGTGTACGTTCATAAGTTGTATTTACTAGTCTGTTTCCAGTTGGAAATGGAAAATAATCCATTTGGCGCACTTAGTGAGAAATTGAGTGTCTACTTGGTGTTATCTTTAAAAGCTTTACACTTTGCTCAAATTCTATCAAAGTTGATACATTGATAGTCAAGGGGTGATGGAAGGTGATCAGTGGCATATATGTACAAGAAAGTGAATGTTAGCTGGTGTTATTATGAAAGCAAGTAGTCAAGGATAGATATTTCACATTTCTCCTCTGGTTTATTCCAAATTACTCAGGCAAAGCAACTGACACAATATTTTTGACACTGGGAATACCTTCTCTGAGGTCCCTCCTCACCACCAAGAACACACATACAAACCTTATTATTGTGGAACAGTTCTTCACTTACTTTGGGCATGTCTTTTAGGCATTCTTTCCTGAAAATAGGACTTTAACTGTGGATTCCTGAGAGCTGCAAATCATTGTCTTTTCCACAGTGCATCAACTCTTTTTGAAACTGTATAAAAGGTGTATAAAATGTGTTTTTTAATGTTGTAATTCATTGATGGTTTTATCTGCTAAAGTGGTGGCACCAGGGCTTATTTTTAAACCACTTTATTGAACTGTCTTGGTAAACAGATGATACCTTCTTCTAATCCACCGAGGAGTCAAGCAGTGTGAGTCTGGCGGGCAGGGAAGAATGCTGACAAGAGCAAAGAAAATCCCTTGACATCTTATTTTAGGTGGACTAACCCCAGTGGAGCCCAGAGTAGGCCAGGACTGCAGAGCCCTGGGGGCAGAGGGCCTGGTGATGAGGCCCCAGTGGCCGCTGATGTGTCCACATTTCCAACTCACTCATCTCCCCGGCAGCATGTGTCCCAGAAGACACTCAGTTCGGACACTCTGGCAGCAATCAGAAGATTTAAATAATTGGGTGTAGCATGAAACAGTGCACTGTGTGAAAGTGGTAAGGGCATGCTGGGTCTAATTAGGAGATACTTGAAAGGATTTTCCTTGCGTTCTACATACACATAAGCAAAAACACATCGTTCACACACACAAACATACACACTGGGCAGTCCGAGCACCGGGAGACACTGATTTGATGTGTAAGCGCTGACCACAAGATCCTTCATAATTGTCATTAATTTGATGTGCTGAGGGCTCCAAATAATATGCATCCTGTGCTGCCATTCAGAAAGGCTGCGGGAGTCGAACTGCCCCCATGTTTGGGTAAAGTAATTAAAATTGCTTCATATGGTGCAGCTTTAATTCCTGCCGATTTCAAAGAAATATCAAGGACCAGTTTGATTCCAATCATACTGCATCCACTTGTGAGGGACATCCCCATGGCCAGTCTGCAGCCGCAATCAAAGCTAATTTGCATGATGTGCTAACACATCTTTATGACTTTAACGAAGTATGTTTGAAATCATGCACACACTGTGAAGAGGAGTTCAGCCTGGGAGTGGTGTCTTTAAGAGCCAATCATCTGACTTTACTTTGTTTAGAGTGTTTTGGTGAGTTTCTTAATTCTTGTTAACATTCCTTCTCTCCCAGCAGCGCTCCACCTCAAATTAATTCCTTCCTACAGCGATAAAATTTCAAAAGGGTTTTGGCTATAATACATTTTCATGTCAATCCAGAAAGTTTCTGATGCGTTCAGATGTAGAATTAGCCTCATAAAAGCAAGCGGGCCCCTCTCCGTTAGTGCTGAATACCACCCAACACATCTTAAATGCATGATCTGTACTACAGCTGTGCCACAGAAAAGTCTACCACTGTAGCAAACAACGAAAAAACTAAAAGTATGAGTGCACTTGATCGCTCATGACTGACTCCCACTCATGTGGCTGTGTCTGTACTGGGACGGAGAAATAAAGCTAATATTATTCAATAATAAATGTTCAAAGGATTCATGTCATATCATAAACTGAACATAATAAAACTGGATTTTTCTTTGCTGAAGATGCACAGAAGATTTTAATGTTTTAAATGTGCTTAAGTGTGTATATCAACTGTTGGTAGTTGGTCATTTTCAACAACATTCAACTCAGAACTGTGTTTATTTCTGGGATGTGGGTACAGGTCTTACATAAACAGTGTTGAAGACTCGTTTCTATCTGTTAGAAGATGCAGGTTCTCCATGAATTCCACCAAAATCTCCTTCTCACTATACAGCGTCTTCACTTTGTTTTGTTGTTGTTTTCATGTGCAATACTTAGATCAATGTATTACTAATATAATGTTTTTATTTTTACCTAAAGTGAATCTATTTGCACTGCATGAGAAGCTTAATCTAGAAATATAGACGTACTGCTAGCAAATTTGAATTTGCTCAGCAGGTCCATCTAGCTACTATCTATTGGATCTCATTAATTACCCCCCAAAAGTCTGCGTGAGCCAATCACATCAGTCCGTCACATCAGTAAACCCTCTGAAAGGTTTTGACATGACGATGACAGAGCTGAGATGCTCTAGTCTGGATGGTAAACAGTTGTTTGAATCATCTTTGACATCGATTTGATGTTTGATCACACCGTTTATTTTCAAATTCTGTTTGCAAAAACAACAACAGCCATTTTTATTTTACTGGCGTGTCTCCACAACGTGTCGCTCTGAATGCGTCACCTTGTTAGTTGCTCTGATTAGTTGCAGCTCTAACCACCTATGTGCAGAGGCAGTCTGAGAAGCAGCAGTTGGTCCCCCTGGATGAGGACGTCCTATGACTCGTTTTCAGTCCCTACATCTGTCCAGATGTGGCTCTGAGCTATCAGACTATGAGAAGATGTTATTTACAGCTTTATGTGATCTGCGTCATCACATAAAGCTGTAACAATGAGCATCATCAGTCCAAAGGAGCAATTTTAATCCTGAATGATAAATAAACCTCACTCAGCTGATTTTTGATTGCAATGCTGGTATCAGATTAATTTGTTTCTCCTGTTTGTAACAATCAGAATGCTGAGAAGAGTTTTGGTAGGTTCCATATGGGTGTGCATAATCTCATCACTATTTCTATAATATTTGACACCATATTCCTGAAAGTAAACATTGTCCTTTGTTGTTGCAATTATTATTTATTTATCTTGCACGATGTCAGCTGATGATGCGCCATAGATTTCAGCTCAGTGGAGCCACAGATGTGACCCATTTTACAGCTTTTTTATCAAGGAAAACCCCCAGTTTCATCATTTTAACTTTATGATATGACATGATATACCAAAGAAAAATAAGTCATGCCTCATTATTTGGCACTGAATGTCTGGCTGAGCGTCAGCAGAAACGTTAGCTGATGATCGTCTCACTGTCTAACGTACACTAATGGAATAATAAATAATAAATGTTACTCAGCAGCATTATCATTAGCATCTCAGCGTACATATACAGCTTAGTATTACGCCATCTGTGTCCCTTTTTTTTAAATGCATGCTCTTTTCTAAACTTCTAAACACTCCTGAACCTCAGCCGAGCATTTCCGCCTGCTCCCTCTTTAAGGTCACCAGCACAGATGGACACAAAATAAGCTGAAGGGAAGTCGTGGAAGCTTCTGCGCGGAGACTTTATGTTCTGGGCGTGAATCATTTTCGCTCATGTCGGTGTGTTTCATTTGCTTTCCCTTTATTTTCGAACTCAACTCTGTCATCGAGGTCAACGTAAAAAAGGACACGTGATTGGCTCAGACTGCTGCCCTGTTTATTGACCTAAACATCACTGATTGCAAACTGCTGTTGATGTTATTAATGAATGCTGTGGCTCTATGCTGAAGGAGGGATGTTTTTGTGATGTTTGTGTGCCTTGTTTATCTTTCCCAGACAGACACACAGAGTAAAAGACGTTCAAGACTGATGTCAGAGTTCACTTATCATTATTCTCTTTATTTCACTGCATACTGATAAGTGTCTCCTGACTCTTACTAATCATTTCAGCTTGCTGCTGCCATTTCCCCACCAGGCATGATGTGTTTCTGTTTTGTTTTGTTTTTGTTTTTCCTTATGATGAATTATCATCTTAGATGCGATCAGAGTTTTAAAAGACAAGAAAAAGTGATGTATTACTCGTTTCCAAATACTCAGCTTTCAATGAGTTGACAATGCTTCCTTTTTGAGAGTTTTTTTTTTTTATTAACATTGTATGGTCGCGTTATCCTGGCAGTGCTTATCCCCAAGTGTAAGAGCTTTGGTGTTCATTTTAAAAACGGGAGTTTCTGAGAGTACAAGCAAGGACGGGGTACGCCTTCCATCTCTGTAGACCTGCTGAGACTTCTTCTTGGTTGGAGGGAAATTTGGATTTCCATGGCTCAGTGGATTCAGTTCGTCTTTATGGGCCAACAGAGGAGCAAATGTATTTGTTTTCACGACACTTCACCAGTGACTGTCTTAGGAAGACGGCCCAGTATGATGGTGGACTCAAGTTACAAGTCTTTTATGTTTTTCATTCTGTCAAATTTAAAGTCAGCAAATGAATAAATCAGCCCCCACCTCTGATTGGGGTCACACTGATCATAGTTTCTCAAACTTTTGTGTCCTGTCTCTTGCTAGCAAAAAAGAAAAATCCCTTTCCTGCCTTTCACACAAAAAAGAAAATCAGTTATTATCATGCCATGGCAGCGTGGATGGTTGGCAACTAAGGAGAGAAAAGTATTTTGACACCAGCATCATCTGCTTTTCAGTTTCTTGGCTGCAGATGTTTTCATTTCATTTGCCCACACTTCCCACATCTACCCCTCTTAGCATGAACGTATACAGAGCAAACATAAATAGATGGCGGGAGACTGAAAGATGTCAGAATCCGTAATGTTACATGATAGCAGGTAATGAGCATCTGTATTTACGGACACAAATATCCAGTTATCATCTTTGCTGTCATTATGCTTTCCACTTTCATATTCTGTATCCGATTTTGGCTCTAACATGAAACATGTTGTGATATTGAGGAAGTTTACAGGAAACGCGCTCATAACATGTTGATATATTGAAAAATTTTATGACCGGCAACAGGAGTGGTGCATGTTCATAAGGCATTAGCTCTGGCAATCAATATGCTTCCAGGAACCAATCAAAAAGCACTTAAGTCAAATCTGCTTGTTTTCGGGAAGATCCTCTCCCTCTGATTCTCATTCTTTGACATTCAAAAATGATTAAAGGTTTTTTGGGGTTACGCTGGATGCACAGCTACTCCAGAAGTGCCAGAGATGAAAATTAGATCTCTGAAAATTAGCAAAATGAGCATACTGGCATTTAGCATTTTTCAATAATAAAAACTGATATATTCACACTGATACATTTTCTGCAGTTGTATCTTTGCCAGGAGTGTTCTACACTAAGCCAAAGAAACCAGGGATTCACATACTACATTTGCACCAATACCTCAGTCTAGGGAGACGTTTTGTTTCCATTAACACTTCCTATATTTTCTCTGAAATTCCAGAAAAAACACCCCCAAAGGGAAAGTAGGTCATTGGCATGAGTACATCCTAAAAGATTTCCTATGACATATCATGGCCCTGCCTTCCCTCTTCTGCCACGAGGATTCCTGGAGGGATGAGGTAATTGATTGTGCTGCTTGATGGGCAATAATATCTTGTTATGGCCTTATGCACGGAGAGTCCCCGCAGTACGCCGGACTCCCCTTGCCTCTGTGCCCTTGATAAAGTCTGCTCTGCATTATCTTCACTGGGAGCTGACGGAGGCGGCCGGGACCTTATCTTCAGTGACCTCATAGAACAGACATTAATCACCATCTGTAAAGAAAGAAATTAGCCTCAGAGCAATCTCCATGCGATCTCAAAAAGATTAACTTTCAACAGACACACTTCTGCTACACAAAGCCATGATGTTTTGAGGAAAAACACTCTGCATGCTTGAAAAGGAGAAATCTTGGAGAGACTTAAATGACAATGTAATTAGCCTCATTTGCAGTTTTGGAGGATGCTGCCACTTTTAAAACTATGCTTTAGTTGCCTTTGACAGAATGACTGTTGCTGTGCTCCTGAAACGTAGACAATTTGTTTCACATAATGAAACCAATTTGGAAGATTATTTAGTGCAATGTCTTGTACAGTGTTAATAAAATTACTTTTTTTCCCCCACACTCATTCTGATCCTCTCTCCCATTAATGAATTATAACACAATTCATTATCTAATTTATGTCTGAGAGTTTGTTGTTTTGAGACCAAAATTATAGCCATAAAAAAAAAAACTAAAAAAAAAACGAGGCAATTAAAAGGATAGTTTTGAGTGTGTCTCTGTTACTGCTCCCAACAACCAATTTGGATGGAGAGAGGTAGTTTTATAATAGCACAACTAAGCGTGTATGTTCAGGAACAGGCAATTAGAGCTGAGAAAGGGGGGCTGAAGGGGGTGGATAAAGAAATCAAGTACGCCTTTCTAAATGTAATGGAAATCAAGCCTGTGAACTGTTGTTCCACTCATCCAACTGAAGGATAGGCAACCCATCTCTCCAGTGAGCTCATTTGTCTTCCTCTTATACCTTGTCTATCCCCCGTTCCACGCCGCCCCCCTCCCCGCCCCCCCATCCATCTCCCTTAGCCGACCCCCTCGGCTGGAGCTTGTCTTGGGCATGGCTTGGCTCACGGCTACGCGCAGATGCCCATGATGGATGCTCAAAGAGTTGACCCCCTGACCAAAGAGCCAACGGGCAAACAACACAGCGTCTAAAGTTCTTTGCCAAGTGGAATATTGATTTCATGTTCCGTGCACTTTGGACACAAACACTGACTCCAAACTCCCCCTCCCCCCTATCTGTCCTATATTCCAAGAAATCCAATAGACTTTTGTTGTATGGTTTGCATTGTTGCTAAGGAGACGGCTCTGTAGAGCCTGAAGTTTTGGGCGGAAGAAGCTAAACAATGTAGATAGGACGGCATAGACTCCCACACACCGCTGCTGCTCAGGGAAAACGTGGTACAGGGAAGGTGAATCTATAACAGCAGCTACGGTAGAGCCGAGGAGCAAATCAACTGACCTGCTGGGTTCCTTGTGGGTCTCGTTTGAGGTTCAGCCCTATGCAGTACTTCGGTATTTGCATAATGGAATGGGAGTAGCCGACGAAGGATCTCTTCTATCATAATTTCTGTAGAAGTGGTAAAATATTTCATCTGAACGCTTGGTTCACTGCGGTGCCTCAGATATAGATACTTGTGTCACCACAGCATTTCAGTTAGCATGAGCTTATAAGGAGGTCAGTGCATCGAATTACCCGAATATTAAACAGAAAAGGAAAATCCCAGCAGAGCTTTTTTTTTTCAAATTCAATAATGCGCAAACAGGAATCTGATCACCTTGTTGGGAAATCTTGTTTCACTTGCATTCTTTCTTTTTAGAGCAAATATGTTAAACTCGAGGCCTCAGGTCGAATCTGAACCAACACATCATTTTATGTAGCCTCAGTGACACACTGAGCAAAAAAAAACTGCAACATTAAGTTAAAATGTAACAATATACACATGAAAAATTTATTGAAAAGTAAAAAATGACCTGTTAAAGAAAAAAATAGTTTACATGCAAGTCTTCTTAAAGCTGTGATTTTAAATGAAAATGATAAAAATTTGTAGAAGTTGATATTTTACCACAAAAAGTTCTAGTATTAGGTTAAATCTGGCAAAATCTGTGATTAAAAGTTAAGATAAGAGTTAAAGTTCTACAAAATTTGCAGTTTACGACAAAGTCACAAACTTTATTTTGTTTTCTTTCTCTTTTTTTCACCACCATAAATTTGTGATTTTAAAGGAAAAAAATTCTCACAAAAAATACAGTTTTACATAGTTTTACAACCTTAAATCATAATTACAAATCAATATTTTACACAAAAAAATTCTCAATTTCACCAGAAACATCTGCTTCCTTAGAAAAGTTGATTAAAAGAATAATATTCCGTTCTGTTCCTGTGAACCCTCGTTCAGAGTCGCACCGTAAATAAGGCAGAGCAACCAGCTGCATCCCACAATTAGTGAGTAAGAAAACAGTTACGTCACCTTTGCTTCTCTAAACTGCTTCTGAACATTCAGATGCTCACACTCTGAATCAGCTCTGCTGCCACCAGTTCAACACCGAGAACGCTGATGTGGCTGAGAGTAACTGCAGCGGCTGACTGGATGAAAACATCCATCATGTCTACAGCCCTGCTTGCAGCTCTTACGAGATGTGAAAATCAGCACTTTTCTCTTTTTTTTTTTCAACACTTAAAATGCTTGGCTGGAGTTTGGCAGGTATATTATCATTTGCCATCTTAATTTAGTACGTTGGCTTACTAACATGTCCTAATCACCTAATTACCAGAAAGGATTAAGGACGTATTTACATCATTAATTTGAGCGTTAAACATATTCTGACATGACGACAAGTTGATGAAATCTCAAGGTACCACAAAAGTAACTGCAGTGTTTCTGCATGGAAGGTGCATACCGAATAAAGTTTCAATTAAAGTCACCAGCGAATCTGACAGAAACATAATGTTCACCTGGTTGTCCCCACTCCAGCCCGCTTCTTCCCTTCTTCTCTTAAAAGGTGCTTCAATCCTCAAGTTTACAATGTACTTCTCATCAACATCATGCTTTGAACACTTTTAATTCAAAGAAAATGTATGTGTCAACTTCTGGAAATATATTTAAATACTTTATATACATAAAAAATTCTACAAAAACAACAACAACCTGGATCTAGATGAATAAATGATTTATTCATGCAGAATCCTGCTGCCCATTGTGGGATGTAGCTCGTGAAGATTAAGTGGAAGAGTTTGGACAAGATGAGAAGAGAAGTGGAATCAGGAATGCAGTTTAATGCGTCTCACTGACATGTGGCTGCAGGGACAAAGTCCCAACTTCAGCACATCTCCACAGCTTTGAGACAGAATGCAGAGGCTGCAGGCAGACGGAGAAGAGTAAAGGAGGTGGGGTTTAGGGCTTATCAGGGATGGATGGTGTAATCCTGGTCATGTTACCGTGATGGAGCATCTCTGCAGCTCACATATTGAACTGTTAGCGGTGAGTTTCCGTTATATTACTTTTTCTGCCAAGAGAGTTCATGCGTATATCCAACCATCAGCCACTGCTGCCGCTACCTGGAACATCATTATCTCAGCTGTTGCCAGGTAACACCCAGCACATCACCCCAAACGCTGCATCACCGTCTCCCTCCCGCCATTCCAACTTTGAAACAGTTTGTCAGCTTTTGCACTGGATGAAATGTGAAAGAGTAAGAGATGCTTACAACGTATCTGAAGTCACCAAACATTCCTCTGTTTTAATGTTTACAGGCGTATTTTCTGTTTCTGAAATCATCAACAAGCTCTGAAGTTCCATTATTTTTCTTTTCATTTCAAGACCAACAGCTAAATAGGTTTTTTTATTATTATTCTTTTCTTCTACTTCACTGATAAGTGTTTCTATTTCTTATTGTGAATAAATGGAGAAAATAATGCATAATATACTTGGCATTAGTCATTAAAATATACTGCATTTTATGCATTTTGTTACTTCTTGTTTCTTGAAAAAGAAACAAGAAAATAAATGGAAAATTGCCTTAATTTAGACACACTTACAAAGTCAGAACAGTTAAAGTGACGCTGCAGGATGTTCACCTCCTCTTGTCCAATCACAGCTGAGAAAGGCTCCAGTTCCCTCTCAGCTCTGACCAGTGTGAAGCAGGTAAAGAAACTGGGTGGAAGCGGAGAAAAAGCATTTGGGCTCAATGGGTTAAAAATCATTCTACACTCAGAGGAGAAGCATGTGGAGGTAGAGACATAAAGACACACTGCTTACCTCTTAGCCTCCATGAAAAAGAAGGAAAAAGAAAAGAAAAGTCCTGCATTGTTCAGATGATGGATACACGTGTTCATTGAGCAGCTTATGTCCAGTCCACTGAAGATGAAATTGGGGAAAAATGTAACTTTCGCACAACTTGCATCATATTTTAATAGTGATTTTTTATTTTTTTTTGTATTTGTAATGTTGCTTCTTTTCATTAGATCGTATAATGTATTCTTTTTTAAATCCTTCTTTGTTAAAGTTGTGGGTTCTATGATAAATAAGTAAATGGCCTCTCTGGCAGTGGTGGAACGGTGTATTCATGTGGCCTGAAGGAGAACATGTATCCAGACGTCGTAACGATTTTCCTGCACAAGATGATAGTTGGCTCATGAGCAGATGAATCCCTCCGAGGGGCGTTAAAAAAAACAAAAAACAAAAACAACCAAGTGTGCATCTGTGTCTCCATCATGATCCTCCCCAAACATGG
This sequence comes from Arrhamphus sclerolepis, assembly GCA_037176975.1. Taxonomy (NCBI): domain Eukaryota; kingdom Metazoa; phylum Chordata; class Actinopteri; order Beloniformes; family Hemiramphidae; genus Arrhamphus; species Arrhamphus sclerolepis. Next base: position 11,004,520 of record JBAMYA010000017.1, read on the forward strand.
CTGTGGGAACCAGTTTAGAGGCCATGCATTCATGTCCTGCAGGTAAAGCAGGACTTGACAGTCCTCCTCAAACTTCCAGAGCTGCTTTATTCTTGCAGAGCAGAGTTATCAGCCCTTCTGTTCTTATTTATTTATTTATATTTCAGAACAGAGACTAACAAATGATGACTTGTACTGGGAGTCTCTTGTGGCAGCATACTGTATTAACTTGGTTCATACTGGGCCAGCTGCCAGTGTTGTCAGCCGGAGGTCAGCAGGATAAGGCCCACGCTTTTGGCTGCTACCCAAAACGCTACACACCCGACCCGACTCAGGCATGTGGTCAGGATGCCTCCTGGACGCCTCCTGGGGGGAGGTCTTTTAGTCATGTCCAACCAGGAGAAGACCACGAGGCAGATCCAGGACAAACTGGAGAGATTATATCTCCCGTTTGGCCTCAGAGCTTCAGCAGACATCACAACTTCCACCATCGCCTGTAGGGGGATCAAAAACACCAAAAAAAAACAACAAAAGTCCTCTGTGCTGCTTTAAGTTGATGCTACCTAAACTGCTGATGTCACCATGACCGTGAGTTGATCCGATTCCCAGCTAGATTGTCTTGAAACTAGAACTAGTCTTCACTAAACTGTGGAGTCAGTCCAGAATACCTTATAGTCACTGTTTTACGTAAAAAATTGATTTTACATCCACCAAAAAAATAGTATGAATTTACTGTAAAAGAATAAAAGAAGTATATCTAACATCATCATTAAATATTTTAAAGGCAGCTGCCATGATGATTTCATCATCAGTCATCTAATCACATACGTAGTCTAGTTGGAGCCTGAATTATCATTTTTCACGTGCATTTCACGTGTACTTAAAGTTAAACAAGACATAAAGAGCATTCCAGTGGTCTTCATGTGCTTCTACAATCATGATGTATTTTAATTAAGTGTCCAAGAGTTACAATATAAGCATAAACTATCTCCTATTTTGTGTTCAGTTATGTCTTCTCATCTTTTTTCCTGTTTATTTGTTTCTTTAGTTTTTTTTCTTTTTTATGCCCTTCAAATGTCTCCCTCAGCAGTGTAAGCTCTACATTTGGGTCCAAACTGTGATCTCCACCACATCCCACAGCAGCTGGACTGGACTGAGATCTGGTGACGGCGGAGGTCGTTGGAGTTCAGAGAACTCATCGCCATGTTCTAGGAACCAGTTTGAGTTGATGATGGTGCATCATCCTGCTGGAAGTATCCATCAGAAGACGGTCCACTGTGGTCATGACGGGAGACAAATACTCAAAAACAACAATAACCTCTCTGATGTTCAGTGTGAACTTCAGCAAGAGCTTCTGCCATGTGATTGGTTGATTAGCTAATAAAGTGTGTGTGTGTGTGTTCATATGCATGTATATACTGTGTGTAAAAAGTCATTTGTGTCTTTTTCCTGTTGCTTGTCCATCTGTTGTCCTACACCTCTGTTCTTCCAAACATGCACATCTGTTTGACACATAGTCGCTAGTCTGATGCATTTGTACTTGAGTCCTCCAACACACCATTCTTCAGATAAGCACGACAGTTGTTTTTTGTTTTGTCTTTTTTTTCTCCATTTGCTGAAGAAACTGATTGAACTCTCACCTTTTTGTCATGTTTGTTGAGTTGTGGTGCAAACATTGTTTATATGCAAATGATTCATTTGAACGCTTGTTAATGAGGATGGAAATCAGGTTCTTGCACGTGCACGCAATTTCATGATCACTGAGGTGATTTTTTTTTTTTCAATTTCTTAAAAAGAAGGATTTGTATAACTGGCTCTATAAATCTGGCACAAACTAGTGTATGCACATTTCCTTTGTGCCTGCAAGCAGTTTCAATCATGAAACTGCATAAAGTTTTATGCTTCTGGCCCCAGATATTGCTGCTTGCTGTTCACACTTTTGAACAGTAATAACTCTTGTCCCTGTATGAGTAGAGCGAGAGGAGGTGGGTGTATTGTTGTTGGGAGCAGTTTAAGTTTGACATTGCCTCTGTCATGTCTCACATTCATCATAAGTGGCTCTGGCGCTTTCCTCCAGAGAGCCAGAGTGAGCAGGATGCTGCCTGCCAACCTCCATGAACTCAGGCTTCCCGGGAGTGCAGGGCTCTCCATCTATCTGCAAACACCCTGCAGATAACATATCTCCAAAGTTTTTGTCCCAAGCGGATTTTAGTAGATTGTGTGTGCATCTATATACATAGGTGTGTGTACTTGTGGGTAAGTGGAAGTGGGGCAAGATTAAAAATGAACTTTTATAACATTGTGCTTGTTGTAGTTCCACGGATACATTTTTTTTCAAGAATTTATAGCTCTAAAAGTCTGTAATTCATTGAAAGCAATAAAAACAAGGAATCACACAGAGGCTCTTCCTAGAAACGAGAAGACTTGGCTCAAGTGTTTTATGATTGGTTGAGTACCTGGAGGCTTGTTGAGGTGCAGAGCTAACGCCTCCTGAACACCTGCTTCTGGTCAGAGACACAAGCTTTTGGGCATCTCTTGTAAATAATCCAGAATTCCTCCATCATTATATGAACAGACATTAAGGATTAAGAATATGAAAGTGAGAAGCATGAAGAACCGCGGTTCAGATCTGACTTTGGTTTAGTGGTTTTTGTTTTTTTTTTTATTTTGGTGCTCTTGCACCTTGTTCTGGGTTCTTGTCTCAGTCCTCTTCTGTTTCCATCAACTTTACTTCCTGTTTGCAGTCCTGTCTGAGATGCCAGTTCATGAGGACAACCAAGAGTGGTTGAGCATACTTGCACTTACGAACAGATATGAATTGATGGATTATTATTAATTAGACCAAATAACAGGCTGCTGGCTGGTTCGCTGGTTTAAACGGGCATAAACAGAGGCTACAGTCTTCCTGCAGAGGCTGCAGGTTCGACTCATTTATAAAACCTGCTGCGAAAGAAAATGTTGCGTGAAGCAGGATGAAATTTGTGGTCGCAACATTCCTCACAAAAGTCGGGATCTATAAAGTATTTCCGTGCGTAAAAAAAGTTCCCAGTGTTCCAAAACCTTTGGACCACACGTGTAATCTTGCGTAATGCTCCTAATGCTCCTCCTTCTAGACTGCATTTTAGTGACTTCTGATGGTAAAACAAAATATGACATAGATAAAGACCTCTGCATAGCGCACATCTTGAGACCATCCTGGGGGTCTCAGGAGGAGTTTCACCACGGAGCACGGCCCCGCGATGATGTCACCTGATGTATATTCTTTAACAAGTCCTTGAAAATGCGTTTGACACATCAGACATAACGTCACACAAATTATTCAATATTGTTTCAATTTCTTTCAGTTCCTCAGTTGTTTCGCTCTGATTTTCCAGAACAGCATTCATCAGCATCCGTCCTCCTAAAGACGTGCATGTGCTTGTATGGTCTCCATGGTTACTATTTTGACCAATAACATTGATCGGCTTGCTCATTTAAATACACACTGACATTCACGAGTTGTTTGCATTGATCATTTATGGTTGAATGTGGGCGTGTAGAGGCAGGACAGGAGGCGGAGCCTTGTATGCAAACATTGACGTGCAGCTGTGATCTATAAAGGGAAATTGCTGCTGGTGTGCGTATGTAGGGTTTTATAAATCTGAATCCTTTTTTTGCGTACAAAAATTCTAACTTTTTGGCGCGAGAAATCTTTCAGGATGGAATCTAAACAATGTTTTATAAATGAGGCCCCTGGCCTGCAACCTTTTGCTGCATGTCTTCCCCAATTTTCTGTCTCTGCACTGTTAATAAAGGACAAAAAAATAGAATACATGACTGATTTTAATGACTGATGCAAAGGATTTTCATGTATGTCCAGTTGTCTCTAGGAAGAACATTGATTTTAAGTAAAAACTTCCATTATTTCTGTCCTCTACCTGAATATATGTTTGTATTTCACTAGTGTTTACATAAACCTGTTCTGGATGAAAAAGGAACACACAGCAGAACTTCCTTTTTTCCTTATTTAATTTGCAGTATAAGCACTTAATCCGGGTATTAATAATCATTCATTTGAGGGAACTCTGCAAAAGTATTCAGATGCATGTAACTTATCCACTGAGCACGGTGCTCAGAGCCCCAGAAGGACTGGTTTTGATGTTGGAAAAGGAACGCCCTCAGTGTCACTGACTTGACCAGAGCAATTCCAGCCATCCTGCATTTCCTGAAGGTGGAGGTGAAGTGCAGGAAGGTTCGCTTGTCTATTTGTGCCTCTCGCTGCTTCCATTTGCATCAATCTACGGAGTGGAGTCATCCAGCTGGCCCACAGGCAAATCAATTTGATCTGAAGGCTATTCATGACTTCCAGCAAGATAATGATTTGGAACAAAATCTTGCATGGCAATCTGTCTTTCTGTGCAATCAGTTATCTTTCAAGCACTTTTTTTTCTATCATTTCCTCGCTGAGATACAAACTTGCTTCATGCAGTCGTCAAGATAGCGGCATGAAAATACCGCTTTCTAAAATACCACAGAGGCCAACAAAGAAAAGGAAGAATACAGACGTATCATCAGTTACAAACCCTTTTTTTTTTAAAGTTGGGACACGATGTAAAATAAAATGAAAACAGAATAAAACCACTGGCACATCTCAGGAGGCCATATTCTATTGAAATATAACACAGAAAACTTTGAATATTTGAACTATTTTGAACATGCAGCATCCCTTCTTCTTTTAACAAAAGTCCACATCCATCTGGGATCTGAGGAGAACAGTTGAGTTTTGGAAGACAGTATGTCCCATTCATGTCTGATCTTCAGCATCCTGGGACTTTGAGGGATATTTTATTTATTTATTTAATGTGTTTTCAGTTAATGGGAGGTCTGGACCACACATGGGCCATGGTGGTTTCTATGAAGCCTTGCTTTTGTTAGGGTTGTAGTACTCAGCTAGGATGCAAGACCAGCTCTGAAACAGACATCTAATCAGCACAAAAAGTAAAAAAAACTTCTGTTATTTCTTTGTTGTAACTGTGCTTCTTGGCAAAAACATTATTTTTCATACATTGGGAAAGCGTTTTTAACCACCTTTAAATGGTTCATTCCAGTTAAAGACAGCATCACCACATGTAGCCATCAGTGCTGATCTCTTCCTTGTTGAAATGTCAGGCTATGATGGGATGGATGTGTAGCGTCTTTGCTTTGAATCTATGTGATTTACACTCAGCAGCATGGCAGCAGTCCATCATGAATGTTTGAAGGTAGAAAATTATGTCAAACTAACGATCGTGTTCTGTAATGTTGCTTTCTTTACCAGAAGTAGACTTGTTGGCCAAAAGTCCCAAATGCAACATGTTGGTGGTACTGTAGTAGCCTTCATTAAATTCAATTTAGCATTGGTACACTAAAAATACTTAAAAAATGCACCTTTACATTAGCCCATGAATACGCTGTCTCAGTCTGCAGGATTGTGGATTTGTAAGTCTTGTACCCAGCAGACTTTTAAACAGCTTTTGTGGGGTGGTGATGCCTCTGGGTCTTTCCTCTGTTCTGCAGCTGGAGGGTCGTACAGATCGATGCCATTGATCTCAAGTAGTTTGTCAAACGTCCAGCTGTTTGGCACTGGATTTTAGCTTCTCTTGGTAGAGTTGTAAAAATCAGAGAAGTTACATTGCAAGTGATGTAAGTCCTTCTTCTCTGTAGCCTGGAGGACCTGGTGTCCCTGATGACCTAAAAGAATTTTACATTTTGATCCGCCTGACTGCAGGACAGCCCATTTGCCTCAGCTCCATTTTAAAGAAGCTTTAAGCCAAAGAAGATAATGACATTTCTGGATTATGTTTTCATATAGCTTCTGCTTTCCAGGATGGAGCTTTAATCTGTATATAAAGATGGCAGACCATGGTCTGAGACAGTGACGAGAGTCATGTCTGTTAAAACAGTTCCACATGAAGATAACAGGTATCAAATACTGATCTGTCCCATGTGAACAGAGATTTGGATTATCCTTCTGGGTGAAGTTTCCATGTTCTCCATGTGATCTTATGAGTTGTGTCCTGGTTTAACTCCAGTGTCTGTATGTGCATGGCTGTTTGTCTGTATGTGCATGGCTGTTTGTCTGTATGTGCATGGCTGTTTGTCTGTTTGTGCATGGCTGTTTGTGTGTATGTGCATGGCTGTTTGTCTGTATGTGCATGGCTGTTTGTCTGTTTGTGCATGGCTGTTTGTCTGTATGTGCATGGCTGTTTGTGTGTATGTGCATGGCTGTTTGTTTGTTTGTGCATGGCTGTTTGTCTGCATGTGCATGGCTGTTTGTCTGCATGTGCAGCTCTGGGCTGCATTGGTGAACTGTCCGGGGCGTATTCCTGTCTCCTGATTGAAGAGAACTGGAATATGCTCCAGCAGAACCAAGTTCCCCTGAATAAGAAGAAGCATGGATAGAAAATGGCAAAACATCTGACTTTCAACATTCAATATGTTTTCTGTCTTACGTTGCAAATGAAATATGGGTTTCTAAGATTTGCAAATCATTGCATTGTGATTGTGTTTGCATTTTATACAGTGGTCTCAGTGCTTTTGAATGTGAAACAGCAACAAGTGTAACAACAAAGTGATTGATTGTTTTCAAATTATTATTCTAAAAGATATTTTTTTTGAGTGTATTTGACTTTCCAATGTGGTGAGTAGCCCCAACCTGCAGCCCTGGATCTACTTCGAATAATAAAAATGGATGAATAAGGATTGGGAGTGGGTCCAGCTCCAAACTATTGGTATACAAGCACTAACACTATGCAGAACAATCTGACACCCCGCAGGACTTTTACACTTTAAATTTACATTCATTGATTACTCTGATATAAGCCATTAATCACATGGATGACTGACCTTTTTCCCCTCAGGACAACTACATCTAGTTTTTCATTTCCAATCCTGAGGAGAAGAACAATAGCACATAATATCGGAGTGCCTCATAACTCCCTCATATTCTTCTCCTGGAGTAAATGCCCTGTGGCTGTCTTATTTCAACAGCTTACTTAGCAGCACATCGTTTGGCACAAGGGTGTGTACGATTAAAGCTCACGCTGATGCTGTATTTATTAACCCAAGCTAAATATTGATCCTTTTTTACGATTCAAATGCAGAAACATATACTTACCTCCATGTATATTTCAGCTTCAGCAAGTTATTTCCCTCAGATTCACGGAGCGACCAGCTTTGATACGTGCCGCAGTAGTGGGAAATATGATCAAGCTAATAAAAGAGCCCCGGACATCACAGAACTGTTCAACACACTGTTAAAAACTGGAAGGTTAGTGGTGAAACATCATCTTTGGAGAAGAAAAAGTTTAAGTTTTGCTTCTGTCAGGCCTTCACAATTTTTTTTTCAGTTCTTGTTCATTTGTTTGCTTAGTTTTGTCCATTTTCTTTCTTCAAAACCTTTGTAATGGCACTGAGGTGTGTTTATTTATGAGAGAAACGCGTTTCTTGTTGTGCACTTTTATTTTGTAATCTACAGTTTTTTTTAAATTTTTTTCTGTACTTCCTGCTCCACTTTAGGGGGCTGGTTTTCTTTAGTTTTAGCTCTCGTTCATGCCTCTCATCTAGATTCTGTTACTAACTGTAACATTTCAGTCATTCCTAAATGTATTTACATTATTATGTAATAGTAATTATTCACTATTCCAATCAGTATTCATATTTCCGTGTGTCCTTGGTTTGTTGCTGGTTATTTGTTTGTCTCTGTCCAGTTGTTTTGTTATTCTTTTGTGCCTGCTTCCCACATGGATTTTTTTTTTGTTTGTTTGTTTTTTGTATTACCTTCCTCAGCATTGCCTTAAGGCTGATTTATGCTTCTGTGTGAAATCTATCGAGTAGCTACAGCGTAGCTGTGCAGCCTACGGCGTAGCCTAAAGAGCATCTCCCCCCAAATGTAATTATGTGTCGCAGGAACACGGACCACAAGAATCATGACTGTGGATTTCTTCTTCTTCTTTCTCATTTTCAAATTTCACGCCAGTTTTTTTTTTTTTTTTCGTATTTTCAAGTTAGAACAATAATTCACTGCAATGTCTGTAAAAGCTATTGATACTTCACACTTATCAGCTCCAACTCACTTAAAAATATACTTTATTTGCTCTCTTGTTATGCCTGAGCTGCATACAGGAAGTAAAGAAAAGAAAAGAAAAGGTGAGGTAGCCAGCGATCTACAGCGCTGAAGAAAATAACCAACACTGCCACCTAGCGGTTGGTGGTGTAATTACACAGCAGTGGCAGCGGCTGGTCTTTCAAAGTGGGGAAGCTCAATGTTGGGCTGCCTCCTAAAATTTGTCAAGTTAATTTATGCGTAAATTCAGACATGAATGAAATGACAGGAGTTTGTTGTTTTGTTTTTTCCTCTCATTTCCTTCTCTTGATAGTAGCGGACAGAAAAGTTGGAGCTGCAGCTTTTACCATTTTTCTGGCGTTCTGTGGAATGGCCTCTTCCTCCCTCTCATTCCCACACAAGATCAGGAAAAGAGTCTGCCTCATCTCTTTGCGCGTTCAGATGCGCTCTTGGCTGCTCGCTTTACATTCTGGGATGTCTTATCTGATTTGTGGAGCTGCTATCTGAATGCGGGAGACTCCTGGAAGTTCTGGGAGATTTGGGATGTCTGTAAATTCTGCCGTCCTTTCCTTTTCAAGAAAATGATCTCAGAAAGAACAAACAAAACGATAATAAACTTGAACAAGGAAATGTTGAAATAATGTGAAACTGAAACAAGGAAATACTATGAGTGTGTTTTATTTACAGTATAAGAAATGAACAATGGAAATGGTCCAGTAATTTTTCCAAGCAAATACAAAGAAATGGGTTGAAGTTTATCTTTCGATTTCACTTGCAAAGTCCGCAATGGGACTGAGCTCCCAGTGATTAGGTGTATTTCTCAAAGTAGCTGTCAATCAAAACAGGATTCAGCCATTCAGCTGAAGGTGGAAGCTCAGCGTCCAGGCCAGCCCACAGCTCCATTCACCCTGAGAGAAGCTGAGTGCTCTGTGGCATTTATCCAATTAGGGTGTATTTTATTTACCATGCATGCAAATGTGGGGGGAATTTCACAGACTTTGGAGAGAGTTCCAGTGGGATGGTTTGCCTCTGATATTGAGAATGGGGCTATAGAAAATGCAACAGAAGTAGTCTACATCCAGAACTGATGCATGTCAGATTTACTCGCTACCTCTGCAAAAGTCTCCAAGCAAAGTCAGGTCACTTAAGATGGACTGACTGCAGATGGCAGTAGTCTGTACTTCATTTTGCCTGCTGTTGGCCCACTTGCTTGTTCAGTTTGATCGTCTAGCACCAAAAGGAGCTAGCCAATCAAACTGAGACAAATTGAGAAAGTAGCTGTGATTTGACTGGTTGACACTTGAAAAGTTTCACGTTTCTCAATTTGTGACTGAAACTTGGCAGTCCTGAAGGCTTGATCCAAACTTCTGCAAAGGTGCAGTGGATTCTGGAAGAACACTGAACTGCTAATTCCAAGAAAGTAAAGGAGTAGTAAATAGGAGGAAAAGTACTCTTTCTTTTGAATCTGTGGTACAGATTTACTTTTACTGAATTATTTCAAGTTTTGTTAATTTTATATTTGATTTCCTACGACTATAAACTCATTGTAAAGGGGTATTTTTACTATTCTATATGCTTTTGTGGTTAATGCTAAAGGGCAACTGTACTGAATTTGAATACTTGAACTACTAACGGTGTATTTCAGTATTGTGATTTGAACTAAACTGAGTTAACTCAAATGATCAAAATCTCAACTGAAACAGACCTAAGAACTAAGCTGAACTAAAACTAACAGGTTGCAACCTGATACTAAAACCTGATATTAAATCAAAACAAAGGTTTAATTAAAATGGTTTGAAACCTAACTACTTAATAAAAAGGGTTAAGGTATTTTGAATTTAACTGTTATCTGTTGTTTTGTTTTTTTGTCTAAACTTTTTAATAATAAGCCGGCAGTTTAAACTTATTCCTTGATCTGTGGTCTTTTTGCTCTTTTGTGCGTACCGTAATCCAACTTTTGCTCCAGTAGTCGAACTTAGCTGAACGTTCTGGTCCATAGGCACTATTACTTGTTACCCTGTATCTGCCTCACGTGGGTGCTACACTGAGGCCACACAAAAAGGGAGATTTGCAATTTTAAGTCTGGAAACTCCAAAAGAATGTTGGTTCTGCCCCCTTACATGAAATACTCCTCAGCACTTACGTGACAACTGTCAGTGTTGATCTGTTGATGTTCGGTTCTCGACTCCTTTAAAACCAGATGGTTGGGCTGCAACAAAGTTCCAAATGCAGCACGCTGCCACCCACTGGACATCATTTCTGTGGTACTCCGGGATCCTGAATTGAAATAACAACAAGCAGCAACCATCCCACTTCTGGGTTGAAGTTCATCCAGGAAGTTTGTTTTGTTGCAGTTCTTTGACTGTCCACTAGGTGCTTGCTCCAAAACAGAGCAAATCTCCATTGACCTCCATGTTAAAAGTATAAATATTGCAGCAGACTGGTGCAAAAATCTTTTTTTTTGTTTTTATTTGTTACATTTTACATCCACGACTACTGTAGGTGGAGGAATTTCTTTGCACCACAGCAGATAAATTTATATTAAGCAGCAATGAAGCTGACCAGTGAGATGCCAGGACGTCATCTGACATGCTTCAGTGACAGATAGTCATCAGCTCTGCTGTTGGCTTTGACATCTTAGTTCTGCCTCTTTGCAACATGGTGCTGTTCTCTGCATAAACCTATAGGTCATGTGACCAGGTAGTTGGTCCAGTATTTACAGTCAATGAACAACATTCAAAGCTCAGTTGGCTGAAGTTCCTCCACACAGTGAGACTGATGTCAAACAGAAAAAGATCACCTCAAATAATGGCTGCTACAAGCAACTGAATTATGGGGTGTACTAACTTTTAACTAACTGAGGAGGAAGACCTACTGAAGAACAGATTATTTCATTATTTCCTCATATGCAAAAACCTTTGATTTTCTTTTTGCACATCACTGTATATACAGCTACATTTTCTGCTTTCATTATGTAGTTTATTAAGAGTGCATGTGGGCCATGAGGTAATTGTGGTGACTGGCTGGAGCCCTGTATGAGCCCTTTGACCGTGCAGACCAAAGGTTTGCTCCTCATAAATCACTGTTCCCTTCATGACAGGCTGCACACTCAGTCAGTGACGTGTGTTTGGTTGGAAGCAAAATACTGCAGAGTTGCTGAAGCTCAGTCGCTTCTTTCATATGTTGTGAAGTCCTGTTAACCAAGTAAACTTAATCAGCTGTTTTAAACCTGAGTCAGCCTCTGTTATAAGGTTTACTTTTCACACACCTGACCCCTGACATGCTGACCTGCAGCTGTTTATTTTGGTGGTGACTTCTAAACAAGGCCCATCATATTGGATGGATAGCTGCATTTCTAATGTCTACGATCCCTGGTGATCTTGTAGCAGCAACAGTCCATTAGGAGCATGGCTACTTCCTGGGTGACCTTGGAGGCAGTGCAGAGTTACGTGTAGCTGCCTTGTTAAATGTTCCATTTGTGTTTTGTTTACTTTCCATGGTTGGTGTGGCACAGCTTCTGGTACTTCTGGCTCCTGCTCTGCTTTCAGCTGCAGGAAGGGATGGTGAATTCTGTGGAGCTCTTCAAGCCTCGTGACACTGATGATGATCAGTCTTGCAAGGAAAAGACTGCATTCAAATAGATCGATCAGGCTTTCAGATACCAAACACATTTGTTTCTCAGTTTGCAACCCAGCAGGAGAGAGAGAATGTGCGTATTCAGACAGGCGTTTAAATACCATTAAATTAACATCATCTAACATTCAGTTTCATTTGTGCTAAATGGGATATTTAAGGCAATTTAGCCTCTTTTTCATTCTCCAGCTGACTGGCTGATCCTGTCATGTGTCTTTCCTGTCCTAATTCAGGATCCGAAAAAGAGCTGCAGGACTGTGAGCAGTTTGGATCGGCAGAGGCTGAGAGTGATGAAAACCAGTGGAACCAGTCAGAGCAGCACTCACTGCCTGACTGACCCAGTCCCGTGGTAAACATCCTTCTTGCTCTTGTTCCATAAAGTTATGTCTACTGCTGTAATGATGATCCTTTTTTTTTGGGATTCAATTTATTAATCACTCGCTATTTGTTTCTGCAGATGTTTTCCCAGAGGGTTCTAAGAATGTAGTAGATGGTTGCACCAGCAGTTCCTTGATTTTGTTGTCATTCTGAAATTCATTTTACCAATTTTTCACATTCCTGAAAGAATGCTCTGATGACTGCATGACTTGTACGTGATACATCACACCGCAACTTTTATTACTATTATTATAATTATTCATTTAATATTATTCATTTAACTTATTGCACCATCCAGTCGCAACATTAAAGAGATTAATCACATTTTACAGGATTAAAAGGACTTTGAAAGGACAAATCGTGCTGGGGGGGCATGAGCTGTGCTTACTTTAGCAGTTTGGACACATTCACACAGATCAACTCAGTTTTAAATGAGTTGGTTCTGCCTTTTATCTGAAATAGGTATGAAATTACAGCGGCGCCATGAAACCAAACAACTGTTTCCATCACTTGTCGTTCAGAATGAACTTAAGCAAAGGAAAAAAGATATTTTAATCCAAATAAATTTACAGGGATATAACTGGCTTTCTGCATTAATTTATCATAAAATGTGATCTGATCTTCATCTAATTCACAACAGCAGACAAACACAGCGTGCTTTAGATTACACACACGCTAGTTAAAAAGAGGAAAACAAAAAAGTTCTCATGTCTTTATTTCTCTCATGCCACATCTTTACCTATCAAACTGTGCTGGAAGAAGAAAGACGTGAACCCATGAAATATTTACTTTAATAAATCTGACTGGAGCTACTACTTTACAAACCTCTGGATTCAAATGAAATGAGTTTAAAAGGGGAACGACTTTTATTGGTAAAAGAAATTGCAGTATGTTGTCAGTTCAGAGCCTAATGAATCAAAACCCAAAACCTGAGAATCAAAATCCAAAATCTCAGAACTGAAACCAAGAATCTATAACAAAGAAATCCAAATCTGTCTTGGCTCTGAACTGAGGACATCAAAGACACCCAAAACTATTAGTTATTCTTGAGACGTGTTGGCTAATATAAAACATTCTTCACAAAAGAAGATCTGCAAAACCATGTGATCAGTGAAAGGCTGGAAAGGAAACAAAACTGTCCCAACGTGTTTAGGCATCCGTCAGTTCACAGTCAATAGTTAACTATTGATAGACACATCATCACCATAGTTACCATTAAAGGGCCAGTGTTTTTTGTTTTTTTTGATATACTAGTATTTATGCCCTTCGGGAAATTCATTCTCCGCATCTGGGCTGATGGACCCAGAGCGGTGGGCTTCAGGTTTAAGGTGCCTTGCTCAGGGGCACCTCATCCATGGATGTGGACATTGAAAGCGCTTGTTTGGGCACTTGAATTGATTGAACCGGCGACCGTCCGGTTGCCAGTCCAGGGGTCTCATTTACTAAACATTGCGTAGGATCTATACTAAAAGTGTGCGTACGGCCAAAAGCCAAAAATGGCGTACGCCAAGAAAAATCCCGATCTACAAAACCCTACGTACGCACACCAGCAAGCAATTTCTCCTTGATAAATCACAGCTGCACTTCAACGTTTGCGTACAAGGTTCCTCCTCCTGTCCTGCCCTCTACACGCCCACATTCAACCATAAATGGTTGATGCAAAGCAACTCGTGAATGTCAATGCGTATTTAAATGAGGCAGCCGATCAATGTTATTGGTCAACAGTGGTAACCACAGAGACCACGCAACCATGCTCCAAGCGCATGAAGTATCTGGAGGAGGACGGCTGCTGAGGAATGCTGTTCTGCAAAATCAGAGAGAAACAACTGATGAATTGAAAGAAATTACAACAGTACTGAGTAGTTTGTGTGGCGTTATGTCTGATGTGTCAAACGCATTAAAAAATAACTTGTCAATGAATCAACCTTATTGCTGTTTTAAATGTCGCTTGACATCCTCACAGAGCACATCTCCGTGGTGAAATTCCACCTGAGACCCCAGGGGTCTCATTTATAAAACATAGTAGGATCTAACCAGGCATTTCTGCAAACTGCCTTTTAATGTTGGCCTGTTCTCCCAGCGTAGGAAATCTGTCTGGACTGGTCATATTAACGTCATCCAGGACACAGCATTACTGCACTTAGCGCTGGCTGGGATATCCCAGATCTCTGGATGATTTCACAGAATGATGTTGTTCCTAAAAGTGACTTCAGGCAGAGAATCAACTAATTGTTGATTATGTTAAACATACCTGTCAGTTAGTTTACCAGGAACCCCAGGGTGGTTAACACAGTCTGTACTTGAACTGGGATGTCGCGGTTCCAGCGGGTCAGTATCTCCTGGACTCAGTTCAGCAAATAGATCCATGAGTAAAGCTCTAGGGAGTCTAAATCATCATAAGTCATCATCATGGTTCAGGTAATCCTGGTTATCTGTGAAAACGCGTTCCCTCCTATTGCTCCCATTTTCCAGGTCTTCCAGCAGTACCAGTGCATCCATGGTGCAGCATTACGCAGGAGAGTCACCACAGTATTTAAATGTTTACAGCAATTAGTCTGATTGTCTCACACCTTGTTACAATCGATGTGTTAATCTGCTGTAACGTTACCCTGGTGATCATCGGGGAGAGGAATGTGACGGTGACAAAACTTTGCTCTCCAGTGCTACCATAATTAACACTGTGGTTTTTACTGCTGATGCTAAAGTCAATCTATGATTACAGTTTGATATGGAATAAAATTAAATGTCTGAGAGGAGTCATGATGCAGTGTAGCTTCAGTTCCCCACCTCACCATCTGCGTCGCCAGTTTCCCCAGTCTCCAAAACCGGCGTACGCTTGGGTCAGAGTTTGCGTGACGGACCGCACATTCTCACGTCAAGTTTGTTTTTTGTAGATCACAAACTTTGCGTGGAAAGTGGCGTACGCAAGTTTCAAGCCCTGTTTTGTATGTACGCAACGGTTGTAAATGTGACCCCAGACCACTGAACTGCAGCCTCTAGTGGTCAGTAAAAAGAACTGCATTTTCTTTTCCTACCACTAGACACTGCAGTTCCTCTATTGACTACTTGAGGCTGCAGTTCCTCCACAGGATTAGAGTTAGGTCTGGTTCCACCTATAGGGGGAATCAAATCAAAAGGTAAAAACTCCAAATGTCTATCTGTGGAGGTCATTCGAAATTGACTTGCTTTTAGAACCAGCCCCTAGTGGTCAGTAGAAGAACCACAACATTAGCTTCAACCTGAAAGTTGAAATGTTGCTGCCTGGGAGTGATGGGTACAGTAGGGTGTCATCAGCATAGCAACAGTAGGAGAAACCATGTGAGAGGAAGTGGTTGTTTTATATTGAAAAGAGGAGTCCCAGCACCGAGCCCAGGGGCACACCTGTGGAGAGGCCGTGAATGCCCAGGGAGGTCGTGATACTAATGACAGCTGGAGTGGTGAGAAAATATAAAACAACCTGACAGTATTAAAGAGATGGTGAACATTTTTTCATTATTCTTAAGACTAGCTCAACGTGACTACAAAAACATGAGCCTGATGTGTTTTCTCCTCTTCGTTCTGCAGTATCGACTTGAGACTTTCACCGAGACGAGGACCAGCGCCTGGAAGTTTGAGGCCTATCATGGTAAGGCAGCCCGATGAGTCAACAAGTTAGTCACAAAATGTGCTCTTTTTAATGAACAAAACTGAATAGACCACCTGAAAAGCACCGTTAAATCTTTATCAGAAAATAAAAAATGTGGGGGGGGGGGGGGGGGGGGGGGGGGGGGGGGGGGGGGGGGGGGGGGGGGGGGGGGGGGGGGGGGGGGGGG
>JBAMYA010000017.1:11020504-11040536 GCA_037176975.1 Arrhamphus sclerolepis
CAGAGAGAGTCTCTCTGGTTGAGAAGTGTAATTGTAACTGGTTGAGAAGTGTATTTCAGGACTTCAGTACATTCAGTTATGGTGATATTGTACCACAGGGGCACTTTTTTGCAACTTTGATGAGAAATGGTGTGCGATTAGGGATTGATTTATTGATAATTCACAATATAATATCATACCCAGTTCAAAATTATTCAAGGCAGATAAGAAATGGGACAAGATACATTTGTTTTCCATCTTGGCAGCGTACATCTTCTACAGCATAGGAGTAACTTTATGTACAAAGGGTGACTTGGATTTGGCAGCATTTTCTGGTCCTTTTTTAGAGAGCTGACATTATATACATTTTGCCTTTATGCTTTTGCTGCATTCCTTAATGATACTATGCAGCTATTTCCTGTCCTTAAGGGTAAGAAGCCAAAACCAGCAATCTACAGAGAAGGTCAGGACTTGATCGATAAAACATGAGATTGAAGGATCCAATTGTCAATTGTGAAACTTAAAAAACCCCAAAGTTTGACGTTTTGTTTTTGACACTGTGTCCATGTGTAATTCAAAGTTCAGCTTATTGTTAATGACAGTGCACAAGTATTTGTGCTGTTATAAAAATGGATGATTGATTCTTCATAAAATCAGTGATCATCTCTTTCGCTCTGGATGCTTTGCTCTCCTGGATTTATGACCAACACAAAGATGTAAATTCAGATACTACAGGGCTATGAACCTAGACACTGCCGTTGAACAGTGGCACCATGACTGTGTTGTCTGTGAGTTTAATAATGCAATGTTTCTTATTTTTACTATGACATGTTTGTGACAAAAATAACAAGCTATAGGTGAGAGGAGATGTGGGGTGAAAGGTACAAGAACATTACATAAAACTACCATTAACTTTAACACACTATGAGTTATTTGTTAACAGATCAGAGTGACATCAATGTGATGGGCATGACTCAACCTGTCTGCAGAGATATGAGGCTCCATACTGTTAAAAGCTGAAGAAAAATCAATGAAGGCCAACTGCACTAAGGTATTTGAACCACTAGGTGATTCAACAAATCATTGTGTGTGTGTGTTTAAGTTTGCCATACACATGAGTTCATAAGGTGACTTTTATTTCTCATATCTGAAGCATCAGATACATTTCCACATATAGCTACTTTGTACAAGATGTGTTCAACAGAGATGATTCTATTTGTACATAATCTAGAAAGTCTTCAGGTATAAGTACAAATTCTCTAACCTAGAACTCTAGATGCACTGCTAGCAAATTTATATTTGTTCAGCAGGCCTGCTAGCTACGCTCTGTTGAAGCTCATTAATTATGCCCTAAAGTCTTGGGGGGCCTCTCAGATCAGTCTATCCTTGTAGAGAGTCTCTGAGAGGACTGAGAGGATGTCTGCAGCAGAGCACAGTTAAAGACTTTGACTTCTTTGACAGTCTCTCAGTGGTAGTGGTGGATGAGGTCCATCTCATTTACAAATGTAAGACAACTCTGGTAAACTTGCTGAAACTATAAAGAAAGCTACTCAAGAAGTAATCTGAACTTGATTATGCATGTCTTTTTGAAGATACTGGTTGAGTGTTTGGGCACACCAGTTATTCTCAAATTCTACTGGAAAACACAGAAACAATAATTGGATTCCATTTGCTTTGTCGTTCTGAATACACCACCCTGTTGGTTGCTCTGATTGGTTGTAGCTCTGCAGAGGCAGTTTGAGAGGCAACCGTTGGTCCCGCCCCCTGGATAAGGAGGGTTTTCAGACCCCACATCTGTCTTGATGTGGTTCTGATCCATCTACCTGCAAATTCTCTGTAATCAGAACATTTTTCCAAAATCTGAAACCTTTTTAAATGGAAAATACAATTAGAAAAATACAAAAGAATGTATTTCGAAGTTAAATTACACAAAAACCATATAATGTACCTTCTTCAGTGATGTTTCTCTGTAAAGCACTTGACCAAAAAACAAAAAGTCTCTATGTGTCAGATGCCATTTAGAAGCCTCTTGCTGCGTCGGCTGGTGGTTGTCTCCTGCTCCTTTATTGGCATGTATCCAAGCTTGTGAAAGTTTGCAGGAGATTGTTTGGCAGATTTCAGCTCTCTCCAAAGGATTTCAGTGGGATTTCTGCCAGGGCTCATAACTGGCCAGTTTAAACCATCTCATCTTTGCCCTCTCTGCAAAACTTTTGTGGTGTTGGAAGAGTTTATTGTTTAGAAACAAAGTGATACGCTACATCCCATAATAGCTCTTTGTTCTGTCTTTATTATACTTCACCACAAAGCCTATCGCCGTCCTATAAAACCTTCAGCAAAAGTTAATATTTTTGAATGCTAATGACTAAGACTTCTGCTAATGACAGACTATCATTAAATATCTAAGCTTTTTATTAATTATTGGTCCTGAAAAACAAGTTCTAGAAATGTGAAATTTGAAGACTTGACAACATTATGAAGCGGGCAGAGCAGAATCTTGTGTAGCTTACAGTCAACACTTTCTCACAATCAAATGTCAAAATGCATATGCTTTATCAGTCGGATTGTTCATTTATGAAGCATTTTAAATATCCTCGACATATTGTTTCAAGTCTGTTTCATGCTAATATTGCAGGTGACTTTAAATTTCAGGTCTTTGCTGAGGCCTGAAATGTTTAAATGCCCCATATAATTTAAAATTGGTTTTATGTCAACATAGTCAAAGTGAAGAATCCCAAAGTCTGTAAGTGTTACATAACGCGTTGCATGAACCTGTTTGATATGCCTACAACATTAAAACAGTAACATACACCAGCCCACTTTCAAGCCTCCATCACGGCAGCACTGACTGTTACTGCAACACTGGACAGCTTCAGAGGCATCACTCAATGTCTGACACTTCACTGAGGAGCTATTCCAACACATTAGCAAGACATCTGCAACCTGTAAGTTTGAAACTAACTATAAACCAAATGCAGAGTCAGTTCACATGTGACTAAATAAGCTGAGGTTTAACATTGTTATGTAAACCCCAATATTTTGATCTAAGCTTCACCTGAACTGTTTTTTCATGTAAAATGACTGATAAATATTAATAATAATATTCTTTAAATAAACCGTAATTGTAGGTGTAGATGGCTTAGGTCTCAAGTACAACGGTGCCCACAAGATACTTTTTACACAAAAGAGGCAAATATATTATATCTGGCAGACCAGTTTAACTGCAGACCACAGACTGGTGCAGACCAAGAAGTGCCCTGAAATGAAAAATCTCATTATCATGTCATTGATGTCCCAAAAGCGCAAAACAGCTATTGTGACTGTTTGTAACCCAGCCTGTCCCTGTCCAATCTTCTAGTGGACATAAAAGACATTTAAGACAATGACAGTCTTGTCCACGACCTTAAGTCTCGTCTGGTACTGTCATGAACATTATATTTTGTTAATATAGATATAAATTATTTGTATCTGGGTACCAAACACACTAAAAAGACCTCTCATGATTCTGTGGTGACATTTTGTGTGGAAAGTGGAATTAAGTTAGTTAAACCTCAGCACTAAAAGAATCCAAACAAATTTGAAGAAGTGGGTGAAGATTTAACACCCTCTGTACAGGAAAGCTGTCATGAAACACGATTACAGCCCAGCTTTTCAATTATATGATAATGACGCTGCAAATCACAAACCTCTAAGAGGTGTGATGAAGGGGAAGTTAAACAGGAAACATGGGGCTGCAGAAAAGGAAAATCTGTTACCAGATGCTTTATTACATGTTTTAACATTTGAAATGGCTGTATTTGTGGAACGGAGTCTGATAAGTTACAGCGTAGACCAGAAATAGACTGAGATGAAATCATGCTCACCCTTAAATGAACGTTTGTAATTATTATACACTGACGGCAGGTGTGGAGCTGAACACTGCAGTGGAAGTAGCCACATTCAAATCATACACATCCAGAAGCAGAAAGAAGATAAAACTTGCATCTTTATAAAGAGTTGATCGCTGGTTCAATCCCCGGCCGGTACCAATGATGTGTGTGGGGGGGGAGTGCCTGAACAAGTGCTTCCCCACGTCCACATCCATGGATGAGGTGCCCCTGAGCAAGGCACCCGAAACCCCCACCTGCTCCCCGGGCCCCGCACCGTGGCAGCCCAACGCTCTGGGTCCAGCAGCCCAGATGGGTTAAATGCGGAGAAAGAATTTCCCCACGGGGATCAAAAATAGTATATAAATAAATAAATAAAAATAAAAAAATAAACACAATTCGCAAGTGGTTGACAGTCATGTTAGTCATGAATCCTCCAGTACCATGTCATGTCAGAAAGATACATTTCTCTAAAATTAGTTATTTTCTTTCTATTACGTTTGAAGACCCCCTATTCGGGGTCACCACATCGATATGATCTGCATGATGAAGTTTGGCACAAGTTTTACACTGGATGTCCTCCCTGATGCAACTGGGATTCGACGGGACGTCCTGCATGATTGGTATGAGCACTATCGCTAAGCATGTGGATGTATTTAGTTTTTGTTGCTGTTGTTTTTAGTTTGTGTGAGGGAGCTAATAATAAAGCTAATAAAGCCTTTTTTGGAGGGGAAAAAATCCTCTAATGCAGTAAAAACTCTCTGAAATTATTGAATCTAATTAAAACCTGGGGTTCTCATTCGGATCAGGTCTGGAGGCTGAGGAGGTCCACATACGGGTCAGTTTAGCGTCTGCAGTAACTGAACTGTTGGTAATGACCGAAAAAATGAGACTGAAGACACAAGCGGCTGAAATGAGTTTCCCCTGTCGGGTGGCTGGACTCTGCCTTATGCTACATTCACACTGTATGATTTTTCCAGTCTTATAACATTAACTCAAGTCACATTGCACAATGTGAAATCAGTTGATCATTAATTTCCAGCATGTTACACTGTGTGATTGAACATAAGTTGAATGATGGCTACGACAGAAGTAGGTGTATTTCAGGATCTAAATGCAGCATCATCACCTCATGAGCAGGTTGCTGCTAATGTGCTAACGCTCTGATGACTTGAAGTTAGCATGTCGTATGTTGTGTTTGTGTGCTTCGAAAAGAAAATTTTTCTTTCTTCTTTATTTGAGTTCCACATTTTTCTTTCTGTTTGTCTGTTGTATTTGAGGTGATCTGGTCAGGATGCCTCCTGGGTGTCTCCTGGGGGACGTGTGTGTTTCGGCATGTCCAACCAGGAGAAGACCACAAGGCAAACACCCAGAAAATGCTGGAGAGACTATGCTACTCTGCTGGCCTGGGATCACCTTGGTGGAGCTGGAGGAGGTGGCTAAGGGGTAGGGAGGTCTGGGCCTCTGCAGATGGATGGATGAATAAATGTAAATTAGTTTCACTTGGTTTTCTGGGCATCCAAAACATGACATGTAGTTCACTGATCGCTTCTGAAATGACCTTTACCATTCAGTATGTATCTGGCTTGTTTTAATTTTGCTGTTTCAAAAAATTTGTTTTATGGTAACTAATGCAGGGATGTCAAGTTTAAAAGATACTTCATGTGACCCATGTCAACATAAATAAATAATTCTCCCAACAGAAGCTTGATAAAAGTGATGCTTTACTGGATCCTCTCAAGATGACACTTTAAAAAATAAATAAGAAATATTAAGTGCAAAGGGGTAATTAGACTGTCAAATCCTGTCGTGTTTCTTGGGATCGACACACCTGAGTTGTGATGCTGCTGGGATCACTGATACAAGCAAGATTTTCTCAGCAGTTCAGAGATTTCTGAGATTAATGTCAAAAGCGAAAGAAAATATGATCCACACACCTCCTCAGTAAACAGAGACTCTGTGTTACAGTGCAGTTGTTGTAGCAAAGCTGATTAGTACGAGATAACACAAACAGGAGAGTGAAGAAAACTCCAGCGGTTAACCTGCAGTCACGGTTCAGTATGATGGAGTCACACTGGTAATCTTCATTTTGAGTAATCAATACCTGCGTGTTATTACTAAATCTATAGTTACACTACATAAACCTGTTTAAATGACAGAGGTTTTCCCATCGTACTTTTGCTTTTTCTAGATATAACTTGAGTCTGTTTTCTGTGTCTCAATCAAAATGGTAATTTCAGTTTTAATGAACTCCCTGGAGACCGTTGAGCATGAAAACATGGCTTTTATTAAAATCTCTGTTGTGTCTATCAACAAGCCCTGCTGTGTGCATTTTTCTATGATACAATTTCTTGTATCATAGAAAAAATGGGTATTTTAAACACCTGAGCGACTATGACAAAAGACCAAGTGATCATGTCTGAACGTCCTGAAATGGCAAAGCTCATGGTGCTTCAGGCAGCGTGTGTGCGCATCGAGAACGGTCCAGAGAGACAAACTGTGAAACGGGTGAAGGGTGTTGGACGATTTGAAGGGACAGTTTTCATCCGTAGTGGCTTCAGATCAAAACCCATTTTTCTGCTCACATCTCAGTGATACATTCAAAGGGACAGAAAGGTAAATCAAGGAGGGAAATGTAACAGCTTTATCAACATTAAATGAGTTGAAAATATTTATATACAGATTTTCTCTTTTTTTTTACATTGACAGTATGTTCCTTTTCTGCCACAACACTGAGTTAATGAACAACATAGACAGCACAAAGGTTCATTTAGGTTTGAGGCAGAATAAACATAGAAGAAGAAGAAGACCAACATATAATCACTGCTTAATCTGGAGCAGAATGGCAGCACCCTCCCTCGTTGGTTTACCAACACCAGCGGTACACTGTGAGATTTGTTTGGTCCCTTTTCTGTTTTCTCCTCCATTTTTACAGTCTTGAGTCTCTTAGCCATGATGTCAACTGTCTCCCTGAGTTAGTTTATCTTTGTTATGATGCAGTGAAAGATATTTAGTCATTACAAGAGACAACCAGGGAGGAAGCCAAATGTTACTTTGAGTGTTTCTTTAAGCAACAGTAGGGGTTGTAGACTCAGCTCGACTCTACTCTGTTTTAAGGGTTTTCCACTAGGTGACACATACCTGTTTGGACCTCAAACCAAGCTGAGTCGAAAATGCAACCAGACTGCAGGCCACTAATTGGCCAGAGAGTGAGTCACTTTAAAAACCTTGCCATATTTAAAACCAGGCAACAGTGACCGTGTGTTATAAATCAACAAACTTCTACAAACTAGAAATGGCAACAAATAAATCAACATCCGGGTCAATTGATGCCTCAGTGCCCTCCATAGTTCTGTATCGCATGCAAAGATGTGACCAGGGTCTCAGGCCATCTTGTGATGGCGACCCCACCCACACTGAGGTGGTATTCAACTGTAATGGAAAATGACGGAGAATGAGGCAAATACGATTGATCAGGTGTGAGTACTGCGAAAATTGTTTAATGGAAAAGCTCCATTAGATCTAGATGATCGAGGGAGGCGTCCAGGAGGCATCCTAACCAGCTATGTACACACATATATATATATATATGTATATGTGTATATATATATATACATATATATATATACATATGTGTGTGTGTATATGTGTATATTGCAATGCTTAAAAAATATATTTGTTCCTAGTTTTTGTCCTTTCTGCTGTTATCCTCATAAGGAGAATGAGTGGTGTCAAACCAAAGACCCCATTCTCTGTACTGTTCTTGTGTCTGACTTCCTGCAGGCTTTATCTATCATGTGTAAAATGAGGTGCCTGAGCAGCAAAATTGATTTGGCATGTATCTTTAGCAGAGTAGAGTAGATGGTCACTTCTGGGACACATCTAAACCGTACTGCAGCATTTCTGGTAGGACCTCTCTCACTGAGTAAAAAGACAGCGATTCACGTGGGTTAAACTGGAGATATACTGTAAACACTGCAGTCCACTCGCTGATCAACAGAGGGTCTTCACTTCCTTTCAAACATTAAAAACACAAAGCACACCATTTCCAAGTCTGCATTTGATTCATCAGAGCTAAATCTGTTGAAAATATTTGAAACAGATCTCCTCCAGAAGCTGTAGCGCATGATCCTCCTGAGCTGAGGGGCTTAGTTTTGTGGCCGTGGCCCCCTTTTTTTTTTCTAATGTAGTTCAAGGACGTTTTGTTTGTGCTGATTTTAAAGTTAAGGGTTCAAAGTCCATTCTTAACCTTGGAAAAGAAAAAAAGAGATTTTCTCATCACCTCCTGGTCCATTTTGTGGCTGCTCTAGATTAGAATTAAGCATTGTTAGTGTATCTCTGACGGGAACACTCACTAGCAGGTAGATGATCAGATTCAGTAAAATATTATTGCTGGTAAACGGACAGCCTGTTTCTAGTTTATTTAATGTATTAAAGTGTTCAGTGAAGATAAAATTTAATTGCAAGTTTTACGGCCGGCTTTTACGTCGCAGTGATTAGGGAGGAACCTCTATCAATTTGGTGGGTAGATGACATTTACTGGTAATAGCAGATCCCAATAAAACTTGCGCGCTGGCAAACCCATATATCAGCCTGAAAGAAGAGGAGCTGCAGCATCGTGTCTGTCTTCCAGTCAGTTTGTACGCTCGTGGTGGAAATGACAGCGACACGGATGCCTCAGATGTGGCCAACCTGTGTGCAAAAGTGTGTGTGCAGGTCACCAAGGTTTTCCCTGAGTTGTGTTTGCAGCAGCACTGTGATACAGTATGCCCTGGAGAGACACAACCTGCAATGCATCAGTCCCAGCCCCCCTCAGCTGTCTCTCTTCAGCCTTAGTGGACATGACAGTGTGCTCACAAGTATTTTTCTCCACAGGGAACATTTACCTCCTACTCACACACACACACAGAGAGAGAGAGAGAGAGAGACACTTTCCCCCAGCAAAGCACAGATCAAGGCCATCTACACAGTCAATAAACATCAGAAATTGACACCAAAACAGCCGGTAACTGCCTTGGGAAGATGAAGAAGAAAGAACGCTCGAGGAGCGACAAATTGAGGGCTCTTGGCATTCGGATCACAGGCAGGATGAATGTAATGGCAGTGTTATAAAGATGTGAAACATACAGGGAGAAGCTTCTGGACTTAAGGCTGCCAACAGTGATGTCATCTAGTCCAGCAAGCACACACTGGGAAATGAAGTATGTGATGCGAAATGTTGATATATGACCGCTGGCTTTCAACTACAGCAGTTCAGCAAAGAGCATATAGTGCTAAATCAGCAAGTGAATTTGATTTGATGGACAGGTGCGTGAATGTGTGGGTGGGTGGGTGGGGAAAGCTATGTTCCTGATGTTCCTTCTTGAAATAATTGATTTTTTATTTGTCACTCACAGATTAATAAAAAAAATAATATCATGTTCCACTCAAAATGATTTATTTTATTTATTTACTTTATATCATATCAATGGTCCATCAGCATTTAACGTGTTAGTTTCAATTTAAACCGTGTGGTGGAATTAAAAGAAATAAACCAATGTACAACGCTGTGGAAACGTGAAGACACAACAGTGCAACTATGGCAGAACGTTTGAGCTTTTAGGTCTAAATGTTAGATTTCTGTGTTGCCATGTGGGGACATTCTCTGAAAGTTAGTTGTTGGTTTCTGTCAAACTAACCTGAGGAAAACTACAGGAGAATGTTTTGTGTTTGCTAGTTTTATGAATTGGCAAAAGCATGATTGGTTTAACTAAGTTCACAATGTCTTCAGTTTTTATCCATGTGTTTTTGGCTTTTACATCCCTGCATGTTTTGATGGAACTTCTGTCTTGTCCGTCCACCTCCACCTCCTTAGGACGCCCCTCCAGGTGTGTCACAGCATGAACGCCTCCTCATCCTGGTTCACTGTCCTCGGGCCTGGCTTACGGATTTCCACCGCCTCCATAATCCACCTCTTGTATCGATCTTCTTCGGTGTGGATGACTCTCGCCTCGTCCCAGTCCAGAATGTGTTTCTCTCTTCTGCAGCGACCTGCTATTGCCGATTTGAGGTTTTCATGTTGTGTCTTTTCTTTTATTGATCTTGTTGGCCTGTCAAAAATAACAGGGCAGTCACGCTGTGATGTTGCTAATGTTGATATTGGTTGCAAGAGAGTTCTATCGATCATCTTTGCTATTCTACGACCACCGTTTCTGAGCTATGATGGAACATTTTTCCCACGATTACCCATCTTTCATCTGTCATCTGGGGCAGCCGAAATCGTACAATGAACCAGGCATTACCGGCTTTTTGTTTTTCTTTTTTCATACTTCATTTAACTATGAGTAACTTATTTATCACAAACAGACATTGCATCCACCGCTTTAAAGTTTCTCTCTTTTTTTCCCAGGGTACCTTGCAGACAATCGAATACTGAAACAAGCTGGTTCAGATGAGCATGAAAAAATAAATAAAGCATGATATTCATCAAGAAGGGGGGATTCAGAAGAAGTGTTCAAGAACTGCAGTGCTGTATGAGGGGAGCTTTTGAAAATCCATCAATCTGATTGTTATATCCTACGCATTTCTGTCAGCTCTCTTTTTATATACGGCAGTAAAATCTAGTTGAGTTCAGTTCAAGTGCTGCCCCACGCTGAGTTCATGTAGAAGACCGGCAGCCTCTGTAATAGTTTCTGACAAGGGAATCAAAAGATCAAGATGGACTTATGTACTAAATGGGAGGTTTTTATAATTACAGGGCAGGTGGGCTTCAGCCAAGCAGAGATAGTGGCTCAGTTCATGGATGCATGGAATCTGGTTTAATAATTAATGAAGCAGAACCTGCTCCCTGCAGATGAAGGAGAGTGGCTGTTAGAAAATACACTTCACCTATGATGAAATGCCAACAAGGTTTAAAGACAATTTCCCATCTGTCACACCAGATACAGCTCTGCCACTGCAAACCTCCCCCAACGTGATGGACAGATTTACTAGTGTGAGGTATAAAATAGCCTTTGTAGGATTTCCAGGTGCAATTAAAACTTTTACCTTTCATCATCTGAACTGCTGCTCAGTTTTTCATTGCTCCACCAGGACACTCACCTCAAATAACTGGAAAGTTTCTTTATGTTTCAGTCAAATCAGTGATGTTTCAATGCCAGAAGTTTCTTTGTCAAGAAAACCTCCTTCAGTGGGTTTACAGTGAGCAGGTGTGCACTTTAGTGCAAACAGTCAATACTCGCAATCATTTTGAAAAAGACTCAAAAGTCGTATCAATACACATTAGCAGGTATTGAGTTTAGTTAAGTTTGAAAAGTCGCAAAAATACAAAAGGGAAGCAATGTATTATAATATCTATTTAAACCCAGGTGGAGAATTGACTGAGGCACTAACCAGGAGCCCAAGGAAGGAACAAAGTTTTATTTGGAGTTGTATATTATTTCTATTGTTAGCTTTCAACTTCCCGTTAAATTGTTGCATCATGCTCCTGCTGTCTGCCATGCCTTGCTGCTTCCAGTAGTTTGAGATATTTGCTGTGTGAACTGTTGAGCGCCACGTTCATGCAGCTGTGCAGTCCTGACGGGAGCAAGCTTTGTCTGTTAAGAGTCAAACTGGGTTAAATTCAGGTCAGAACAACGATGGGCAACCACGCAAAGGCTTGTTTGACTTCTGACCTTGGAGCGTTTGAACATGTCCGGAATGAGGGTGGTAGGCAGGGTTCTGTTGAGTTGGTGGAAGTGGAGGAAACATCGACCCAGCAGCTTTGTGATGGATTTTCCTCACAGTGCTGAGCTGCAAAGTACTGAGCAGACTGCTGAATCCTGAAGTAAAGCAGACAAGCCTCTTTTCTTTTTTTGGTCAAACATAAACACATAGAGCTTCATATCTCGTAAAGTCATGCACCTTTTGTGTCTTTCCTGTTGTTGCAGACATTTTATCTTGAATTCTTTAGTGATGGTGTATTTATGTCTGGAGTGCCAAAGCTGCAAAGGAGTCAGTCAAATGACAAAATACTTTCTCTATCTTAACAGCTACCTCAACTGCTGTTCACTGTGTGCCATTTTAAGAAAGCGGTTGTTACATGTTCACCTATGGGCCACAGGGAGAGCTGGAGATGAGGAGTGATGTCGCTGTCAGCTCTGTCAGCAGTCCACTTCCTGTTTGTTTCACGCTCACCTCCCTCTGAGGAAGGCACACAATTTACTCTCTCTCCAGTTGCAGTGTCCATTTATCTCAAGGAGAGATGTCAAAGGTGTGACGGATGAGAGGAAGACCTAATATTTCCCTTTGATGATGCCCAGTCAGCCAGCACATACAGCGAATGCTTCCATTCTTCCATTTTCTTTGTAATTATAAAGCCTGTTGTTGTTCGTTTTTCAGAATCGATAAAAGGAAAATGATTTTAAATAAATATCTGTTTCTCTTAACATTTCATATATTTTCATATTTTTTGATGCACTGCAAAAAGGTAAATCTTGATGGGTTTTTTTCTACAGGATGATTAGATAGAAAAATAAAAGAAGCTTCGAGATGCTTCCAAGACTTGCTCTTGTTTGGTTTCTTGCTTGGATATTTTCACTACTACCATTACTTTCTTCTGTCTCTTTGTTGCTCTGTGAGATAGTTTCATAGTTATTGATGGTGTCAAAGTTACTTTGGCTCCTTTTTTGCCTACACTGTGGTTACATATTACATACACGACGACTGTACTGGACTTTTTTTGTGTGTCACATCTGATAAATTGATATTTAGAAATAAAACCAGTCAGATCCCAGACGTCATCTGACGTGATTGACTGACAGCTAGACTTTGGCTCTGCTGTTGACTTTGGCAGATAGCCATTGTTGTAATCATTTTAGCTACTTAGCACTGATCATGGTCATATTTTAAAGAGAATATGTTTTCTTGTGCTTGTGTGTATTACAGGTCCCAAGAGTGGTACCTCAGTAGTAGTAGTAGTAGTAGTAGTACCTGTAAACAGGTGATACAAAAAAGGAGATGACACAGACTGCTGCTTTATCACTCTTCATCCAAGTGCGTCTGATGGATGAGCGGTGATCTGTCGCCTAGCAACCCGGGCGAAACTGCTATGCCTGTGTCAGCGCTTATCTTCCTACAAGGCACTATGCTGTTCTAGAGTAATAGTAATATAAAAATAAACGTTCTACTAGGCATAGTGCCTTTCTAGATGAATATGCTACAAACACAAATGTAGTAAATAAACAAATAATTATAATATAAGTATAAAACCTGGGGTCACCTACTTGGGTGCACCACATGTGGATTGTACTGACAGACCCTGACTGGCTGTGGTTGGTCTGGAAGGATCTGAGGACAAAGTTTAGTTTAGTTTAGTTTAGCTTAGCCATGCTAACCACAGCAGTCATTTCATGTGACCACCAAAACAACATTTCCTCCCACTACTGGGATGATTGACTGTAACTCCTAATTCAAGTTGAAAGAGTCCTTCAGTGATTTTCCATGAACAGCTTTTCTCCTTCAGCTAAGCTACATAATAGTCCGGCACGCAGAGAAGAAGAAGAAGCTGTGAAAATATGTAAGGTGTTATCTGGTCCCTCTGCAGTGAAGCCCATGGTGGACATTGACTTCTGCTCCCAGAGGCGTTGTGCCAACCTCAGCCATGGAGCACTTTGATGAGCACTTGAAAAGAGGATGTTCAGACAAAAATGGGAAAAATGAATATAAAGTAATATAAATGATCATCCTGGGTTAGCAGAATCTAAGCCAGCCAGGCATCTCAGCACTGCTAGTTCTGCCTCTTTGCATCGTGTTTGCAACAGTTTGAGGAAAAATAGGCTTCAAAAGCGCTCTGTACAAATCTATGGGTCACGTGACTAGATGCTGCATCCATTTATATACAGTCTATGGTTTTGTTAATAATGGAGACAGGAGACCACAGAAACTAAGCGACACCTCCAAAAAGTAATCAAATATTCCTTCAAATTTACCTGAAACTGAAATTTCAGCATGGGAAATTTCAACATGTCAGAGCTAACAAAACTAAACTATGTTCACCTCTTAAAGATAATAGAAGATCATCTCACCTGCTGGAATTCTCTTCCCATTTCACTCATGGGGAGAACTTCCAGTATTAAAATGATGGTCTAACCAAAAATAAATTATGCTTTTTAAATGCTACTCTTCAAACCACTCCTTTCATGGTTTAAGTCACTGGACTCATGCATATTGAAATGTCTCTGGAGAAACAAACAACCACATATTATTTTAAAAACATTACAAAAAACTGGAGACTGTGGTGGTTTGGACTTACCCAACATCTATCCATTCATCCATTGCTTGGGTGAACCTGGCACAGATGGGACTCAATCTCAGGCTCATATGTTCTCTGTCATGGGTATGAATGGAGGACTGCTTGTGCTGTGTCCTGTCCCCCACTGGATGCTTGGGAGGGAGGGAAGACTCGCTTTTTGGGGTACAGCAAGGCCCTGGGTGGATTGGGGTCTTCCTGCCCTGTAGTGGACTGTGGGGAATGGAGGTGCCTATCAAGGCCAGTTCAAGCTGGCCTTGATAGGCAATGTCCATGTCAGTGTGTTTCATGTGAGAGTATGTCGGTGTATCTGTGTGAATGGGTGTCCACTGTTCAGCCTGGGTTTGGGGCTCTTTGCTGTTGGGCTTGCCTAGGTGGTGCCTTGTTGGAGGCTTCTCCATGTCTTCTCCACTTTCCCCCGCTGCTCCTGCAGCTGGGTGCGCATTTGGCTGTGGGGTTTCTTGGGCATCGGACCAGGTGCTGTACTGCCAGCATCAGCTGTAGGGGGTGTCCTTGTCTCCCCGGGCAGGCAGGCCTTTCGCGGGGCAGGGGTGTGGCCACAGAGGGTGTGAATCTCTCTGCCTTAACTGGGTGGCTGGTGCCTGGCAGGGTCCTGGCCCGTCCTGCAGGTTCCCTGGCTCCTTCTTCCGCAGTCATGGGAGCTCTACCAGGGGCTTCCCTCTGTGGCCTGCTGGGCTGGGCTGGAGCTTGTTGGCAGTGGACTTCCTCCTTTCCCTCTTCTGGTCCCCTGTGGAGGCTGCTGGTTGCCTGGTTCTGAGGGTCTTCCATGTCTGCTTTTGGTATCTCAGGTGGTGTGATTGTGCCTCCCCTCTTCACTCTTTGTGCAGTTCAGCTTGAACTGCACTAACACCTTGCACTGTAACGTGACTGAACTAGGACATCAAAGTCATTCCATCACGCCAGTGTTTATTAGTAATAGTAATAATAGTAATAGCTACCGCTACAGCACACACACATATGTAAACAGGCGTACACACCTGCTCACTCACTTACATGCTCACTCCACAGTTTTGATGGGGACAATAACTGCAGTGGTCTTGATCCAGTTTTACAGACCTGGGATGGTTGCTGTTTTTGTCTTCTGCTTGTTTTTCTCTCTTTTTGATTTTCCCATGAAAATTTAGTTATGTGAAATTTTGTGACATTTTAACAATACTGATGATCTGACTTTTTTTTTGTTACCATGACACTGACAGTTTTATTTCTGAGTTACTTGTTTTGGCAACTCTTGGAAGGTTTACTTGAAATCTGGCACATATCTTTATGACTCCATTGGGAACAAATGCACTAAAGTTTGTCAACTACATTTGTTTATTGTTTTGTACATACCAGAGAAATGAATAGCATCAAGTCTCAGCCATGTGTTGTGTTTTAAGTCTGCTAATACTGTATACTCCACTGACCAGCAGAGTATTTTGTTTCTATCAAGGACATTTTACTTTGAAGGGTTCATCTCCAGACATTGGAAATTAACTTGTTGTTTCTGATTTTACATTATATCAGATCAGCTCACTTGTCACCCGCGGGAGCTACACCTGGTAGTATGACACAATGGATATTTATCTGCTTGTATTTCTCTGCAGTAAAGTAAAGTAACCATTAATCTTGAATGAGTTCCTAACTTTATTTGTGGACATGCAGCTGCACATTTTGAAAAAACTGTGACCTTGCTTCACTACTGCCTGCACACACTTTTTTTTTTCCACTCTCCAGCCCTTTGGTGAACAAGTTGTCTTTGGATACAACCAAATATCTCAAATTTTGAGTCATCAGTCCACCGCCCCTGCTGGCGTTTTACTGCATCCAAGTTCATATAATTGTATTCCTTTTGTGCTAAAATGTGCTGTTCAAGCTCTTTCAAAGAAGCGTGAACAGCACATCTTGACACCCTGCTCTGTTTCAAGAACTTTGCCTGGGAGAAGCCTTGCTGATGTAATATAGCAGCATACATCTTGTTTCTGAGCTTAGTCTTCCCATGCTGCATGAAATGTGCCATGTTTCTGTTTAAGTTGATGACAGTGATTCGACTTGCATATGGAATTGCACCTGTGCTTCTAGTTACTAGAAAGGTGGTTAATCATGCTTCTGGCTATGATCTGACAAAATCCCTCACTTTGTGCAAGTGTGCCTTGAATAATCTGATCTGTGCTGTTATGAAGGCACAGGGTGGTCACACTAATTATCACTTGGATATTTCCATAAATAATGTCCTGTATATTCCTGCATATGTATATGTCCAGCCTGACACCAACGTCCACTGTTGCAATGGGAGCCTTTCCTAGTAACATAAAAAAGATTACTAATATATTATGATAGTTCTCATGGACTTTGAAAGTGTTTGCAAATATGTATGTCTAATTGTCTCCAGTCTTTGTTCTCATTCACACCTGTTGTCCTATTCTATTAGTGTTCTGATTAATTTTCGCCTTACCTATTTTGCTGATATTGAACCCTGTTGTGTTTCTTGACTCTGTTTTTGCTAAACCCTTGGTTATGAAGTTTGCATTGATGACTGCTTTTTTTCACCTCTGCTTAGTCAATCAAACTAACTACTCAGCTTTACTTTGTACCTACTCTGGATTTAAGTCTTGACATGGTCCAACTATTTATCATTACCAACTCTACCTCTGTGCAGTCTGGTTTCACAGAACTATAAGAAATAAGCACAGCTTTCCCACATGTCAACACAAGACTACAATAGTTGTGATCGTTTCACATATTTCAGTCAGACCTGCCTAGTTGGTTACCATGGTGACAAGTTCAGTGCCAGCAGGTGCTGACGACACCAATGCTTCTGTGAAAAGATTGGAGAATTGTCCACTCAGGTTGACCACCATGTCAGAATGTCCACTTTTATAGCAGATATAAACAAATTTCGAATCAAATTTCCACCTGGTCGGTAGCTAGATTTGACAACCCTTGACAACTTTACGACAATTGAATTTTTATGTTCCTCATCAAGTTTGCATTGCTTCTAACTCGTTGGCCACTTGTCCTGGAAGCAGTCAGAACAGTCAATCCACCCTGTAGCTCTGGCAAAGCCCTGAGATGTCAA
This sequence comes from Arrhamphus sclerolepis, assembly GCA_037176975.1. Taxonomy (NCBI): domain Eukaryota; kingdom Metazoa; phylum Chordata; class Actinopteri; order Beloniformes; family Hemiramphidae; genus Arrhamphus; species Arrhamphus sclerolepis. The sequence goes on from JBAMYA010000017.1 coordinate 11,037,690, forward strand.
AGGCTCCTGTCGGTTAGCCAGGTGTCAGAGGGTCCTTCCAATTCTCAACTGGAGCTGTGCCAGTCCTTGTTACAGCTCGGGGAAGTACTCATTTCAAATGTCATTTTGGTAATGATGGATGGACAGATTTGATCAGAATGAATGTAAATGCTAGCTAGCATCACAAATTTGGGATGTTGGGCATGTTCCAAATGGTGTCCAGCTGTCCAGGTTTGTTTTGTTGTTTTTGTTTTTTTTCTGCACATTTGTCCAGTTGTAGACTAACCATGGGTTTGGCTAAGCATGCAGAAGAGAAAAACAGGCTTTAAAAGTCAGTCTTCATAAAACTAATGAGTGACATCATAGGGGTTTTGTCCAGTTCTTTTGATACACTCTATGCTTAATACTGACAGCTGTTTCTTTCATGATGGTTCCACAAATCAACAGGATAATGTGTTGACGCCAGACAGATATGGTTAACATTTCATCTGCTAAACAAAAGCAGATGCAGGCAATTCATTTTCCATGTCAGGTAACGTCACAAGGAAATGAGATACGCTCCTCCCTCAACTGAGCAGGTTTCACCAAAGTGCTAATGAAGATGAGCTGCACTGTAGCTTAAAAGAAAAGAAAACAAGGTTTAAAATAAAAGAAAAAGCTTCAACCAAGTGTAAATGTGGGTAAATTGTCTACACAAATGCTCAGAAAATATATTCCTCAGTAAGTAAATGTTTGAATCTTTTATGGGTCTAATCATTCAATACCCCAGCATCTGTAGTCAATGCTACACAAAATCCAATTTATCCTAACACAAAACACATCTGCTCAGCTCACAGCTCTGATTTCTGTCTAGTGATAAACAGATTAATGGCAAACTTTCTTACATGTGGTTTGTGTACAGCAGCTGTAATTGCTGCATTGTTAAATTTATTTGTCATGGTACACATGACTACTAAAGCAAGCAGAGAACCCTATAGCTACCACCTGTGCTTCCATTACTTCTTCCAGCCATCACTTAACTTTAATTATTATCAGGCCTCATAAGCCTTGCTGTCAAAAGAAAAAAAAAGAGGGCTTCTTCAGGAAACACCCAGAGTCTGGAAAACATTTCATTTTTGGCCAGTGAGGCTTTTATATTTGCCACTGGCCCACATAGAGGCTATTGAGCTCTGCTCTTTCTTTCAATAAATGTCTAAAGTAACTGTTCCACCTCTGCTTCATTTGCTTGTATTGTCCTCCACTGAGTTCAGTGCCTCCAGTGATAGGATAACTTATTTTATTATTTAGTTTTCTTTCAACTTGACATTTAGGAAAAGTATCTTTATTTGCTGAGGGTATATAATTTTTCTTTTTTTCCACCTCTATATCTTTCCTACTAACTTCATAAGGACACTGATTCACCACTTCGTATATGATTGTAAACTCCTGTAATCGGTCTTTTTCAGGAATGCTCCTATTGATGCTTTTTTCAACCTCTATCACTGCACAGGGGGCGGACCTAGAGACTTCTTTCGAAACTTGTGATTTGATGAGCAGAAGATTTTCCAGTGTCAGTATTCTGCAGCCGGTTCAGTTTCAGTGTATCGGAGTTTGTCCTGCCTCCTCACGGTGCGCGCAACTCTCGGGAAGCCAAGTATCTTGCGCTTTTTTCATGAGAGCCCTTTGCCATCAGTGTGAGAGCAAGGCTTAAGGGGGAGAGGATCTGAAGGGCCCACTCTGGCTGAGAGAGATAACCCTTATACTTTCACACATGGCGCTGTAGTATAAATTACATTTTCTTTGGATTTTGGAAGGGACCAAATTTTGAAGAAAGTCGCCCGTTTTTAGTGTAGCTGCGGGCGCTCACCATGGAGATGCAAAGATGGACCACCAGGTGGAAAACGAAAAGGTGGCTATGGGATTCGACGCTAGCCGCTCTAGTCACGTTACTTTTAATCCTACAAGCTGCCACTGTGAGAGCAGGTAAGCGGCTCTTTGTTGTTTCAAAGCACTGTCACCGTGCCAAGTCTGGGGCATCTCGGGCAGATCATAGGCTGGCTTACAGCCCATAGATGGCAGTAAGCATACGCCAGCCTACGTGGTCGATAGCAGCTGGCTCCTATCTACAACTCCAATGAATACCTGTGTCCGCCACTTAAACTCACCTCAGTGTGTACACCTTGTCATCTGCTTTCCACATTATTCAAAAGATCCAATTTAATGTATTCATCACCAAGGTAATTAAAGGGATGCATCAGTTTGTCGTTGACTGACATTAAAATTGTGTATCATATGGCAGCAGTGTCACCCAAGATTGAAAATCACTTTAAACGTGTTTGCTGAGTCAGGGTTGTGTCTCTGTTATTTGTGCATAACTTTATTTTTGTGTGATATGGACAAAATCGTTTTGGATCCTGAGGAGGGGCAGCTGTGTCTTTCATCTTCGAGTTAATGTCTGCCATCCAGGTGTGGTCAGCAAAGAGGGCTGACAGTCTTGATTTCATTGCCACAAACACTACTGTGGTATGCGTAAAAAGTGTGCGTAAAAACGATCAGTAGAGCAATGACGATGCCCATTAGTGGTGACGATATGGTGGCATGATTTAAACTCGATTGTAAAGTATGTGTAAGCGTATTTTAAGCTTGTCACATTTTTTTTCTTTAGAAGCTTATATCCCATTTCATCACTTGGACGTACTGCTGGAAACAGTTCTGTGGTTAACTTTTACGCACAAGTGGCAGTAAAGTCAATGGCACACAAAATTTACATCGAGTTTTTAAGAAATGCCCAATAGCTTAAATAAATTAATCCACAAAACATATCAGTTTGGACCTTTTTTTAACATTTTTTTGAGATGAAACTTTAAATATATTATATGTATATATATA
>JBAMYA010000017.1:11043088-11069514 GCA_037176975.1 Arrhamphus sclerolepis
TAATGGTTTATGATCATGCACAGCTTCGGTTACTAGTCGGACACTTTTTCAGCATAAATGCTCCACAGTAAATGTTACATTTCTGTGTGAATTATTTCATGCATATTGGAGCCAGAATCAGATGCAGAATATGAACGTGAACCACAACAGCTAAGATTCCTGCGCGTTTGTGTTCAGTGAGAGTCATAGTCCTTACCTGCAATTGTGCAACATTACACTCTACTCCCATGTTAATCGTGTGGATGTGGGCGCAGTAAAGTGTCAACTCAGTCAGAAAACGTCTGCAATAAAGCAACAGAAAAGCTTTTGATCCTGTCACCAAAAATTGAGACAGTTTTTTAAGAGTTTTGCATTAGATGCATTGAAGTGATTTATTTATTTATTTATTTTTTCATGTGATAAAGATCATATAAGTTTGAGACACTGATAACTTTAACCATCAGGTGCCAGAACAGAGAGTTTTCTAAGCGCTAGCGCTTCAAACTCACAAGCATCTAGTGATGGTTACACCACTGGCTTCCAACTTTGGTCTTTCTGCTAATCCAGCAGTGTACTTATTCTTAAACCAGTGATGTGTGAAGTGTTGAAAAAAGAGAAGACATATGCATTCTTTCAGGCCAGCCTAGAAAAACAACTGCATCCACCGAGCTACGGTTGGCAAAATATCCCTTACAGCCAAAATGTGTCTCTTTGAAGATGTCTTGGAAACAAAAGCAAAATGCTTTGTAAGAAGTTTTTGCAAATCCTGCAGTTTGAAGGCTTACCTAACTTTTACTGCATAGTTGTGAATTCCAACATGTAAAATTACAGCTGGAGCTCTTACTTTAGTGGATTTCATAGTACATCAAATTATTTTACATACTACAGCATGCTTTTGCAATATTTATTTTTATTTTTAGTAATGTCATGTCAGCAAATGTTGATCATAATTCTTAACTTCTATGGCTTTTATTATGCTATGAACAATTACAACCCCAGCTCTAAAAACGTTGGGATGCTGTGTAAAACTTAATCACAGTGTTAATCTCCCAGTAGAACATATCAGATGCTGAAGCTGAGACATTTTATCATTTCATTAAAAATATTAGCTCATTTTGACTTTGATGGCAGTAAGACATCTAAAAAGTAATTGGCACAAATCAAAAACAAACGGACAAGCTTTGGACAACTTATTAGGTTAATTGGCCAACAGGTCAGTAATGTGGCTGGGTATAAAGGTAACATTTCAGAGTGACAAAGCCTCTCAGATGTAAAGATAGACAGAGGTTCATTAATCTGCAATAAAAAATTGTGCAACAATTTCTGAAAAATGTTCCTCAACATGAAACTGCAAAGACTGAAGATTCCTCCATCTACAGTACATAATATCATCTTCAGAGAATCAGGAGGAGTGTCTCTAAACTGTATTAAAACCGTTATTCTCTACTGGACGTCACTGCGTGGACTCAAGAACACTGAAATAAATCACTGGTCACTGTACAATCCACAAATTCGAGTTAAAGCTGAATTTTGCAAAGACGTCAAGCCAAGCTGACTTTATTTATAAAGCACTTAGGATAAAATAAAAAAATATATAGGTAAAAGACTCAAATTGAATCACATAAAATAAAGACAATAGAGATTTGAAAATAAGTAAAAGGATTTTAAAATGAATTCCCAAAATGGACATTCAGCCTCTCTCTCAACGTTTTGGACCAGCTGAAGACAAGACAGGGTGGACTGGCTAACACCAACATACAAAAGAGTTACAATAATTTAGTTCACTTGTGATAAAAGCATGTATCACTGTTTTAAATTGATCCTTTGATAGAATTTTCCTAAATTTCTCCAACTGTCTCAGCTGAAAAAAAAAGCCAGATTGCATCACAGCACTGATCTGACTGTCCAGTCTAAAATCCTGATCCAGCCTGAAATTTGTAACAATATTCTTTTCATACTGTCTTCGGGGGCCTAACTCTAGAGTTAGGTCTACTGGCTACACCAGGACTAGAAACAGTCATGTCTTCTTTTTTCTTTTATTTCTTTTTTTTTGAGAGATGTGAAAGATGTTTTAAGGTGTCCAGGCTTTCAGTTCCTCAAGGCCCGTAGTTAATGCTTGAGTGGAGTAGGCATTCTCTTGTTTTAGGGACACACCTGAGTGTCAGCTGCATATAAAATGAAAAGCTATTTTATACTTTCTGAAAATGAAGCCAAGAGGCAGAAAGTATAATTATGATGGCAGAGGCCCAAGTATTAAGCCCTGTGGGACACCACACAACAAGGACAGGACATGAATTCATTCAGACCATCACAGAAAGATCTGATCTAAAGTATGCCAAGACTGTGCTGCGAACACTTACACAATGCTCTAAATGAGATAATAAAATAGTGTGATCTACTGTGTCAAAGGTAGCTGTTAAGTCTAATAGAACTAGTATTACATCATCCCCCAACTCTGTAGCCAAGAAGATGTCATGAAAAACCCTCAACAGCGCAGACTGTGCTATGAAGAGACTTAAAACCAGACAGAAAAACCTCAAGGATATTATTTTTTTTTTAATCTAAAAGGTTTTCAGTTTACCATATACAATCTTATCCAAAATCTTTGAGAGAAAAGGATGCTTGGAAATAGGCCTAAAGTTAGAAAGGACAGTGGATCCAGGCCAGGTTTTTTGATCAGTGGTTGCACTATTGCTTGTTTGAAATTTTCAGGAACCACGCCTGAGGACAGGCTGCTGTTAATAAGAGCAAGAACAGATGGCCCCAGAACAGAAACAATCACTTTAAAGAATCAAGGTGGGACAGAATCAGTGGGGGGAACCTGAGGGCAAACAATCTCATATAAATGCGTCAAAGTCACAGGCCCAAACTGGTCAAAAGCAGCAGATCAGGGAACAGAGACTGAAGGGTCAACAGCAGGAGGCAGTATAGGAGCCCTGGTATTGGTCACCTTGTCCACAGAAAAGTTCAGAAATCTTTCACATGCCTCAGGAGAAGGATTAATAAAGGCAGTCTGAGGAGCATTCAAAGCACTATCAACAACATTAGATAATACACAGGGTGACAATTAGACAGAATGATATTTGATAAGTGTTGTCTGTTAGCATCTTTCACAGTCATCTGATAATGACGCCAACAGTCCTTTAAAATTTGAAACGACACACGCAACTTATCCATCTTATACTTTCATTCAGCTTTTCTGCAGTCTTGTCTGATAGCACGAGTTGTGTCATTCGACCAGGGTTCCGGTTTTTGCTTCCTGTTTGGAGCCACAGAATCTAATACAGACTGGCAGGTGGAAAGAAACCATGAGCTGAGCTCCTTTCTATCAGAATATGCAAGTTAATAATATGGCTGCTCCGGGCAGGAGCAGGATTTAAGATGTCTGCAAGGCAAGGAGATGAATAACAAACTATCAAGTTCAAAACAGACATATGTGAGCATGGTCCATGTCCATGGTCTGAGGCAACATGTAAACCTGTTCTGTGGTTTGAATCAAAATTTAAAATTGTTTTTAGAAACCATTGATGCCGAGTCCTGCAGTCTAAAGAGATGAATCATCCAGCCTGTTATGAGTGGACAGTTCAAAAACCTGCATCTCTGATGGTACGGGGTTACATTAGTGTCTACGGTGTGGACACCTTCCACATCTGGAAAGACTCCATCAATGCTGAAGAGCACATAGAGGTTTTGGAGCACCCATCCAGACAACGGCTCTTTCAGGGAAGACCTTGCATATTTCAGCAAGACAATGCTGAACCACATACTGTATCCATCACAACAGCATGGCTTCATAGGAGAAGAGCATCCAGGTCCTGAACTGGTCTGCATGTAGTCCACATATATTTGGACAGTTTTGTTGCAGAGCTTTGGAATTTTAAATGTCACTTTCCGACTTCTGTCCCCACAGTTCCAGTAAAGGAAACGCATTCAACATCAGTAGAAAACAACGATTCAATTAAAAATCTGTATAGCTTTTCCCACCCTATACTATACTTTCCTCTATTTTTATTCTTTTACATGAATGAGCTCATTTATATCTAAATGTGATTTGATTCAAGTCTTCTTCCTCAACTCTTGCTGTTGGTGTGCAACACAGTTTAAGAAAAATGCCAGAGGGCAGAACTCATGATGTGACATCCACTCCCCAAAAACGCACACACATAACACATCCTGATAGCTTGCATGTGGTTGTAGTGACTACGTGATGTCCTCCTGTTGGTTGCCGAGTCATTATTTACCATTAGGTATGTATTCCTAAAGGGGGCTGCGTAGCCAGAGGCCTGCAGTGATTGGCAGGTGGAGAAAACAGATCAGACAACTGAGCACCACTATGGCATGATGCGCATCCTCATCGTGCAGCCAGATGACTCGTGCACTGACAGAATATGTGTTCCCTTCTCGACTTGTATCCAAAGCTCACTGTCAAGATGAAGAGATAAAATGTGAAAATGTAACATTTTTAGCTCCTTCAATCAGCAGCAGAAGCTGAAAATAACACTTCCATATCCACTTTTAGAATGTGATATTTTTGCTTTTTCTGCAGCGGCTTGGACTATTTTTAGACATCATCTCATGCACTTTTGTTGCCTAGAAACCAAATCCGTTTCTTTTCTTTTTCTTTTTCCTTTCCTTCTGGGCTTATTTGAAGCTTATCAACATCAGCTGAATCTTCTTTTGAGAGGTTGTCCTTAGACGGTCAGTGCAGGACCTCAACACAGCAGACTAGCAAATTAAAAGAAATTGTGTGGTGCTGAATTTACCTACAGGATTCATTTAAACTCCTCCCTCATTTTCATATCAATGCCTGATACTGATGCCATTATTTGCATGTCGGCATGTCCTACAGTAGTGTTCACATTTGAGGTAAGTGCAAAAATGGAGGTTTCCTGTGAAAAGTCAACCTGAACCAGAATTTAAATGTTGTTTTCTTTTAGTCCTGTGTGGCTCACAGTGAATACTAAATTTTATCTGGGTCAAAACACTCACTCTAAACATTGTAGATCGTTTCCACAGTGTTTATTGTTGGTTGTCATGGAAACATTTCCTAAATGCCCATTTTTATTATTACTGATTTTATTTTATAATTGGGTGATAGTCATTTATGCTCAGAAATTAAATTAGCTTTTGCGTTCAAACTGAACTTAGTGAACATTTTAGGCTAATTTTACCTCAATTATTTCAGTAATTGTGCTCCATGTTGCGTGTTAGTGTCAAAAAGCAATCCAGGATTATGCTGCAAAGCCCTGTGAGCAACAAAAATGAATGATTGACAGCTTCTCTGGAACAACTAGACCCCTACAGTCTGACTTTTACCTTATGTCTGCTCATATTTTGTTGTTCACATCAGCAGATGTGTTTTAATATCCATGTGTAATTCTTTAATTAGGTAGTAATATGGTTATGCATGATATGGTGTTCTATTTTCAGATGAGATAAACTGTCAGACAGCTGTTGGGTCGTCTGCTCTGCCTAGTTTTATAGAGGAAATATAACCATTTTCTGTTTTTTCAGTAAACTTGTTGCAAAGGACTTTATAGTATATGCCATTAGAAGTGGAAATAGCCACTGTGGCATCCTCCACTGATTTTATGAATTGCTTTATGAGCTGATTCCAAGAGAGAATTAAACTAATATCACTGTAATGACCACTAAGATTTATTGACATTGTCTTTTATGAGACAAACTTGTGCTCTTTGTGCTGGGATTCTGGGAGCCAGGGATGATTTAGAGGAGACATGTTATGGCCATTTTCCATAAGCTGACACCGTTTCCTGAAATCATAGTTTATGATATTCTGACAGTTACTCAGATGGAGTATAAAGGTAACCTGCAAATCTGTTTCCAGATCGAGAAGGTTGTGGTATGTCAGAGGTTTTGGATTTTAATTCAAACACCCAGATTAATGCTCCTCAGCACAGAAGGCTGTTTTTTCATGATGTTGGATTTAAAGTCATCCTCTAGTGGCCGCCAGTGGTATTGCACTTTAAACATTTCTGTGGTAGTTTTTGATTCAGAGCCAGTGAGGACTTTCATCTTGACATAAAGTTTATGAGCTGAAATGAGGAGGGTGATGCTTATTCCAGTTGCATTATAATACCAAGTAGAGGCTACTCGAGTACCATGCATTGTGACATATAAGGAGGCAGCTGTCACACCGACAGACTGAATGGAATTAGCTTTTTTCAAAGTGTGATGGTTATACTGGTCATTCAGGCTACTTTGCTGAGCACCAATGATTTTACTGCTGACATTCACAATTTTTGATAAAGCAGTTTTATCCTTTACATCAAGACTCCCATACCTGCAAATCAAAGAAAAAGTCAGCATAGACTCAATATGAGATTTATAAAATATACACATCAAAGTTCTACCTATGTTGTATTTTGCCATTTTACAAAGACAGAAAAGATGTTGTCGACCTTTCTTACAAAGTATTTCTGTGTTTGCTTCAAACTTCAGCTTATTATCGATCACTGTGCCCAAATATTTATAAGTGTCAACAATCTCACCCCCATGATTGTTGGTCTTTGGAGCCGTGGGGTTCTGTCTGAAATCTATGATCATGTCCTTAGTCTTAGACATTAAGCGTCCACACCAGGATATAAAATCATCTAGAACAGCAGGCTTACAATAGCTGAATCATCTGCAAATTGTAATATGTACCTGTTATTATGCTGGCTATGGCAGTCATTAGTGGAAAGGATGTAAAGCAAAGGGGACAAGACACACCCCTGAGGTGACCCAGTAGAGGAAGACAGCTCTTCTGACAGCTGTCCATTCACTCTCACTCTATGAGTTCTATTTGTTAAAAAACAACCCAGAATCCAACCTGTCAGTTTAAAATCCAAATTAAAATTGTCTAAAAGTTTATTAACTAAGAGATGCGGCTGGATTGTGTTAAAAGCTGATGAAAAATCTGCCCTCAAGATGTAGCAGTAGCATCTTCCAGCTTTCTGTTAGCCCTGGAGGCAAACTGCAAGGGATCCAGGAGCTTCTCTACTTTCTCTAAGAGCGTCTTTTCAGCAGTTTCTTAGAAAACTCCATAACTAAAGAGGTTAAGGCCACTGGGCTAAAATCATTTAGAACTTTGGGGCGGGACTGTTTAGGACCTGGAACCACTACAGACTGTTTCCAAGTTCTGGGGACTTTCTGTTGAGTGACAGAAAGCTGAAAAATGTGATAAAATATAGGAGCAAGTTGTGGAACTGTGGACCTTCACAAGTATAACGTATGTATAATGTCTATTCCTGCATGCGACCACACAGACGTCATCAGGAGTTGGTTTATGTGTCACTGAGATGAACATGCTTTGGTAGAAAATGTGCTGACACGGAAATGATCATTTGAACTAAAAACGTTATAAGATGCTGGCTGAAACTAAGAAGAGTGTCGTCAACAGTAAAAGTCTTCTGCACCAACATGAACTGAAATGTGTTCCAAACCCACCATAAAACATCAGATGTACTTCTCAGCTCCACATTTGGGTAAAAGTCTAAATTTTTGGATAAATGTCCTACTATTTGATGATCATCATTATACTTTTAAGCAAAAAAGGGGGTGTGTTTAGGTTTCAGAGCACCATCCCAGCATTAGGTTGGGGCCGCTTTGCTTCAGAGAAGACTGGTCCAGAAAACAGAACAATGAAGACCCACAAACCTGCCTCAGCTCTGTTGTTCTGTCAGGAGAAATGAGGGAAAACACCACTGAGATGTCACGAGAAAGCAGTTAAAAGTTAATTCTAGTTAACTGAAAGCTGAATTTGACTTTAACAAAGCAGTAGAAGAAATTTCTAAGCAATCCTCTCTCATTATTGTGATATTTTACAGTTTGACATAAAACGAGATCACTTTCTTCAACATTGATGTCAGTTATGGACGGAAACAAGTAATTTGTTTTTTCTAAAACTAATGAGTGCATGTGCAAAACAAAAATGACTGAAAAGAAAACACAAAATAGCACATTATGAAGCCTAGCATACAAAGATGCAGTATGACATGAGAGAAAACCACACGTGCAGATTCTCATCCTCCCTCAGCAGCTGCAGACATACATGACTAATTTTGACTCATCCAGCTATCCACTGATCTAATGATCTTTCTCGACATTTCCTCTCTCAATGTCTTCCCATCTTCCCCTTGGTCTCCCTCAGTAAAGGGTCTTCACATTCAGGAATGCGATTAGTCTGCATTGTGGCCAAATCTATGTTTCTGACTGCACAAATCTAGACATCAGCGCGGCTTTTTGACACAGAATTACTGTCTGAAGCAGGAAGTCACGGCCACTTTGCTCCATTGTAATTTTTCTCACACAGCAGTTGTGATTTTTGATAGCTCAGGCTGCCCTCTGCCCCTCACCTTTCTGTGGCCAAACCAGAAATCTAAATGCGGAAAAATGACAATAAAAATGTAAAAAATAAATAAATAAATAGATAAATAAAAAGGAAGCGGAAGAATCATCATTCAGCTTGTTTCTATTTGATGTCCTTCTTCGACCTTCTTCATCTCTGTTTAAAACTTTTTTCTTTTTTTTTCTTTTCCTCAAGCACTTGTTAAAAGTTCTGTGCATTAAGAGCAGCATCATGACCTGCACCTTTTATGAAAACACAACATTAGCAGCGCTGCTCTGCTGAGTGAAGACTGAGCATAACGATAAATCTGCTGCTGGCTCTTTCTCTCGCTGACAGGAATGGCATTAAAGGTTGCCAAATGCACCTGCTGCATGATTAACTGTCTTTGCTGTATTAAAACACACTTGCATAGCCATCTGCCAAGTACGATTGTGTGCAACCACTGAAACCATTTCATGCGAAAACTCATTTTCAGCCTCTTAATTATTTTTCATTATAGTGGTGCTGAGGAGTAGATTGGAATTGGACAGTAATTGCTCGGCCTGAGCGCCGAAACAATCCTGAAGCATCAGTCTAGATGAAGTGTGACAGGGAGACATCTCACCACTGTGCAGCACCCATTAGCCTGTTTCCTCCTTTCTGATCACCTAAAAAACCTCCCAGAATTGTGGTCAGTGCAAGGTCATCGTGGCAGCCTTTTAAGGAGGCAAAACGCCTGCGGCAGTCTGTGCAAGATGTTGATAACCTTGTTGTTGGCATTGCAACTGTCCTTAAGCGTGTCCGATTGTGAGTGGCTGTCACATTGCGGTGCGCTTTACTATTTTCTCGGAGCTGCCACTGGAACTAAAGGGGGCAGCTTCAGCAGGTTTAAGAAGGATGTGTTCAGCACAGCTTGTGAGACTGCTGTTAGGATTATCTTTCTTTCTTTTTTTTCTTTTTTTTACCCCCCCCTTCAACTATGCTGTGATAGAAAATCTTTTCCAAATGCACTATTGGGAGCAGGGCTGCCAATCAATACGGCTCTCTCTGCGAGAGGTAAAAAAAAGTGGTCTCCTCTGCCAGTTCGCTTCAGTGCCCCCGCGCCTGTTCCAAAATCCCAGTTTATCCGCGCTGTTTGCCTGTTACTTGTAGAAAGCCAGAACTGAGAACACTACACGTCTGCTAGCATGCTATAAAACGACCAGGAAAGTCCACACAGCGCTGATATTGTTTCAGGGTGAGGGTGTCATTCTTTTTTTACACATAGGTAAAATCCCTCTAAATGGAAACTCATGTGTGATCGACTCTTTTTGAGATTTTGAAGTATACCTCAACATAACACAATCCTGTCACGTTATTTGGCATCCACGACGTCTGAAAACAAGGAGCTCAGTGAGTTTCTCAGATTTGCAGGATATTATGACATCATCAGCCCACATCAGAGCAGAATTAATCAGCTTCCCTATCTTTAAAATTCACATCATTTTACCTTTTCTGCATCACAGTTGAAGTTGAAATCGATATCAAAAGATGTGATGGAAGAAGGGTAATGACTCTTTAAATTATTTTTTCACATGTAGAGGCAAGTTTGCTATTTTTGTTGCATTCATTTACCATAAAATCTCATCTGATCTTCATCTAAGTCACAACAATAGACAAAAATAATGTGCTTAAGATGATAACACACAATTACAATTTTTCCTGTCTTTATTTAATAAATACATTAAACATTTGCAGCGCTGGAGGAAAATGGAAGTGAATATATGTAAATGTAGATTTATAATCACTTAGGATTTTCATGTCAAAACTACAAATATGCATAGTTTACTGTACATTTCCAAGCACCAGCTCCTGGAAGACATTAGCTTCAAGCACTCTACGTTTTTTTTTTTTAATTGTCCTTTGGGTTTTTCTTCTCTCTTTGTAACTTTTTCTGTCCAACTTAAATCCATTGTACTATCCTATTTATGTGTATCCACGGTCGTTTAAACTAGCGTGGTCATCGACAGTTAAAGACTTGGACTTCTGTGAAAATCTCTTAGAGACTGTGGTGGATGAGGTCCATCTCATTTACAGATGGTAAGAGACATCTGGCAAACTTGTTCTAACAATAAAAGAAATAGATGATTGAGTAGATCTGTCTAGTGTTAGTGGTAGCCAGTTGTTGTACATGGGAACAGTTGTCAAAGATACTGGTTGAGTGAGTCGACCAGTTACTCTCAAATTATTCTTGCCAAAATGGAAACAATCATTGAATTCAAATCTGCTTTGTCTTTTCATTTGATTTGTTGAAAGCATCACCTTCTTCGTTGCTCTGATTGGTTGCAGCGCTAACCAACTGTCTGCAGAGGCAGTTTGAGAAGCAGCAGTTGGCGCCACCTCCTGAATGGGAGGTCCCATGGCTCGTTTTTAGATCCTTCATCTGTCCAGACGTGGTTCTGCTCTATCAGATTCATTTCTGTGGTCGTTTTACCATTGTCTGCAGCTATAGCAACCTCTTGGATGCAATGGATTTAAAGTCCTCCGTTTCAGTCTTGCTTACACAAAGATAATTCAAAAAATATGGCTAAATATTATTTATTTATTGGAGAGCAATAGTTCCCTCTGTGGTGTTCTGCCATGGATTTATGTTGATTCTGTTAGATGGCGCAGCAGTTATGAAAATATATCAGAGCAGGGCAGCAACCTGGATATGCCTTGATAGTGACCACGGGTTAACATGTAATCATAATGTGCTGCTTGTCAGTCACAATTTCACACAAGGAAATATTACCTTTATTAGGAATTGGGCTGTTATATTATAATTCAGAGTACCTGAGACACACATCCCAGTACTGGGGCTCCACAACTGACATCAGACAGAAAATGAGCCAATATTGCATTTATTCAGTCAAATAAGTGACAGAAAAGTATATTTCTTTCCCTTGAAGACTCTGCAGGTGGGGTTAAAGAAGGTCAAACGTGGCAATGAGAATAAAAACAAATCCTTCAGTTGCACCTTAGTACCTGAACACGAGAGAAATCCAAACTGTCTTCATTCCTCCAGTTGACATCGTTGTCTCAACATCAGTCTGTGCTCTATAAATCAAAGAAAAGAAGGTTCTTTTCTTTCATCAGACAGTTAAAAAGAGAGTAAAGACTTGGTAGGCTCTGATGAAGTATTCAAGGAGTTATTATCAGAATGAGGAGAGAAGAAGGAGCACTAAGAATGTTTGATGTAGACACAAAGAACAAAAGCTCTATCCCAACTGCAAGTCCATCACATCAGCAAAAAGAAGAAACATTAAACATTTGATTTCCCAAATCCTCAGACTTTATAAAGCTATTTTGTTCTACAGCGCTCACCATTATTTTACATGTGCAAAGCATTCTGGGTCAATGATTGTACCATAAGGCCACATTCAACAGTCAGAAAATATATTGATTCATTGTTATGTGCAAAGGATGTACGGAAAATACTGTTGATGTTTCCCATCAATTTCCCACATCAGTAAAACGAGACAAGCAGTCTTCAGACGACATTGATTTTATGATCTCACATCTCCGATGACGCTGGTGTTGTTTATTCTGACTGTGACCACAACAACAACAAAATAATATTTTCCTCTGTCTCACTTTGTGTACACGGTTTTATTTTTGACTCTGGCTCTGCATTCTGCACCCAAGAGGGGACCTCTGGTATTACATATACTACTGCTTAGTACGGAAGTAAGAACTGTTCAGAGCAGCAAGTTGAGTATGCAAACGGACGCAAACGCTTTGTCAAACTGCAAGTTTTTCTCTGGCTTTACTGCCTCTTGACGGATAAAGAAAATGAAAAAATTTGCACTACTCATGTAGCCTCTACTAGCGTAGACTTACCCAGTACCAGCACCTGCCTGGTCAAAAAGACCAGGTTCAGGCAAGACGCTGAACCCCCACCTTGACCTCAGTATTTTCACAGCTGTATGATTGTAAAAGAAAAAGAGAAAAAAAACAGTGCTGAACAGAGTATAGAGGTTGCCTAGACGATACAAAATACTGTTTGAGTGTGAGTGAATAAGAAGCACGTTTTCAAGTACTCTGTAGGAGCTAAAACAAAGTTAAAAGACACGATATCAGCATTAAACACTATGATTTACATACAAAAAATAAAATTCCTTGTAACTCAGAGCAGAAACTATCATTTCAGCTGTCTGCTATTTATTTTGCATGATTTCATCATGAAGAGGAATTTCTTGCACAGGTGGGTGCAATTGCCCTGCAATATTACCAAAAACGGCGGCAGAGCAATAAAGCACTTCCTTCTGTTTCGGGTTTCTATCGCAGAGAGAGGAGTTGTATTAAATTTGTAGCAGTGCAATCCACAGGCAAGCGAATGGATGATTTAAATTTTAAAACAAAAATGTGCTTTGTTGAAAATCATTTATGTCCATTTATATACTCCTGAATAATAACTCCCGCAAAGAAGAAAATGGCCTTGTTGTCAGAGAACAACTATCCTTTTAAAACAAATGGAGCTATTTTTATCCCTTTCTATCTGGAGAGTAGGTGGTGGTGGGAGGGTGAAAAAACATACTTTTCCTGCACTTGAGCTGGGAGTATTGTCTAAGGGACAACTGATCTGTATGCTTTACTGCCAAGACAAGCCACTTACTCCATCATCTGAGAAATCCCTGCAGTACAGCCTTCCCTTGTACTTTTACAGGCCCGAGTTCATCCCTGTATCCCACCTGTCAAGAAAGAGAGCTAAACGTGTCCATCTTATTCTGTTTCACAAGAAAAAACACAGAGAGAGAAAGGCTTCAGAGGTGAGCGTCACTATCTTTACCTTCCTTTCTTCTTTATTTAACTGCAATCACAGAGGCAAGTGGGCAGCGTATTTATAAATGTTTTATTGGGGGAGTAATGCATTGCACTTGGAGGAAGAGTGTCCACTTCGGCTGTAATTACTTTGGCACAAGATACCGCTTGGTTTCACCAGGGACTTCCCTTTCTGTCTTTTATCTCAACTGTAGTCCGTGATGAACATCTCAGAAGTAAAGTAGAAAAGTTCTTGAAGCACTGAGAAGTTTCATACGCGGCCAGAAATTGTGACATTTAAAATGTCATGATGGATGCATAGATGGATGGATGGATGGATAGTAAGTCTAAATAAAATAAATGGATGGATGGATGGATGGATGGATGGATGGATGGATGGATGGATGGATGGATGGATGGACGGACGGACGGACGCATGGGTGGATGGATAGACAGACGGACGCATGGGTGGATGGATGGATGGATGGACGGACAGACGCATGGGTGGGTGGATGGATGGACGGACGGATGGATGGATGGACAGACGGACGGACGCATGGGTGGGTGGATGGATGGATGAACGGATGGATGGATGGATGGATGGGTGGATGGATGGACGGACGGACGGATAGATGGATGGATAGCTGGATGATGGATGGATGGATAGATGGGTGGATGGATGGGTGGATGGATGGATAGGTGGATGATGGATGGATGGGTGGATAGCTGCATGATGGATGGATGGATAGATGGGTGGATGGATGGACGGACGGACGGATAGATGGATGGATAGCTGGATGGATGGATAGATGGATGATGGATGGATGGGTGGATAGCTGCATGATGGATGGATGGATAGATGGGTGGATGGATGGATGAATAGGTGGGTGGGTGGATGGAGGGATGGATGGATAAACAATCTCAGTGATAGTCTGATCACCCCAAAACACCAGCATGTGTTTGTTTATTTGTTGTTTTTAACATAAACGTTTCCATCCGCAGAAGTCGTAGTTTGTTCTCTAAGAAATTACGTCAGTTGTGATGTCACACTTTGTTTCTATATCAGCCAAGAAAAACAAACTAAGGGTGGAGGAGGAAACTTATTTTAATGTTATATACTAAACTGTCTAAAGATGTCGCTAAATCTTCTTCTTTCTTTTAAACTATTATTATTTTTTTGTTGTTGAAGAAGTCGTTGAAATTTATCAAAGCGATTCCAGTAATTCTACCATTTACAGTTACGATTCTTTTTAATTCAACAAAGAATTGGGCATGTTACAATAACCTTTTGACTATTTTTCCTACAGGAAATAAAAAGATTATCTGCATTTATTAATGAAGTAAATATCGTTATTGTCATTGTTATTACTGAAGGATGACTTTGGATTTTGTGTTAAACAGAAAATGCAGATGACTGAAATTATATTAGCTCATTAAGAGAAATATTTCCAACCTGTTTAGTAGATATTCTAACCTACACAACTCAATTTAAAGCTCACTGTCAAGAGTACAATGGTGTCATTAAGTTCTGTAAATGCCAATATTTCAGCTATTAACAGATTAATAAGGGCTAAGATGCCTGATAAATCTGTTAATAGCTGAAATATTGGCTGAAAAATGTGCAGATGTTTTGAGACATTAACAACAGCGTTAAACAGACTGGGTGACAGTCTTTATCCTGCACATGCTTTCACTGCAGCGAGTTCCTCTCACAGCAGAGACGACTGCAGGTTTTTTTGATTTAATGTCTTTTGGCTTCTGTGTGGACAAAATACTACAAGAAGTCAGTGATGTGCTGCTGAAGGGTTCACTCTGATGGCGAGATGAGATGCCATAACGGTACCTGATCACTTCTGTCACAATGACAACTTCCCAGCGAGCGCCCGAGCGAGGCCCAGAATCCCTAAACTGCTGTGGTGGTTTTTCTCATCCTGTCCCTGGTCCATAACCCGCTGTTTTTCAGAGAGAGCATTATTTTGCAATGACACTCACGGGGATCATCCACCTGTCGGAAGGTTGGCGGTTAAATCCCCAGCCTGTCCACATTTGAAGTGCCCTTGGGCAAGATGTGCTCCTCATTGTTTAATGTATGAGGCAGAAAATCTGGTTCATGTATAAAATAAGAAGTAATGTATGATCACATTTGTTTGTGTGGATTGATGAGAAAAGAAAAAAAAACAGCTCTCCTTGAGATTCAGGTGATTTTTCAGCTGATTGCAAGCAGAGGAGCAGCGCTTTTAAATGCCTCTTTTCAATATTCAGTGCGGCCACTGAGAACACATAAAATGATAAATAAGGTTAAAAGGAAGCATTTAGTGAACGTGTTTAGATGAATCCTGAAAACAGCTTGATGAATATCAAAAACATGCATTCTGTTTGCTTCTTAGTGTCCTATGAGAGGCTGAGACCTGAGGATTGTTACATTCATAGTTTCACTAAACAAGTGCAGCCTTTTTTTTTTTTTTAAACGACTTTAATGCACATGTTCAGTCTTTTTGTAGTAATGACACCTCTGATGCCTGGTGTCCTGCCTTAGGCTCTCATGTCAGCAGTGATTTCTTCAAGGCAGTTTGGTTTCATTAGGTCACAATCATTATTCCTCCAGCTGGCACGGACCATGTCTCCATTCTAGACGCAGAAACGCCTGATCACTCATGTTCACTCACTCGTCTGAGCTGAGCGGTCCTTCAGTGCTTCCAGTTGCATATCTGTTGTGATGGAGAGTGTAGTTTTATCCACAGTCACCTGCTGTTGCAGTGTGGTGATGGTGAGGCTTGTCGCAGGCGCTAAAGCGTGAGGACTTCATGCCGATGCATGCTAAATTTCAACAGTTATTTGACTGCAGGTAAAAATTATTATATTATAAGTTTCCAGGTATTGACGGGAACCCGGACAGTTCAACTGGAGGTGAAAACATGTGAAAAAGCTGTACAATAAACACATTACATTTTACAGTAAAATAAAAGAATAAAAAAGAGCGAATAAAGAGTGAAATGAGGTGGAGTCCAGATTCTGTTAAAAAAAAAAAGAAGACCCCCACATTCTCCAGTCAGTCAGTCTGCTCCAAGATGTATTTCCATCTCTGGCTTAATAATTGCATTTTAGCTCTTCCAAAGCTCCTCTCCGGGTGTTTTTGATCCAGTCTCAGCATCCTGCTTTTATTTTTTGACCAAAGTATTTTTGACTAGAGTTTTTGAAGCTGAATCCAAGGACTTCCAAGGCGGACCACAAGTGACGATGCCCAGGATTTTTTCCTCTTCAGCAGCATCAGGACCAATGTCCTCAAAGGAAAAAGAAAGAAAGGAAGAAATAAAAAGCTGACTGTGTGGAGAAGAGAGTTGCACAAGCTGCATAACATCATGGACAACATTACACATCAGTTCCATTTCACTCTCATATGTGCATTTATTTCTGAATTTTAGGGCAACGAATAATGATGATGTTATTTTGGGTGCTATTTAGTGCTAACAAGGAGGAGGAGAGAATAAATATGTTATTGCAAACATGTCAGCATGTTGTCTGCTGTAAAATACCTGTTTATGTTTTTAACTACCAGGTGACTGTAACGTTAAACTAAGACAAAGTATAAGACTTATAAATAAAACAAATGCATGGCCAGTGAATTTTAATCACCATTTCATGCAACAGAGAAACAGTAGAACAGTTTACTTAACAAAACATAGAAGCCACAAAATATCTGAGTCTCCATAGAACAGAGGGGACTGGAAGTATCAGACACGATGCGTTGTCTGGTAACAGGAACTAAATGTACTCGTAGAGAACTCATGAAATGAATGAAGAGGATAATAGAATAAATGAAATAAATCATCACATCAGCAGACGACTGAAATCATGATTTGGTACAAATGCAGAATCCATGAAAGAGTCTTTAAGGAGCTAAGATGAACAGAGGGTCTCCACAGGACCTGGAAGAAAAGAGGAGAGAGAGAAGAGAGGATGAAGGACAGAGAGAGGAAATAATAAACGGTCACTCATGGAACGACATTGCATCAAGTAGCTGATTAACGGCATGGGACAGCTGGTTGAGTACAACAAGACTGACCTACGTTCCCAAATGTAAGACTGCAGAGTGAAAAAAAGGAATCTGAGGTTAATGGTAACAAAGATAAAGAAGTGTTGCTGACATCTCTGGGCTGAGAGGTGTCTGGATTGGCCATCACACACTGGAAGCTGGTACTGTTAAAAGACCTTTCTGAAGAAAACGATCTGGTACACTGCATCATGTGCTCCAGACCATCCAGACTTTGGGCTTGCATCAGTGCCCTTGTACAGGAGACTTCACTGATATTCTGCAGACATTAACAAGCCGTGGCTGAGGAGGAGCAGCGCAGGTACTGGACTCTGTTCCCTGCAGAGAACTGAAAAGAAAAATGCATCAGCACCGTACAGTTCCTCAGCTGAAGTCATGTTTGAGAGGGAGATGGTCCAAAATTATCATTGAAACGTCACCTGGTAGGCGCAATTAACAACTTAGTCCATAAACATTAGATGTGTTAAAAGTCAAAGTAAATGTAAGACAGCATTGTTTTCTCAATCCTTTGTTCATTATCATTCCAGCTCACCAAACAGCTGCTAAAATAGTAAACAGCAACAGAGTAAAACCAAGATGGTTTAGATTAGATTCAGTTTAAGTTTATTGCCATTTTTAGTAACAAAATCACATTGGAAAACAGCTGCAAGAACAACAACTGCAGAAGCACAAATTAAAACAAAGATTCTGTGACTCATTGCCACATGCAACATTAAAGCCATGTAGTAGCAATAAATAACCAATAAAAAGACAGTTTCCTGCATTAAAGTTGGTGTTTAAAGTGCTTCAAAGTGCACAGTTGAGTCTCAGCGCAGCTTATGGGAAGAAACGAGATGCAGTGAGTTTAATTGAAGGTGAACAGTCATTTACAAAGTCTGAGGCCTGAGAAAGAAATGTCCTCCAAAGCTTTACAAACGCGACGTTCCATCAAACTCTTCTTCATGTCACGCTACATCATCACCATGGTTACCATTAAAGGGACAGTGATTCTTTAGTTTCTCAACCAGCTACGTTGTCAGATTTCCTGGCATCATAAAATCTCAAATTTCACAAACTACAGAATTTATATCATAAAATTAAGACTTTTGGACTGACTTCACTAATTTTTCAAGTAAGATCGCAAATAAATAAATAAAAAAAATCGTGACTTTTTGCTTTTAAAAAAAAGAAACTGTTGAATTTCAGAATATCACATCTTTTGTTCATAAAAAGTGAATTTTTCTCAAATAAAAAAAACATCTGGTAAAATATTAAATATTGAAAGATCAAGACTTTTTTCTGTTCAACAACTCAGATTTTTCTTTTTTTATCGTACAATTTCAAATGTCAATAATCGAGACTTCAAAAAATCACAAGACGTAAAACTGCACATTTTCTACAATTTCGACTTTTTGTCTTAAGATAAAAAAAACTGTTTATTTTCAAAAACAGAAAAATCACATTTTGACAAAAAAATGAGCGATTTTATGTCGGCTAACGTTTCCTAAGTCCTGACTTTCTGACATCAAGCAGCTGCTCTCCACCCCAGTTTTTCCTCTTTCAGAACGGAATCAAACAGAAATGTTTCAGTTAGAGGTTTACGATTGTCTCTACACGCTCTAGCGGGACAGACAAAATGAAGTGGCGGGCCGGATTTGGCCCGCAGAGTTTGACACATGTGCTCTAGAATGACGGCTGATTTGTTTGTTGTCTTTTATTAATGTATTTTATTACCGTCGCACCAATGTCAAAGAACACCTTTTCCCAGAGAGTATTCAATGCTTTTCTCTGCAGTAAAAGTTGAATTTACAGTAGAACAGACATTTAACTCAAAAATATAGAGGCATCGAAAACATTTGAATGAGCCAAACAGCATTTGTGCTGAAATGCTGGAGTTCCTGTTGCTGTATCATTATATTCTGTGTTGATGCACTCACAGTCCAGAGAGTGAGTAATATGAATTCCAATTTCAGATGACAGGGAAAAGTGAGCTGAATAATCCCTCGCTGCGCATTTCATGGATGACCTTTCCAGTCTTCAGCATGAGCGGCGGTAATGTGAAATTCAGATAGAAAAGTAAGTGATAGGGGTTCAGAGCGGGGTGAGCCGTGGCCTGTGGCTCCTGCTCCTGTTAGGCTGCGCTGAATCTCAGATGGCTTTCTAATACATCATAAGGGATGCGCTTAATTTTGATAAAGATCACATCAATATGCGATGGCAAGTTCCCGTCACCAAACTCTAGAGTGCCGCTGAATTCCTCGACCACACTGTGAAAAGGTCTAACGTTTAGTGAGATGGAAGGGAGAAAAAATAAGCTCCTCCGCAGGACTCTGCACAGAGTGGGAGTACATCTTGATAAAAACTGGAGCTCTATATGAAAATACCAAAAGTGTATTCAAGATAAGGGGCAAAGCAAACCACATTCGTGGCCAGATTCTCATAATTTGAGGTTAAGAAATCTCCCTTGTTTTAACTCCCTCTTTTTGGATTACGCTGAATGGCTGGGAAGCTTTTCCTTTCAAAGGCGTTATCTTTGTTTTCCACCTTAGACCTTGAAAGTCTTCCCCTCCAGTGAGCCTGGAAAACAAAGACATGTCCATACAGTAAAATAAGGTTGTCTGGCTTCAGAAGCTCTGACAAGGTGACTCATAAAGGAGTGTTACAGACAGACAGACAGCGAGAAACACCAGGACAATCTGGAAACTCAATCTCCCTTTGCTCTCATGCTGATGGATGTGCTGCAGCGGGCCATCCGTCTGTGGTAGAGCCTCGTAAAGATGTCATTTACGCAAATCAAAGACAAAAAGGACCCTGTTTTACTTACCAGTAGTCTGAAGGTCTTTGAGGGTGCACGTCTGTCAGGGACATAAGCATGAAACCACAGATAGAGAGATCACAAGTGAGTGAAAATCACTCACTCATCAGGAGGTGTTTAACAGCCATTAAATGATGTCTTCCTGGGAGTACCCCCCCTTCCCCCTTCCAAAAGCCTCTCATTACGTCCCGGAGAGTCCTTTTATGATCTCAGGCGTGTTTCCCATGATGCCCCATCTGTCTGTCCTGCTGTGACAGAGGGTCCGGCCCTCCTCTCATCCCTGCTGGACAGCTCCATCACTCACCCCTGACTGCAGCCATCTCTACATCAAAACAATGCCGTGCCAGAGTGAATTAGTATGTCCTTCACCTTGGGTGGAAGCCTGTCATTACTTTACCAGACACAAGAGAAGAAGCTATGATTTAGCACACATTACAGGAAGTGCAACATTGGAATGTCCTCGAAGGCCGCGGGCGCTGAAATCTGTCAGACTCACACTTTTTGTATTTCTCAACAGTTCGCTGTGATTCTGAGGACAAATAAAATTTAAAAAAAAACAACAAAAAGCCTCATACAACAGTGGGAATAAGAAATATATTAGCTTTGGAGTCATTTACGTGAGAGTAATAAAAGAGCACAAGTTTTTTTAAAGCTGAATAAGTGCTGGAGGAACTCTTGGAGACAATAGTTGGTCAAACCTCCTTTGGCAGCGATGAACTCAAAAGCAAGTATCTCCATGTTCAGGAGGAATGTTTGACCTTAAATCTTGAAAAAAACCACTTCAGTTCAGATCCACTTGCAGGACATCTGGACTGAAGAGCCGTTTTACTGAGCTACACTGGCTACCTGCGGCTGCCTGAAGAAAACACGTACAAGTGCTGACACAAGGTCGTCTTGGGGTCCTCAGTTATAAAAACCTTACACCTCTCATGTGTTGCGTTCATCACAAGAACATCGTTGTCCTTCAGTGAGACTGTTCTCCATGTGGTTCCTCGATGGTGGAACAAGCTACCAGTAGATACCAGTAGCCACTGCAGCAGAGTCGTCTCTCTCTATGTTCAAGAAGCTCTTGAAAGCTCTTCTCCTCTAAGAAGACCTTCTGTCGTAGCCTCGTCCTCCCTTTAACTTCCTGACCTGCTCTTGAATCGTGTCCGAGCTGCTCTCACCTGAATGCTGATTTAACTGCTCTTACTTTGTAATTTACTACGTTAGTGTGGATTGATCGTATTTCCTCTGTCGTAAGTCGCTTTTGATAAAAGTCTGCGACATGTAACGTGACGTACTCTGTATGTTTAACAGGTTTATTTATTGAAGATACAAAAAATTATAATTGCGTGTGTTACAGTGACTTAGATGAAAATCGCCGCATCAGTCCAGGAAACCATTTCATCCCAAAGGTTCACATCCTTTTTGTTTCTTTTCTGCCTCCACAACTGCTGCTACAAGCTGCACATATTATACTTAAAGATACGCTCACAAAACGGCAGAAGGTGACGCAGAGTTCACGAAAGTCTTAAAGTGATAAAGACAACGGATTGGTTTCACAGCAGTCATGCAAAAATGTGTTTAAATAAGCAAAAACGCAGTGATTACATTTGGTAGAAATGATGTAAAGATTACATCGGTCCATTATCAGAGGATTAAGAGGATGTAGAGGCGGTTGAATTGAGGCTTGAAATGCAAACAGCAGGAAAGTTCTCGGCGTGTATTAGTAATTAAAAAGACTTATTCCTGCCTTAACGAGGCAGATGCAGTAAAACACCTGTCTAGTTTCAGTATGGAAGATTTTAAACACAAACATAGGAATAAGACATGTATTTCCTTAAATATTTACTCTTGATGGAATTAAAATCATATGAATCACTAAAACAGAATGATTTCTGTATTAATCTAGAAATATAAACACATATTCATCCTGTGGTTTTATATTCAGTCCTTCTGGCTTTATGCTAAACCCTTGTTCATTAGGAATGTTTTCTAAGACAGATTCAGTTTTGATACATGAGAATGAAAATACCTGATGACGTGAGCAACAAATAAGTAACAAATTTAAAACAGAATATTTACAACAGAAGTGTTTAAATAATGTGTGTGTTTAAATAAAGTGCAACTGTGCCTTGTGCAACAGGTAATCAGTTCCAAACAACAGTTCAAGAGGTGTTTAGAGTCGACTTGACTTGACAGTCCTGTAGCATCTCCAGATGGCAGGAGTGCGAACAAACCGTGTTGTGGGTGTGTATTTCCCCTGATGATGTTGTGGGTCCTCCGATTAACTGGTGGATAAATGTCCCGTAACTGGAGTAGATTACGAGGAGTGGTCAGTCTTGATCTATAATCAGCTGTCAGTCACATGTGTAGAGAAAATTAAAAATATAGTAGAAGCTCACCTTCAGAATGCAAAAGCAAAATAAAAATATATATTTATACTTACCGTTGAGCGTTTTAGTATTTACACAATGCAACCGCACGTGAACAAAATGCTAAATATTGCATATTTGGTAAAGACAGCAACTTTGTGAAGCAGAAGTAACATATGGACAAAAGGTAGTCAGACACCTGGTAATTACACCAACAGGGACTGTGATGACATTCTTTTCAAATATAAATACTTTGATTTTAAACTGAAAAGCTTCTTTATCGTGAGAGCGAGTTTACCAGATGTCTCTAACTATTTGTAAATGAGATGGACCTCATCAACCACAGTCTCTAACAGATAGACGTCTTTAATGAACTGTTGTTTACCATCCAGATTACAGCGTCTCACTTCTGTCGTCATCTCACATAGACTGATCTGATTGGCTCCCCAGTGTACTTTTGGATAATAATAATAACAATAATAACAATAATAATAATAATAATAATAATTGAGATCTAATGGAGGGTAGCTGGACAGACCTGCTGAGGAAATTCAAATGTGTGACTAGATTTCTTCTCTGGCTCTTCTTCTATACTTTGATTTTGCGGCCATTTAACCCAGTTTTGTTTTACATTGTCTTAGATTTGTCTTTTAATTGTATTTGCTCTATACTTTGTAAAAGGTCATTGTTCAGTGGGTTCACATTCTTTTCTTTTCACTGTACATGCAGGGCAAAAAAAAAAAAAGTCACACAAAAGGTGCGTATAACAATTATAGAAAAAGTCAGGGCATCATGGCTTCTTCCTTTACAGTTCTACTTTGACACTGGCAAACACAAACTGTTTGAAAAGCCATTGCTTCTGAGCAAAGAGACAGCAGTGTGCTGTGTGATTCAGATCGATAGCGGGCCCTGGTGAAGAATGCCTCGTTTATAGCCACTGAACCTAAGCTAGAAGGGTTAAAGGAACGAGGGAGGGCAAGGGCAGGCGTGGATGCAGGCTGAATCCCTGATGGGGATGTGAGGCAGGATAAAGGAACCCCAAGGCTGAGCCTGAGAAGGCAGCAGACGGTCTCCGCCCTTGCAGGTTTCGGGAGGAAAATGGTAAAACACATATCAAAACGGTTCAGGAGAGAGATGGCGGTAGAGAGGGGGCAGATAATGTCCAAGGAAATCTTCAAGGATGGTTTAAAAGGAAAGAGAGGAGGTAGGAGGCTGTCAGAAGGCTGGGGAAGAAAAATGAAAAAGGCTGTATTAGCATATCTGCTGGGTTTGTTGTGGAAAACAGGCCCAGCGTTTCATATAGTACTTAAAAGTTAAACTGTTTGGCTCATGTACAGACACAAAGATGAAAGCTGAAGAATTAAAACTGGCAGGAAATAAAGGAAGGAACATTTCTGACTCAAGATTCATTACGCTAAAAGAGACTTGTAAAACTGTACAAAAAGCAACTGTGAAACCACCAAACATTGATACAGTATGGAGGAAAACAGCGTTCCTACGGCTCCGCTGAGGTCACTCAACACATCTAAAGTGTATTTCTTATGGTCAACTGTGACTGAGAAACAGGGCCGTGACTTTTTCGTTCACTTGTGGGTGTTTGCCTTGTTAGAGCCAAGCGTTGTGAGGTTGTGATGGGGGAAATGGAAAAGCTGAATCAGTGCTTCAAAAAGGAAATTATGGAGGACTGCTCCTGTCCTGGTGTTTGCGTGCTTCTCCAGAGAAGACAATAGACATTTATGTAACGCATGTCTATATATAAAACAGGGAGTGCAGAGGGTACTATTGACAAGAAAACAGACAGCACAGGAGTCCATTAGTCTTATAAAAAATGAAGACAGGCATTAGAAGGTCAGGAGAAGAAAAACAACCGAGAAGTTGAACAATGGAGTGGAATGTTGAAGACAATGTACGCAGAGCCAGTGACCTGGACCGAATTGCCTCAAACTTCGGTTCTTTTCAAGTTGTTCATGGAAATAAAAGCAGCTGAGATGCATTTCCTCTATTCCAAACTTGGCTGAAAGGCTCACAAGTTAGAAATACCCCCATCTGCATGCTTTCATGGAGTTATATCTGGTGCACAATTCACTCACTGAATGTGGAGGATTGCAATAAAGGTAGGTAACTTTTCTTTTTCCCTGTTTGACTATCATTATAATCAATCATCCAGATGCTCCAAATTGCCAAATGAGACCTTTTTGTAATGTGATCAGTGCTATTTGTCAAAGGACACAATGCATGTGAATATAGCGCTTGATGAGAATTTGGACCCATCAGAGATGTGGAAGCTAAGACTTGGGGGATTTAAGTTTCATGACTGGTCTGAGTCTGTGCAGGCCTCTCTTAATTTACCCCCAAATAAACACTGTTATAGATGTTTTACTGATCACTGCAGATTCAAATTGCAGTTCTCTTGGTTTCAACCAAAAAAATGTGGTTTAAAAGAAGAATTTTGGGGAGTTGGCAGCGCCACAAAATACCAACAGATGTACGATGCTGAAGACTATACTTTATTTTTAAATTTTTTTAAGAAAGTACAACCTGAACTGACATATTGAAGCATTTAAAATTTGGAAGTGAAACACATTCTTGTTCCATGCAGAAGCGCATTTTGAAGCTCTTCTGCAGTTGAAGTGGGTATTGTTTTAGTTAAATTAATTAAAGTTAGTTTAACACAGAATGGCAAGAAAATAAGTATGTGATCCCTTTGGGATGAACTGTCTTTAAGCTATAAATTTCCATGAAATATTATCTTATTTGCATACAAAAATGTTTGAGATTAAGATGACAATTATGGCTTATTATGCTTTTATTTAAGACAACCACTAAACCTTCACAAATCTGAAGGGAAAAGTCCGTAAAGACAGCTAAGTGGAGTCAGTAGATGGTTCACCTGGAGTCCATTTAAATAAATTAGTTGGGAGAAGTGGTTTAGAGCTACTTCAATCAATAGAAAACATTCAAACATTTTAAGTTTGCTGCTCACATGAAGCATCTGCTGATGCAAACTAAAATGGAGATCTTTGAAGTCCCACAAGTCCTTCAACAGGCAGCACGATGTTGGCCAGAAAAAGGGGACATGACCAAGATCAAAACATTGAATCTGGCCCGGTTCCCCAGTTCACAACAATGTCATGTAAAGGAACATTATACTGGATGTTAAATATAATCCATTTAAGTCCAAGTTATATTTCAGTTTAGTGCAGTTCATTGTTAGTAACGTGTAATCAATTTAATTCAAATTCATCATCCATTTCATTCCTACTGAGGCCTAAATTCAAAAGTTATATAAAGCCACTCCATAAAAACTGCATTGAAGCTTCTCTTCAGAGTAAGAGAGAGAGAGAAAGAGAGAGAGAAAACTTCAGCAGAACCAGACTGGGGGTTTGATGTGACGAGAAAGAGGGAGCAACAAACAGAGAGATTAAAGATATCGACCTACCAGACAAAAGAGAATAACTGCGATAGTTCTGACCACTGACTGTAAATACTGGACAAACAATCTGGTCATGTGACCCATAAATTTGTACAGAGAACCTTTGAATACCATTTTTCTGATGCCATGTTGCAAGGAGGCAGGACAAATCTGTCAAAGCTAATGACAGAGCCAATGGTTAGCTGTCAGTCAAATGGGTCATGGCATCTGATTGGTCAGCTGAATTGCTTAATATAAATTCATCTGATGTGGGACAAAGACATTCGCCCCTCATACAGACGTCATTGGATGTAAAATGTAACCACAGATAAAAAAAACTTTTATATGGGGGTCAGTGGGGATTTCCTAAGTTTTGGAGCCATCACCTAGTGGTCAGCGGAGGAATTGCAACAAAATATACTTCATGGATGAATTTCAACCTGGCAGTGGGATGGTTGCTGCTTCATTTCAGTTTAGTTCAATTTTATTTATAAAATGTATATATTTACAACAAAGTCGTCTGTAGGTGGCTCTCAGAAATCCAGATCATGACCTCTGAGCACATGGCAAAGGCTGACAGTAGCAAGAAAAAACTCCCTCTTGGGAAGAAAACTGGACCATGACCTGGATCAGTTCTAGGGGGGACCCTTCTGCTGACAGCCAGCTGGCTAAAGGATATATATATATATATATATACATATATATATATATATATATATACA
>JBAMYA010000017.1:11072151-11091836 GCA_037176975.1 Arrhamphus sclerolepis
CAGCATTGATGCGCTAAAAAAAAAAAAAAAAAAAACCAAAACCTTTTGAAATTTAAGGAGAAAAAACAAACTGTGGACTTGAGTTTTACAAATGAAAAGACTACATTAGTTCTTGGTAGATTTCTTTTTAGCAGGACCATTCCCAGAGAAAGTAAAATACAAAATTATGTTCATTTAAAAATAACACAAATTTACTGTTGGTTGTGCCAATAAAACAAACGCATCCTCAACAAAAACGGTGGCGAACTTTCCAAGTTCCAGCAGTAATATACATTTTACTCTGCCAAGCAGAGAACAGAACATGAGGTATTGAGAACATGCTGATAATTGCACTTTAGTGCAGTTTAACGTCTTCATTATGGCAGTCATGAAGACTCCCATCATGTCATCTATAATCATGCTAATATTATTTTCAATGTTTCTTTTCCTCTTGAATGTTCTAAAAACAACTTAGTGCACCTACCAACTGCACAATAATGCATCTATGGAACTGAACTGCAACATATCTGGCTGAACCTGATGACAACCATTAGATTTTGATTTTCCACTTAGAGCAGTGGTTTATTTCAGAGACATCACCCTTGGACTGGTTTTCATACCATCCAACTCCAAGAATATTGTCTGAAACACCTCAAAAGTACTTTTCAGTACTTTTGGGTAGCTGAGGTTCACAGCATTTATTAGACCCATTAACAATGCACAGGGCCCTGCCTCTCGCCCAGAGTAAGCTGGGATAGGGTCCAGCAGACCCCCGTGACCCTGCACAGGAAATAGCGGGTCTAGATGATGGATGGACAAAGCACAGGCCCTGGGTAAGTCCAGGTTTTGCAGAACTTCGGTTCTGTCAAATCACAATACTTGCTCTGGCTGGATCAGATGCTGTGGTCCCTATAGTGATGATGATCTTCATCACTTCATCAGTAATGTCCTCTTCATCCTAAGTACAGCTGTTTAGCAATCAGAGTACCAAAAACACTGATGTTATGTTTAATTGAAAGAGTGCTCTCTAAAGAGATCCTCCTCTTCTTCCCTGAGGTAAACCATGAAGGAACGAGTAGCAGCCTCTCCCCTCCTTTCCACAGACTCATCCTGTAAAGTTTAAATAAAGTACTTGATGTAGATGACTGGAATGTAAAGCACAGATAGCATACAATGTCTTCATAAGCATAAATTTCATTTCAGATTTAAGATTTGTTCATACCTCCAGCTGCACTTGCATGTTTTGAAGAATCTTCATCTTTGCTCCTCCTCTTGAGCAAACCAGTGACATTATTTTGGGGGAGTACTGGTCCAGCTTTGACATGGATGTTGTCTCCAGGCTAACAGTGGTGATCCTTCTGAAGTTGTCATTTATCTGGAAAAAAAAGAACAAAAAAAAAGCACAAATAAAAGAGGTGTGGTTTAAAAGCATAGAAACATGACCTATAACAAACTTAACCATTTTCTAAATACATTTACCTGAGCTGCATCATCTGTCTTGTAAGTCACTGATTGATGCTGCTTCGTTGTTGATTTCCTGTCTGCGAAGGCAGAATGTTTTTGCCATTTTTGAACTCATGATCTGACTGTTGTTTCTCCTCTTTACATCATTTAGAAGCTCCAGTCTTTCAAGTTCTAAACTTTCATCAGGTTCTCCTTGTGGGTGTGGGGGTAGATAATTCACCTCCGCCTTTCTTTTTTCTTTTTTTTTTATGTTCATTGTGCTTTTTCATGTGGTCTCTTCTTTTTCACCTCAAGCTCAGGGCGCCCAAGGCCTCTGAGTTTTGATCGGTAGTTTCCCATTTTATATTTTTGTCTTTGTTGCTATCTATAGCATCCGTTGTATGATCCTGGTTCTTTAAGGATGCTTCACAATCAATGCCTCAGCAGCATCTGCCAGCTGTGCACTTGTTGGGTAGGCAACATACTCAAAGATGCTTTCAGGATTGTGGTGAAGTTAACTGAAATTCCATCCTTCTTGAATAGTTTGTTTCCTCCAGCAGAACCAAGTCCACGTCAAGGGCAAAGCGAGGCACAGGAAAGAGAGCTGGCCAACGTTGTGAATGCTGAGAGCTGTGTGCAGGTGATGACAAAAGGTGTGTGTCCTGTGATCCAGGAGAGGAGCTACTTGTGCTCGGATGCATGGAGCCCACAGAAGTATGGGGATGCTGATGCATGAGTGGAGGTTTCACATATATCTTAGAAGGATCTTTCCACATTGGTTAAGGTCAGCAGCACTGTTGGACGTCCAGCAATGTAAACCACCTTGATTCTGTCCTTGTCCTTGATGCTACTTGTTTATTTTAGAGAAAAAAACTCTCCAAAGTCAGTATGTCTATAATGCAAACCAAAGTTTTCATTAAGCCCAAATGTCTCTCTCACAAGAGACTGAAGTTCACCCTGGGTCTCTGGTATTCCATGAGGCAAATCCAGTTTATGAACATCATGGTCCTGAGGACTGATCCCACATTTGGCAGAATGAGACATTGTAGCATCTCTAAGATGACCCATATCATGTTTGAGGGGTTCTGACAAGACACTGAATAGTTACATAGCAATCTGAGTTAATTATGTGCTAATTATGTGCCGAGAAAATATGTGCTTACATTGATCATAGATTTCTCCATTTGTAACCTTTAACATTAACTACCATATTGGTTCTTACATTACAAGTTCTATGCCTGTACTGCAAAATGAAGAGCCAAATATTAACATATAAAACAATATGTTTTATAAAGCTGACATCTAAAAACAAATGCTGTAATTTTTTCATCATTGCAATGGTGGAGTCAGGAAGAGGGTCACCATGCACTCTCATTATGCTAATACAATGCTAAAATGTCCAGAAAAGCAA
The DNA here is from genome assembly GCA_037176975.1 of Arrhamphus sclerolepis. Lineage (NCBI taxonomy): Eukaryota > Metazoa > Chordata > Actinopteri > Beloniformes > Hemiramphidae > Arrhamphus > Arrhamphus sclerolepis. Next base: position 11,074,985 of record JBAMYA010000017.1, read on the forward strand.
AACACATTTTCTCAATGCCAAAAGATAAAAAAAATAATTCTAAGTAGGCACACATAACTAATAACAAAGCAGAGAAATTGTACATTACATGTTTGAAGAGAAATTATTTGTGCTTAAGTATTGAGAAAATAATGGCATTATTGATTATTTTAAATGGTCTCAAGTTACAATGACATGATCTAATGAGAACTTTGACTTCTATAGTAAAGAAATGAAGCGCTTCAGAGTCACTATACACTTTCCTGCAATGGTGTATGATTCCTTTGCAAAGATGTAAGACAACTCACTTTGGTCAATAACGTTTGTAATTCTTGGTTTCTCAAGCTCATAGCTTCTGAGATGCTCAATATACCATACCATTTAAACTCTGAACTATGAGCACAGCTCTCCCATTCACAACAACTATTTAGATCAACTCCACAAAATCTGGCAGACCACCTGTGGTGCCTTGTGCCAACATCATTCCTGCAGAATAACTGGGACCACTGATTTGCAATTTGGACCGTAGACTCACCAGGAATCTTACAGAGTGAATCAGGCGTTGGAGTGGCAAGAGAAAGCATTGGAGTTAATTCCTGCTCAAACCTCCTTTGACAGCAATGACATCAAGACATCACTCTCAGTAGCTCCCATCCAACCTCCAACCTGAGAAATTGTTTTACCAGTTCTCTTCACAGAACTGCATCAGCTCAAACACATCTGTTATACAGTACATCTGGGGACCACGGCTCTCTTTAGGTCATTGTACACTACAGACTCAGGGACAAATCTGGCTTGCCACCTCATTTTATTTAGTCTACAAGAGCGTACCAACACTGTATACTTAGTGTATAATCCAGTTCTGAACTGCTTAAGAGACAAACATGAACCATAACTACTCACCCCAACAACACATGCCAATTTTCTTATCCGACATTAAGCCATTAAGCCACATAACTATGGGGCCCCAAATGGGATTGTCTATGGGGGAATACCTCTCAATGGTTAGCTATGGTCCATAGTAGGTGATAAATGGGCATGGGTCCAGGATATCTGGGTTTCACTTGGGCCAAACCACCAAAGCGGGATCTGTATGGAACCACTGGATAAAACCATGCAGAGCCCAGTTCTTCAGCCCATTTATATCTCAGATGGCCCATATGTAAATGTTAGCAGGCTAAATGATGGATTTGAAGCAAAAATGTAAAAGAAAAGAAACATATTTCAAAAGTGCTGGGAAGTAAAAGGTTTTGTTTTTGCTTAATGGACACGAACCAGGATGTTTTAAGATTTTGCTTTGTTTTGTGGATTTAGGGGTTTTGGTTTTGTGGTCTTTTTGTTCTTCCTTATTTCCTTTGAAGGGCACCCCAGTTCTGATGTCGCTTCATTGGCTCTCCATTTTAAAATTCTTTTATTTGCTTATAAATGTCTTCATGGCCCTGCCCCCCAGTACCTGTCTGACCTGCTGTAGCCATACGCTCCCTCACCTCTCTCAGGTCAGTCGTTGCTGGTCGTCCCAAAGATGAAGAGGAAGACAAGAGGTGATGGGGCGTTTTCAGTCGTCGCTTTAGAACGAGCTACCTCTGTCCATCAGACAGGCTGAATCACTTCCTGCTTTTAAATCCTCTTTATTCTCTTTGGCTTTTAACTCCACTTAAGACAATGATTTTATTAATTAATCAGTGGCAGGTCAGTCCACTCTTTTAGGTTATTTTATGTTTATTTTATTTCCAGGCCGACCTACCTGCTCCCAATTTTATAATCCTATTATTATATTCCTTTTAGTTACATTCAGTCTCTTTTGGAGTCTGGCGCTTTGGCCAACTGTGTTGATTTTAAAGTGCTTTGTAAATAAAACTGAGTTGTCCTTCCCTTGACATGTCTTTCCCTCTGTACTGTTGTTCTCCTGGCTCTGTTCTGTCATGTTTTCTCACTGGTTAGTCCTGATTCTAGTTCTTCTGGTCCACTGCCCATTTAAACCATAACATTTTCTTCCATTTAGGACAGCAGCAGTACCCAAGGGCAGACACCATGTTGGAGCTTTGACACCAAGCAAAGAATGCTAATGGTAATGCCCAAGAAAACCATCAAAAAGTCAAACAATTTGTAAGAAAAGAGAAAAAAAAACAGGAAAACCTGATGCAATCAGGAGGAAAGAGCTGTATTTAAATGGGATTGCTGTCATGATATAACTGGCACTGACATTATGTGGACTGGAATGAAACTGTCCTGTTCTACAGCAGCTCTATGGGGTTTATGTCTGGGTCCTGGATAAGTCACTCCAAGAGACCGTTTTAATTTTTTCTGAAGCTACTTCCATGCGTAAGATAATTGTCCTACTGCTTCCCTCAACCAATACAAAGATTTATCTGGCAGACAGTAAACCTGATATTATTCTGTAAGTTAATAAATACACCTGAGAAATCATTTCACCTTGATGATGGCAAATCCCAAAATGATTCAGCTCCCTCCACTACATTTCAGATCCTTCTTCTTTTGCTTGTGTTATCCATAGACAAACAAATTGAGGATTCAGTGAAGATCTGATTACAATTTAGACAAATGAATGCAGGAAACAGGTAATTTCCAAATGGTTCACATACTTTTGTTTTTCCAGCGTAACAACAAAGACTCTTTTCCACACCAGGTTAAAACTGGGAAGACTGTAAATTAGTTTCACAGGTATTATATTGCTTTGGTCATAGAGGCACCTCAGCAGAGGAAGAAAAAATGAAATTATGTCTGATTGTGCTTATCTCAATTATTATTTTTTCTCTTAGTAAATGTATGATGTATATAATGTTGCATTACTGTATCACTTGCTCATGCAGAAAGCCTAATAAAACCACCTGAAAATCACATATCAGTCATAAATTCACTCACGCAGCTTCAGCTAAACTGTCCCTTATCTCAAAGAAACACCTTCTTCACCCTTTTGTTTTGCCTCTCTGTTACTCTCACCAGGTGTGTGGAGCAGAGTTCAGCTTTTACACGTGAAAATAATCTTTTTTACTCCTGCAACACAGACGTTATCTTGATGAACGCACTCCCGTCAACAGAGCACATGCCCGTTTAATTTATGATCCATTTATGTGGACCTTGAATTTTTTTCCCCCAAAGTCAAGTCCTGTTGTGCGAGTAGCATAAAACAAACTGACCTCTCTACTTATTCATTCGCTTTCCCCCAAATATTTGCTACCTGATTGTAATTGATAATATTGCAATCGAAGGCACAGCTGCAGTTGTTTCCAGCTTCATCTGCATCAGAGGTATCAAACTCTATTAGATCCTGGGCAACGTCATGGTTACAGTTAAAGGGCCAGTTACTCTTTTCTTTATCAACTATGTTATTAGATTTCCTGCTAATTTTAAATAAAAAGTCATAAAATCTCAAATTTCACAAAATTTGCAGCTTTTGTCACAATATTTTGTGATCATATGATTTAAAATTAAATTTAAATTTCACAATGTCATCTTTTTTATGAGAAAATTAATTATTATAAAATCTCAAATTTCACAAATTTTCTTTTCTTATGAAATCATAAATGTAAAATAAATATTGACTAAAACATTATGCAATATTGAGACTTGACAACCAACAAAACCATCTAATTTGTGATTTGTACTAAATTACATGTTTTTTTCTCGTATAATTATACATTTTAAAAACATACAGACACTCTTTTTGTTTAAAAAAAACATTCCTGTAAATTGACAAATTTCAGAAAATCACATGATTTTCATAAAAAGTTAAATTTTGCCATAAACCTTAGCCATATCAAAAAGACAAAAATTGAAACCTTTACAATAAAATTAAGACTTATGGTTTTTGTTTTTTTTGGTTTTTTTGTTTTTTTTTTCCAGAAAATAAGACTTTTGGTTGTTAAAAATGTCCTTTTTTTTGTTTTTAACAACAAAGACTTTTTATCGTAAAATCACAAATTCTGGACTTTTTAACTTTCAATTGCATTTTTTTTTTCTTAAGGATGGTTTTTGGTTCTAATGACTTTTATTGACCGTGAAGAGCAACAGGAAACAGGGCAGAGAGAAGGGGGAAGATGCAGTAAAGGCTCGGCGAGCCGGGAGTCGAACTGTCGACCTGCTGCTTGAGGCTGTTCAATCATATATCGTCCGTCCACTTCAACCATTCACTTTTTTTTTTTCTGTAAGAAAATATCAACTTTTTGCAAAATTTGGTTGTTGCAATATTGTGTTTTTTTACCCATAATTTAATTTTTTGTCTTAAAATCATGAAGTACATTTCACAAAAATCACATATTTTGACATAAATTGCCACTTTTTGTTGTAAAATCATTTGTAATTGTTTGCTAAATCATGATTGATTTTTTTTGTTGTTTTGTTTTTGAGATAAACCAGCTGCTCTCCACCTCACTTACTCCACTTTTTGATGCCAGCAGTGAATCAAACGGGCAGCCACATTAAAATTTTCTCAGAAATGTTCTAATTATGAGCACATGATTATCTTTGCACATTCTTTCAGACCAAATAAAGAGAAGAGGCGGGCCTGGAGTTTGACACGGGATCCACACCATCCAGTTCAGCAGCACTGAGAACTGTGCATCGTAAGATTTTAGTTCAGGTTGCTGTTTAGTACACAAGAGCTACAGCGAGGACCTGCCACCTCTTAATGCCCCAGCTATTTAGATCCAAATCACATTGCAAACACTTCATTAAACAGCCTGAGGCGCTGTCATTGTTTAATGACATATCGAGTGTTTTAAGCGGACAACAGCCACAACAACACACTTTCTTTTTTCCCCGTACTCTCAGGGGGTGTCATCTGTCACTCCATCTACCGCTAATCAATGTCTCTGGAGGATGTTGCAGGAGACCCGCTGGTGACAAGGTGCATTAAAAATGTAGCGTTGTTATCTCTGCTGGCTGTTCATTAATGTTGCATGGTTTGGAGGAGTCATCGAGAGCACGCTACCTGCAGTTTATTTTCCTCAGTATAAAAGAGCTCTGCTCTTGTAATCAGATCTTCTGACACCAAACTTTGAAGCTCCTCTCATTACATACGTAACGGATTAAATGATCATGTCGTTATATGAATGATTTCATCAGAGTGGCAGATTCAGTTCCCCTCAGCTCTAGAAGGCTTTTCAGCTTATTACTGTTAAAATTCAACAGATTTATGGCCTCCAAAATCTACTCTTATTAAGGTCATTCCTAGAATTTCCCAGCAGCTCTTAAAATACCCTTCACTCTGCTCCCTAAGTGGTCCAAACCAGAGCTATAATGAGAATCAGACATATATTTATGAATGCTCAAATTAAGTGTTGATATAACTTACAATGAATGAATACAATCACTTCACAGTCTATTTTTTTTTTGTTCTAAATGATTGTATTTGTCTTCTGGTCATATAAGGGAAGTTTGGAATAAAATGAAGGTCGGCTCACACACAACCAAATGCTTAGTAGCTGAATGGGAGTGATCACACATAATGTTTTTTTTTGTTTGTTTTTTTTTAAATAAAATAAAATGACATGATTAGTGGCAGCGAACATTCTTCTATCACTCTTGAGAAAGACTTGCAGTTTTTAGCAGTTGGAGTGGTTTAGGTCAGGATTTTACAGCAATCTTTTAGATTTACTTTTCTTTCCTCTTTTGCTCATTTCCCATCAGTTATCACATCTGTCCACGGTAGCTCGGGGCAAAGTTTTTGGATCTGTTCAGGGTTTTTTGTGCTTGTCTTGTATATTTTCTATTTCTTTTAGCTTTACTTCCTGTTTTATTTTGACAGTCAGGTTCTCTGGTTGTTTTGTTTCTCTTCTACTTCCTCTGATCCCTGATTGTTTACACCTGCGTCTCTTTGGCTACTTGATCTATGTGGAAGAGTTTGTGAGTCCGTTTAAAGTCCCATTGAACTCCAGATTGTTTTTTTGATGCTCAGTTAAATTGTAAGTGTTTATAAAATGTGTTAGCCTGCTAGCTGTGATGCTATCAAGTACACAGCTAGTCCAACTGTAGAAAGTCAGAGATGTGTTCCCCCGTCCTCGGAAGTTCATACTTGGCAAATACAAGTCAGGAGAACCTGCTTCAAAGTACACAAGTCTAGACTTGGAATCAAGAAACAACCTTTGTCTCTTTCCTTCCTGCTGGTCTGTACAGTTCAGTCCTGGTTCTGGTTTGTCCTGGTTGCTGTTTACCCTCTGCTTCCGTTCAGTCCTGGTTCAGTTCTCCTGCTGTTCTGTCCTAGTTCTGTTTTGTCCTGGTTCCTGTCCTTAGCACAGTTCTTATTCCTTTGTGTTCCTTGTCTTGTCTTGGCTGTTAGCGTTGGAATTTTTTGGATAGTTAATTACTTTTGTTGGGCGACTCCTGCTCCCTGGTGGTCTGCATTTGGGTCCCTTCCACACTTCAGATCAGGAAACAACGCTACCGCAGATGGTTTTGGCCAAACGCTGACCATAGATTGCTGTGAGTACACAAAATTTTGTGACCATAAGCAAATATTTATTCAAATTGAAACTGTTATTTCAACACAAACAAAAGTCCTTTGCTCTGCTCTGCCAGAGACTAACGTTGCTGGGTTATTTAAGGTCACCTGTCAGTTACTCAGGTGCTGTTAACTGGAAGAGACGAAGCATTTTTCTGTTGTGCTCAGTTGAAGTGTCTTTTGCCTTTTGATTAATGGAAATGGAAACATAAACAGACATTAAAAAGAAAAAAAATTGCTGAGATGATATCAAACACCAGGAAAGACTTCATAAAAACAACGCCTACTAGGAAACAATTAGCAACCGTAGCGCTACAGCATAAGATTTAGTTGCTTCATTTGCTCTAATGACAAAGGAAGCGATTCAATAAGTAATCTGATCATGAATATATATCTGAGATATTTTATTGGTTGAGTGCTCAAGCACATAAGTTATTCTCAAATTCTGCTTGAAAAACACGGCAACAATTGTTGGATTCCATTTGCTTTGTTTTTCAAAGATATTGGTTATTCTCAGATTCTGAGATAAAAAACAGCAACAGTGGTCTAATTCCTTTTCATTATTTTAGCATCTCTCCACAACACTCTCCTGTTTGCTCTGAATACATCACCTTGTTCATTGCTCTGATTGGTTGTAGCTCTAACCAACTGTGTTGCAGAGGCAGTTTGAGAAACAACAGTTGGCTCCGCCTTCTCGATGAGGAGGTCCTATGGCTCGTTTCCAAAGCCACATCTGTCCAGATGTGGCTCTGATCTATCAGGCTATCCTTTACGAGGTCATAGCAATAGAAGGTACTGCAAACATTCATCATGTCTGATCAAAAATAATTGTATTATAGAAACCAATAAAAGACCAAACATCAGTCTAATTTACTTACAGAGCACTCGGATGGCCAACGTGATGAACACAAACACGGAAACAAATAAAACACAGTGGAATTATAAGCATGTAAAAGCCAAATTTAAACCACAAAACAAAAATAAAACAGTAAAAGGAATGAAATAATAAAAGCCAGGATCTCAAACTGAGTTAGAGGCCAAAGAGAAGATTTAAAAATCAGAAGTGAGTCAATTTGGGGCCAGCAGCTAAAAAAGTGGGGTCACGTCTAAATTTCCTCAGTTTCAATTTCAACAAGCTTTACAGGCATGACTGTAGATCCACAATTTTACCAAAGCCATAGCAAATTTACAAATCAGGTATAACTATAATAATAATAATGATAATAATAATAAAGACAGCCATACAAGTATGGAAATATAACGACAAATAAAATGAATATATGTATATATGTGTGTGTACATGTATGCAAAACAACACACCAGACACTTTCTTGAAGTACCTGGATAAGTGACCTCAGAGAAAGAAAGTTGAAGATTATTATTAGAATCATCATTAATGATTTAGTAGTCGCAGCACTTAATAACATGAACATAACTACAAGGTCTGTATCAACAAAGATGGACAAATATGTTTACGATTATAGTACATGTGCACATGTTCCAGTTCAGGGGGTAAATAAATAAATTACATTATTGCTTGCTGAACAGCACACAGTTTTTATGCTCATCTAAAAACCATTCATACAATGTAGTGACAGATCCACTGAGAAATTTCATAAGCCATGTAAACAGCTAATCCAGCTCACAATGACGACATACTTGCTCAGGGCTGTGTGTGTGTGTGTGTGTGATGCAATGTAAAAATGTTATATGTGTCTGTATCCTGTTTTGTGCTGAGCTGGTGCAGGAGATGAGGTGTTTATAGTATCCATTGCATCATTAGCGTTGCCACAAGTCTAATAGTGTTTTATTTGGCTACAGCACACAGCCATGAGAACGGTGAGAATGAAAAATCACCCTGGAGTTGTGGGCTGAACAGTCACATAATGAACTGAAGTTCTGTGACGCCGTGGAAAACCAAGAACACTGCATACAGAATCATTCAGAAGTAAATGTACATGGAATCTTTGGGTTGTTTTTCTGCATCAGCTTGCTATAAAGCGTGATGTGGGTCGCAGTGATAGATAAACAAATTGTGTAAGCTGATGACATGCAAACAACTCTAATTTGTTGTGTTTTTATTCAACATACCCATTAAACATCCACGGTGTTGGAGGAAAGAAATAAATGAACCCACAGACAAATGATTTCAGTGAAAGCTATTTGGAGTTTGGAGTTTTCAAACTTTTGAGTCCAGTTAATGAAATAAGTTTGGAGGTGTCGTTTAGAGCTACTCAAAGGTTTTCAGTTTGCTGTTCATTAGAAGCATCTACTGATGTGAAACAGGCCTCACAAAAAGGAAAATCTCTGAAGACAAACAATCAGGATTAGCTCATCTACTTAAAGGTTGGGAAGGGATACAAAGTTGTCTCAACGTGTTTGGCCATCCATCAGTCATTCGACTAATAGTCTACAAATACAGTTCAGTGCTTTAGCAGGTGTCCATTCAAGTATGATATTTAACGTTAAATAAAGCTTAAATCTTTCACCAAAATCTTTATCTCAGCCATCATACTTTGTGGAAGAGGCACAAAAACAGAAACCTCTCAGGAATCTGACGTATCAACAAACCAACACCAGCCTCAGGCAGACTTAATGTTCTCGCTGTTCCCCAACAGTATTTTCTGTCCTCAACCTGTCAGGCTGCTGCTGGTGCAGACATGCAGGCCATGCCATGTCGAGTCCTATCAGTAGCTAAAATGTAGCTGCCCGTCTGTCTGAAAGCCTGTATCATTTAACATGTGTGGGCTAAGAACTCAAAACAACACTAATGGCCTCTTTGAGGTCTGGAGGAACTTCCGAGGAGGGTATCTGTTACACCTATCATGAGCTCTGTGCCGGCGGAGGCGTGGCAGTATTCTGATGCTGCATGAATCAACATGGCTGCCTCTGACTGAGGCCACTCAGGTGATTTTGTTTAGGCCAAGGTCACGGTATGGCATTTGAAAGCAGGCCAGTGTGAGACGGCAACTTAGAATCTCACCTCTTGCTGCTCATAGCATCACTTGCATATTCCTGCAGCGAAGGAGATGATTTAAGAAATTGGGATGTCAGATCTTACAAGCTACATGATGTTTGTTTGTTCTAATTTTTCTACACTTTTTCACTTTTTGGTACACCCTCTAACACAAGGCTGTGATCATTTTGACTTTGAAAGTTCCTCAGTTCTTTTGGACCCAGATTAAACAAGGTGATGGAAACTTTTGTCCATATTGACATGATAGCATGCTAGTTGCTGCTCCCATTTTACCACGTCACAAAGGTGCTCTGTGGGCAGAGAACTGGTGGCTGTGGGGGGCATTTGAATACAGTGGCTGCAGCGTCATGTACAAGAAACCAGTTTTTTGGGGATTTACTTTGTAAAATTTGCTTCTGCAGTCCCTCAGCTTAAAGGTTTAATGTTTTGTGAATTAAGAGATGATCTCCTACATACCATTTATTTTTAATTGACTGCCATCTTTACGTCATCTCTCTCCAGTTTGGCCATTCTCCTCTGTCCTTTCACATCAACAAGGTTTTATATGCTCAGACAACTGCTACTCTGGGTGCCGCATTCACAGTTAGTTAAGGGGTGTTTACATCTGTAGTTTGGTGCTTTTGTTCTGAAGTAAAGCAGAAAATGAATCATTTAGTTAATTTTACCGCTAGAAAGACATGGTTCATTCTGTGTTCACATTGGTATGTTCATTTAAACGGTGGCCAGACTAAAAGCCACAGCAGAAGAAACTTGGAAAAACTTGTAACCTGAGTGGACAGATGGTGATATAATAATAGAGGATATATCTGAGTACCATAGAACATGACATGTAAGGAGGCAGTACTCACAGTCATCCAGGGCTTTGCAGATATGTGCCTTTCTGGTCTTCCCCACATTTGTAGCTTCCTCCAGTTATTCCAGGCAAAGTAGACAGGTTCACCACTCGTAAAGCCGTCACTGCTGATCTTTTCCTGGTTGAAATGACAAGAACATGGTCTGAAAGTTCTTGTGTGGTTCAGCACATCGACATTCTTCTGTTCTGTCCTTCCTCTCAGGTTGAATCATAGCCTCATGTGATTTAAACTCTGCAGGATGGCAGTAGTGCACCATGATAGTTTAAAGGTAGAAAATGATGTAAAATGAATGATCTGTATTACTTGTTTGCAGCTGATGCTGAAGTAGAAGTGGTTGCCAAAGGTTCCAAGTGCAATGCTTACAAGGTTACACAAACACCAACTAAGATGCCAATAAAGTACCCATCTATCAGTCAGTGTGCATGCACCAGCCAAAACAAACCTTGATCACAAGCCTACCTGACCTTACCCTGCATGCAGCACAACAATCTTCTGTAACAGGTTTTCTAAAGTTTTTGTTTTGGAAGCTGGTAGATGAGGTAACGTGTTCATTTACAACAGTGGTCATAGATAACTGAACTTCTCAACCAGAGAGGGTGCTAAAGAGCACAATCTTAGGTGGTGTTGCTTTAAGAAGTGAGTGCTGATTACGCGGCCCCTCTCCTCGTTCATCCGGAGGATGCAGAGTCCATGGTTTCCATAACCAATTTCAAATTCTGATACATCTGACCACAGGATAGTTTTACATTTTGCCTCAGTCTATTTTAAATTACCTTTGGACCAGAGAAGATGGCAGCACTGATGGTGACATGTAGACTTGTCCCTGGGTAACACCCTGAAACCTACTTTACCCCCAAATGTACATCAGTGAGACTGAGTGACGGGGGAAAAGTACTGTGTAGACTTAATGGGATTGCAGTAGCATGTGTTTAACTGAGATGTGTCTGCAGCACTATTCACTCCAAATAATCTCTATATGGATTTCAGACTGCATTAAATGGGCTGGAAGAGACTGCAGACGCACTGGTGAGCATAAAGGAGTGGGTTTGTCAACAACAGATGTTGTAATCCAGGATGTTACTGTCAAGGAAACATTGCTGCACCCTTATTTTGATGCAGTTTGTGTTATCTACCAAGAGAGTTCGCCTTTGTGTCCTGCTTAAAATTCAAAGAATAAAATCAGCTTAATTGTGGCCAGACTACACACACATTACCATCACTGGATTCATTACAATTAAAGGAGATTTTAACACCACCATCTTTCCAACCGTTTGACAGCTGATGATTTATTTTTGTTTTTGCCTGAACAATTTATACTTCAAGAACATCATTTTCCTTTTGACATTGATGAAGCATTCAATTCAATTCAGTTCAATATTTTATTTTCTCACTCTGCAACAAGAAGCCTCAATAACTCAGTGTTTTGCAAAGGAAATATACTGAATCTGGGAAGCAAGAAAACTTGGTTTCACTCATTAAAGTGAACTTAAGAAAAGGAGTTTTTGTTCTGGGAAGTCGGTCAGTAACCTGTGAAATGTTATTTACTGTGACTCAGGAGGTTGAAAGTGGTGTAGTTTTTGTCAGCAGTATATGGAGGTGCAGGGATCTTTGAGAGCAATATTCATATATTCACCTGATTAAGATGTTTCACTGAATAAGACACTGCTACATAAGCATATAAACATAGTTCATCATCATCATAGCCATAGCCATAGCTCACCAAGTAAATGCCAAAACCTTTGTCGTTCTTGACCGAATAAAAGAAAGAAGCTCAACTTTCCACTGATAACAAGCTGGATGGTTCTTCTCCTTTTTAACCTGCAGGACATCCATGGTTTCTAAAATAAATAAATGAAATAATTTTTGATTTATCTGACCACAGAACATTTTTTTTTTTAATTTCTCCTAAGACCATTTCAGATGAGCTTTGGTTCAGAGAAGATGGTGGTGTTTCTGGATGGTCTTCACAAACGACTTTTTTAACCTGCCTTTGTGGACTGTAGGTGAACCATGTTCACAGACAGATTTCTAGAAGTCTATGCAGTCCACTGAGTCCATGCAGTGACGTCCAGTAGAGAATCTGACTGTTTTTAATGCACTGATGTCTGAGGGCCTGAAGATCCCGTACATCCAGTTTTGACCTTCTGTCTTGTCTTGCGCCCTTTCATTGTATTTTTGTAGTGTAGATGGTGGGATCTTCAAAGCATTTTGATGGAATAGTTCCATAAGATTTAGTAGCAATTTGTCACAGACTGATGAACCTCTTCCATCTTTACATGAGAGAGGCTCCAGTCATGTTACTTACCTGTTGACAGTTAACCTAATTAGTTGTCAAATACTCCTCCATTTGTTTTTTTAATTTACTCCAATTACTTTTCCACCCCTTTGCTGCTCCTCTTTCAACTTTCCTGAGATATGTTGTTGCCATCAAAGTCAACATGAGCTAATATTTTCCATGAAAAATGTAAAATGTCTCATTTTAAACATCTGATATGTCCTTTATGATCTATTGGAAATAAAATCCAGGTTTATGAGATTTGAAATTAATTGCATTTTGTTTTTATTGACGTTGTACACAGCATCAAAACTTTTTTGGCTTTGCGGTTGTGCATGTTTTGAAGGATGAAATCTGCTTCAGTCGTGCAGAGAAGACTCATCTCAGAAGCTGATTGTATTTGAAATCATCTTGTTCTAAAGCACGTAATGTCTGCTGCTAATGAACTCTTTCTGGTGTGATCTTCCCCTGCTGTTAATGTGCCTCACTGGTTCAAAATGCTGCTGCTGGTCTCTTTACCTTGATGTAAAATCTGCTGAATATTCTTCAAAATTCATCTACATAGAATCACTAAGCCCACACTGAATGAGACTGCATGTTTCCATGCTAATGGACAGCTTTAGTCAAGGTGCCCTTGTGCAAGGCACTTAACCATCACCTGCTTTGGTGAATCATTTTACCCTCTTCAGCTCAAAGCTCTTTGATGCTGACTGTTACTCCAAATCTACAGACGTTTTCAGCACATGTTTTCATGACCAACTCATCTGGATGTGTACTCCTTTTAGTACAAATAATACGACTGTTCTTGATGCAATTTTGTGTTGGTTCTTTTTTGACAGAGGAAACTTTAAAATCCATCTTTAAATATTCTCTTTTACACAAAATATACACAAAATATAAACAATCAACAAGTCCATTGTTTCAATCACTGATTTGAAAAACTTTTCTTTATTTTTCCAAAGTTCAAGATCCAGGAAATATGTCTTGTTGCAGTTCCTCCATTGACAACTAGGTGGCCTGGGTGCCCACTGGCTAAATCTCCTTTGACTTCCATGTTAAAAGTGACAACTTTGCAGCAGAATTAAACATATTAACAGCCTGGTACAATTATTTATTTTATTTTTTTCATTTGTGATTACATTTTGCATTCATGACAACTGAACGCGAGTGAATAAGTTTGTACCACATCAGATAAATTCATATTAAGCAATAAAGCTGACCAATCAGATGCCAGGAAGTCATTCTAAGCGCTTGACTGGCAGCTAGCCATCGGCTCTGCCGTTGGCTTTGACAGCTTTGTCCCACCTCTTTGTAATCTGGCGCCACGTGGTTCAAGGAAAAACTGGCTTCAAAGCCTCTCTGTACAATTACGTAGTCACATGATCGGATCGTTCATCCAGAATTTACAGTTAATTGCGTTACCTTTCCTTTTAATTGTCTCGAACAGAAGAGTTTGCAAAGCCACTTGAGGGAACAAAGACTGATTGTTTTTGTCCTGTTTTAGATGATCTTGTGCCTGAAGATCACCAACATCCAGTTTTGACCTTTTGATGATATTATGTTCTGTAAATGGTGGGATCTTCATCATCTTATTAGCTAACCCTAACCTTGAGAAGCAAGAATCCCAATAGATGAAGCTTGAGCTTCTGACATATTTTCCGTGTGTGTGTGGATCAAAAGAGTCCTGCTGGTTTTGACCGTTATGGGCCAGTTGCACTGGAACATCACATGCAGGTAATAGGTCTTCAGAACATTATAGAAGTTTGAATAACCAGTGTGCACATTATTCCTCTGTTTCTTGTTTGCTTTTTATGGCATTTTATTTTCTCCTCTCACTGGGAGATGTGGGACATGTGTAGTTAGCACGCTCCGTTCCCATGGTTACAAATCTTTGAAGTTGGCTACAGAGTGACACAGAGGACCCTTGTAGTGGACCCCTTGACTATTGCTGAAGACAAAGTTTATGTTACGCAGGTCTCTCACACACAGGCAGACAAAGAAACCATGACTTAGCACTCACAATATGGATTTATCCATACCTATAAAACTTTCATAGCCACTGTTCAGGACTCCAGGAATCCTGCTTCCTCACAGCCTTCTCTCCTGTGAGTCCGTTCACTCTGCTGCTTGGGAAAAACATGATGCAAACCTTATGGAACATAATTCATTTATAATTGGCTGCTTCATAAGAATAGAATAAGGCAGAAAATGGGAAAGATTATGAAGGAAATGTGTCATATTAACAAAAATAATGTCTTTTCTAGAAAGTTCAGTCATGTCTGAAATGTTTTATTAAGCTTTGCCCAAGATATGTTAAAGAGTAATGATTTGTGAGGCTAAGGTAAGACGGTCAAGGCCATGTAAAGCTGTGCTCTTTAGCACCCCTCTCTGGTTGGGAAGTGCAATTGTCTAATACCGCCGTGGTAAATATTGTTGCTGTGTGAGCCTCCCGAGGAGCAACAGAACACATGTACATTTGTTGACCAGCTGATGACAGAAGAACCAACAAATCCTGAGAGCTCTTTTTTTTTTTTGGATATACTATTTGGAAACAATCTCTGCACCCAACTCAGAGTAACAATCGTAAACAGCATGCTAGCTATCAAAGCCTGCCAGATTACCTCATCTACCTGCTTCTGTTGTGAAATAAATTATGAACCAGTGAGCAAACAGAACTTTAGTAATACCGCCTAATATCAACCAAACTCAAACACACAGGACGTAGAGTGAAAGAAAAATATCCAACTTACTAATCCAGTAGCAGCAAAGCTAGCATGCTATCAGACTAGCAACTCTGCTTTTCTTGCCCTCACACCAACGAGTTTATGTAGGTCCAATAATGACTTGTGAACGAGATCTTGGTCAATCATTCTTGCACTTTCAAACCATAACACTGCCATGACGTTTGTAGTGATAATGTTAGATAGCTTCATTTTATAGTTAGTGTCTGGCTAATTCCACCAAGAAAACACTGTGTCCAGTTTTGGAAAATGAGTTGTACACTCTGATTGGCAGCGGGAGGTGTGTCTTCCTCACCAACATACATAGTCTTGATGAAGGTGATGTAGGCTTTGGCTGAAGTGCAGTTATGAGCTGAAACTGCTGCTAAAATAATTTTATTGTGGATTAGGGAAATGTCCTAGCTGTAAAAAAAACAACAAAACAAAAAAAACAACATTTATCTGATCTTAATTACATTAGGTCAGAAAGTAAAGTGTAAAGTGGACTATAATTAACTTCTTTACTCTGTGTAAAGTGTTCTGAAGTGACATTTGTCAGCTAGTCGTATTGAATTGAATCTTCCTTATGTAGCCATGAAATTATGTATAAAAAAGTTTATTACATTTTGTTTGAATGCTTCATTTTGCATTCATAACATTGCCAAACCATTAATTATACCCATTATAATTATGGCACGAGAAGCAATTTTATTTATTTAATAATAAACCATAGTTGTGCAGTGAAATGCATTTTGTCCCCATGGGTAACATTCAGTTAAATACAACATTCTGACATATGCTGAATCTCAACAAATATTTGCAGAGTAAATCTGACAAAGTAGTCTGCTTCCCCAAAACAGAATCATCATGTTTTACTTGGAGAAAAGCAACACTGTTCCAATAATTTAATCTTCAAATACATACCTTCAGTCATTAAGGACCCTGGACTCCCTGGGTAATCTGTTTATGAGGCATTTCATTTCCTGGGGTTCTCCAGCTATTTTTGCCTCTCATAATTGAGGTCATTTAAAAGCGGGGTCAGTGCATGAGGATGGAAAATATTGGCCTCCAGCTTCGTCACAGCTGGAGAAAAGCAAGTTAAACAACTTCCAAAAGCAGATGGATGCCCTAAAATTATTTAGTTTGTTAAGAAAAGGAAATGCTTGTGATTGAAACCTTTAAATATGAACACGTCAACAGGGTTGTGAATTTGTTAGGTGAGTTGATGTGTGACGAGATGGTTCCTGGTTCACACCTTTATCTATTTGCATGTTCTGCTTGTGCTTGCATCTGTTTTCTTTGTGTTTTCAGGTTTCCTCCTGCAGTCCAAAATCAATTCCTCAGAAACAGATCTGGGGTCACATTTACTAACGTGGCGTACGTACAAAACGGGGCTTGAAACCTGCGTACGCCAATTTCTACGCAAAGTTTGTGATTTACAAAAAACAAACTCGACGTGAGAATGTGCGGTCCGTCACACAAACTCTGACCCAAGAGTACGCTGGTTTTTGAGACTGGGGAAACTGGTGACCCAGATGGTGAGGTGGGAACTGAAGCCAGACTGCATCATGACTCCTCTCAGACATT
>JBAMYA010000017.1:11091936-11104208 GCA_037176975.1 Arrhamphus sclerolepis
CTCCACGCAAGATCTCACCCTGTGGGGTCAAAATGATCACAAGAACAGTGAGCAAAAATCCCAGAACCACATGGGGGGGCGTAGTGAATGACCTGCAGAGAGCTGGGACCAACGTGACAAAGGCCACCATCAGGAACACATGACAATGATGGAATGATATATGGAATGATATGATGGAAATTACAGTTCTCTCTCATCTTTTTAAGAGGGAGAACTGGCACAATTGATGGTTGACTAAATATTTTTTCTCCCCACTGTATATTCCAGTTAAATGATTCTTCGGGGACCCCTACGGAGAAGTTCCTGGTACATTTTTTTTTTTTTTTTTCTTCAGTCCAAACTCTCCATAAATTCATTGTGAGAACAGGTGAGGCTGCTCAGTTATAAATGTAGTGCATGCAAAAAAAAAAAAGGTGTGAAAGTTGCGTTCAGCATTCAGAGATTGCGATGATTTAAAAAAAAGACTTGACAGGAGGACGAGTGCACCTCTCGACAAATTTTGAACCTTGTGCAGTGAAGATTTTGGAGACACAGATGGTGAGGTGGTGAACTGAAGCCACGTTTATTTCAGATTATACCAGGCTTTTATGCAGCAAAGCCTTACAGTACAGATCCTGTGCTCAGTATTATAAATGAGCACCCGGGACTGCGGTTGAGTACCTGCATCTTACACCTTCGTCTCATCCCACAGATCCACGACCTGCTGATGTCTAAAGTGGAGTTTTGCATTATTTGCTTTTCTCTGAAGTTTCATCCCAGACACCTCAGACTCTGCGGGAGTCAACCCCGTTTAAACAAGGTTAACACCTGGCTTCTTTTTTTACAGTTAACTTTAAAGTGGCATTTGTCAAAGCGGCTCCTTTTAGCAGTGCTTGACAAATGTTTACAACTTTAATCTTTTGCCCATGTGGCTCTATGAGCTTTTGATGAATGACGTTCTTGACGCAGGGCAGTCTGACAGATTAGTCCAGCTCACGCTTCGCCCGTCGCATTCCTGCAGATTCACTGAGCAAGTTCATGATATGTGAACTGTACGAGGGAACTATGAGAGAAAAAAAAGATAAATCTGAGAGGTATTCTTCTTTTGTGGATGCTGCTCTTGTACCAACACGTAATACTTAAATTCATGCTGTTTTCAGTGAAGTAAAAGTTAATCAAAAGATCTTTTTGTTAGTTTAACAAGAAGGAGGACGCATCAGTTCCCTTGGGGAGACCTGACTAATTTGGTATTGCTGTTCATAAAGGATAGTAGAGATAAGTACAGCACGACTTGATTACATTTGCTCATGAAATATCAAAGGATAATGCACTTTTACTGAAAATCTACCCTCCTCTTCTTGAAGAATACAAATTTACAATCACTGCTTTTCTTCCTGGAACTAAATTTCTTCTTGATTAAGTGTGCAGCGACAGTCTGATTCATCAAACGGCCGGACTGAGAGTGTCTCAGGATGCTTTTGGCTGATTGGGAGCGGCCTGGGCCCCTTGAATTCATGGGGTCCTTTTTATGGCCAGGCCTCTGGCACCTTACTGCATTAAGTATTTAAGGGGGCAGTAAAATACGGCTCCCTCGTATGGCTCCGCAATCCCCAAGGTAGATGATCAGTTTCACAGGCTAGCAAATACCTCTGTGGGAAAGGTTGATGGATTTGGCAGATACAATGGTTCTTTCAAAGACACAGTGAACCAGCATGAGTGATGGCGCTCCGGCCGTTAACTTACTGCCTGCTGAGCATAAACCAGCTCTGTGTCTGGGCCTGGTGAGCCTGCTCAGAAAATGTACTGCACAAACTTATTAACTTCAAACAAGCATTACAGTGTCTACATTAGCTAGAGACGTTTAAAACTGTGATGTTTTCATCCTGCCATGTTTCACGCCAACAATCGTGTTACTGGTACATAATATTTAACGAGATAAGAATTAAACCACTTGAGTGTCATTTGCTCGCTGTAAAGTGGTGTTAACTGGCTGAAATTAACTTATTGTAAATTTGATTCTTTTCTTCATGCTCTGATTAAAAATGCTGCAACTTCAAAATTGAATGGACAGGAGGGAGAGGTTTAAAAAAAAAAAAGTTCCAGTGCTGTTCCAGGCCACCTGGAAAAGACAGAAACATGCGTGGAAATGTCCGTGTATGTGCTGCTTCTTTATTCTGACCTTCTAAACAACAGAATTGTTGAATTGAGGGAGTGAAAGAAAAAAAAGTTGCCTATTTCCTTTTTTTTTTAAGTGATTCCTAAACAGATAATTGTTACTTCCAGAGCAGAGGCCAGGTCATCAAACTGGGGAAGCTGGAACCTTTTTCAACCACGATGTGGTTAAAAATACAGGACACACGAGGTATTTAATACTGCCGGTGGAAGAGTACTGATTTGGGCTTTATTGTGTAGTCACAGGAGCTGAGCGCCTTGAAAGCCACTGAGAGGACCACAACTCCTCTGCAGAGTGATCCAGAGTTTAATGTGAGGCCTTCTCTCCAACAGCGAACGCTTGGCTTAAACTGGGTCATGCAACAGGACAACGATCTCAGATCTACCAATTAAAAAGGAAAAGAACCAAGGTTTGAGTCCGTCTGGACTTAACTTGACTTGAATCTTGTGGTCAGATCTTATGAGAGGAGACTAATCAGCTGAAAAACAAACATCAGAAAACCTCCAGAAACTGAAGGGAAAATTCCATCACAACTGTGAGAGAAATGACAATGTCACAAAGAATTTGTGTTTCAATAAAAGTGGTATCAAGCTGTGGAATTATAGGGTGTACTTAGTTTCTCAGACACTGTTTCTCACAGAGTAGTCTCAGTTGTTGTTAAATATGTAATTGCAAAGTGTTATAGGTGATCTGTAAACGTTCATCTGAAGGAAGCAGCAGCCATCCACCTTCTGGGTTGAAGCTCATCCAGGAGGTTCACTTTGGTGCAGTTCCTCCGCTGACCACTAGGTGCTGGCTCCAAAACAGAGCAACTCTCCATGGACCATGTTAAAAGTACCAACTCTGCAGAAGAATGCAAAAACTTGTTTGTTTTTCATCTGTGGTTCCATATTACATCCATGACAACTACAGGGGGTGTAAAATATTTTTTACCACATCAGATACATTTATATTACGCAGTAAAGCTGACCAATCAGATGCCCAGATTGGCTCTGCTGTTGGCTTTGACAGCTTTGTCGTGACTCTTTGCAACATGGCGTTGCACGGTTCGAAGAAAACTTACCTTCAAAGGCTCTGTACAAATCTATAGGATAGATAGATAGATAGATAGATAGATAGATAGATTCCTATAGAGAATCTATAGGATAGGTTCATACAGTTATTGAATTGAAGTTGTATTTTTCTCATTTTGAGGCCTAACAAGGAACAAATTATCTTTTGAATTATAAAACGGGAAGGTTGTGTGTTTTCTTTCTTGGATCTGTTGTCAGATCAAACACAGTTAGACTGCAGATTGAAAATTACTGAACGAGCAGATCAAACAAAAAGCCTCGATGGTTGCAGAGTTCACTGACATTTGTTCAAGCGCATTTTGAAGACCAACATCTTGACAGCAGGGTTCAAGCGGCAAAAAACCCCCACAAAACCGGTCCAATCAGGAGCGATCAGTTGCTTCCCAGCTCTTAGAGCTCAACAAGTGTGATTTTTGTGGATGTATGACTGTGTAAGGTTGGAGTGTGTCCCAGTGAAAATCACCCTCCCCCCTGGGCGTGTGTGTGTGCGTGTGCATGTGTGTGTGTGAGGCATGAAGGGCCCTGGAAATCACAGAATAGCCTCCTGCAAAATTGTGCTGAGCAGGAGATGTGGGGCTTGCAATGAGACGCCATTATCTTTCCATCTGACATGAGCTGTGCCACATTATTCATGGAAAAGTGAATAGATGGGGGGGGGGTCCTACTGGGACGGGTGAGTGGGGACTGTCAAACAAAACAATAGATGAGTATTTATACAGTCCAGCCTGGAGATTACTTACAAACTGATACATAACATATGTGATGTGCAGCTCCTTTGGGGCCGGCTGGAATGCACATACTTACAGATATTCATAAAACAACAGCACATTTTAACATCTGTCCCCTGCCTGATTCGTTTTGCACAAACACATCTGCCGATTTCATTCTGCTGCCTCTCTGAAATCAGGCACAGTTTAATGCAATTCCAGCACTGAATTTATAATAGTCAGGTCTCACCGACAAACAGATGCTCGGCTGTCCTCTCACAGGAAGCTTGATTTCGATAAACATTCGCCAAACAGCATCCAGTAATGACTGTAATAATAACAGCGCTTCATTAGAATGCAAGAGAGGTTAGAGATGCAGGAGATGCTCGATGGAGAGGGATGATTCTCAGCAGCTGGCGGGGGCTTTAGGGCTGCTCTCTTCGCCAACAGAGGTGGATGGGTCGAAGCTAAGAGGCCAGACCCAATAGGGGTCCCTAATGGGACCTGTATTGATCCGAGCATACTGTTCGCCCCATGGGTCTAATGGAAAAGTCTGCTGAAAAATAAAGGAAATGTTTTGTCCTCTCTCAGAATTTGAATCACATGTGGGAGCTGAAGTGTTCACTTTGCCTTTCAGGAAGGCAACACTGTTATGGAACAAGACTTTCTTTGGCAGCTATGAGCAGAGTTGTTACTGAAAGGTGAGCAAATACAGTGAAAACACAGCTCAGAGGGGGATCAGAGTGGGGAGCCCTGCTTCCATTTCATTCTTCATTCTGTTTTTGAATAAATGCTTGCAGGCACCAGCAATGATGTATGGCCTACATTTCCCCCTAATGACCTTTATGTGGTATACTGAATGTAGACAAGCTTTAAGAATATGTTTTAACATAAAAATGTGATACACAGTGCTAAAGGGGTCAGTGTTGATCTTAAGGTCAGAACAACTGGTCACCGCTGTAGGTTTGGCTTGGCCTGCAAAGATATGATGTATGTGTTTTAAAAGAAGTGTTCTTTAAAATGTAAAAGGAGGTCAGTGCCCTGTTTTAAACACCCTGTAGAAACAAATCCTTCAAAGTGCTTAACTTAGTTTGATTTTATTTAACTTCACTTCAGTGACTGCTACAACTCCCTTAATTAAAGCTGTGCTTTGGAAGAATTGTGGTGTTTGCTCTATGAGGCCACCTACAGGTCTGTTGTACATGGACCCCAGTGGACAGGGATCTGATCTCCGTTGGGGTTCCACCAACGAGGATTCTGTAAAAACTAGTATGCTGGGATTTTAACAGGACCAACCCCGTCCTCACTATTTTCAACCATTGTGTCTCCACGTACGGTGATGGTGGCTGAATGTAAACGACCACTCCAAACCACATGGTGGCGGTAGCACACCGCTTTCACTCTAACAACCACCAAAAAAGAAAAGAAGATGTTGGCAAAAGAAAAAGAACAACTAAAATGACATGAAAAATACTGAAGGAGCTAAAGATGATGGCAGAGTGCCTGTTTGTCGTTTGTATAATGGTGATGCTGAATAAGAAAAGATGACAGCAGATGCTGAATGATGTCATCTCCTGCCCACAGCCTACCCAATCAGAGAGTTATCCATACCCCATCCTGACAGACAGCAATCCAGTCCTGAAAGACTACCCTGAACCCCCGCTAGTGGAAACACAGCTATTGTGAACTGTGAGCTTTCTAGAGTGGTGCATTAGGATTTGTTTACTAGTTGAAACTCTGAAAAAACTGACAAAGGAGTCAAAGCTTCAGAACTGACAGACAAATCCCAACTTTCAGTGCAGCAGGGTTGTTCGCTGCAGTATGTTCCATATCTCTGCTAACAAACATCTATCCTCTGAAAAGAACTGGATACAGCTCATAATAGCATCCTGAAACAAACAAACCAATGGAACAAAAACCAAGCGGGTGAATGTTCTCCAACACATTTAGTGCTAAAGGACAAAAAGCAACCAGTCAACTAAATTTACTTTCCAAAAGTTTGACCAGGAAGATCAAACTATTTCATCGCCATGGTTACTGTTAAAGGGTCCGTTATTTTTTACTTTTTCAAAAAAGAGGAATTTTTGTCATAAAACCAATAACTTCACAAAATTTTCTACTTCTATTATAAAATTGATAAAATTTGTATTATAATCTCACATTAAAAAAAAATGTTGTTGTAAAATGTCAAATATGCATTATTCATACATTTTTATCATAAATTTTAGACACCTTAAATTTCTAAATAAATTGTGACCTTTATCATAAAATTTAAACTTTTTCCTAAAATCACAATCATTGTAACTTTTTTCAAAACTCACAATTGGCTTTTTCTTTTTTTGTAAAAAAGGATATTTTTTTGTAAATTATCTATTTATTTTTTGCTTTTATCAAGATTTTCAATCACTGATGTCGCAAAACTTTAACTTAAAATTTCAATTTTTGGTTGGAAAATATAAACTTTTGCAACATTCTGAAATAAATAGCAAATCTTTCTGTAATTTTTGTCCTAAAATCATAAATTTTTGTTATAAGAAAAATGAAAATCACAAGTTTTGACAAAAGTAGCAACTTTTTGTTATAAAATCTTTTTCAGACATTTGCTAAATTGTGACTTTTTGACACAAACCAGCTGCTCATTGGTCTCCTGGCTACTCTTCCCACCTCTTTTTTTATGTCAGTACCGAACAAACGAGCAGTCGCACTGAAGTTTTGAAGTCTGCTTGTCTCTGCACACCCTCGAGGGCCGTAAATGAAGTGGCAGGTCGGATTTGGCTTGTGGGCCTTGAGTTTGACACGTGACTTCGAACCATCCATGGCAACAATCCATGGCCTTTCAGCAAATGTAGACATACAGCATTTGCATTTGTCCATCAAATGTGAACGTTATATGTCTTCATATGCATTCATGAGTTTGGCTGAATGAGACAGGAGTGGGCCTCTCACATGAACAGCTGAACTGGAATTGCAGATGGTAACAAACAACTGAAATAATATCCCATAATTGTGTCATTCATCACACACAAAGGGTAGAGGATAATGGATGGTGTGTGAGCTGCAGAAAGAGTCCTGATCTGTGTGTCTCACCATCAGAAGAGGTGAGAAATGGATGCAATTAAGACTGTGTCATGGCTTGCATTACCATAAATATTGCAAGGTGAGGGGTAATTTGTGTGATTGATAGGAGTTTCTGACCAAATACTCCTCTAAATATTAGTCCTGACATGGCTTTGTGATTGAACGCTGATGAGAGGGAAATAATTCAATAGACAGACGCCTCTTAAATGTCTCTCAGTTCTCAGTCTTGTTTGGACACATGCAAACTAGAAGTGAGCGTACCATTTTTACTATTGATCAGATGGTCCTAATTTATCTTCCTAGTTTATTTGGCATCTGTGGGAGCGCTTTATGTCTTACTAAAATGGCATAAGTCATTGTCTCATGGCACTTGTTTATGTTATGGAGCGCATCATTTTATTTAGTGTTAATGGATGCTGAAGTTGATACAGTGCATCTTCACATTCAACACTATATCTAATCAGCAGTGACTTTTATGGCATCAATTCATTCATTTCTTACAGGTGCTCTGACACAAAAACCTAACTGGATGTTTAAACAGACCTTTTTGAAGCAAAAGCCTTGAAAATGTATGTTTACATTATATTGTAGTTTCCTTAACTGAAAAAAACGGCAAGATTAAAAGCTGAAAGAAGGTTTTCAAAATTGCGGAAGGACTGAAAGTAGTTTTTTTGTTTTAACTCCCATTTTCCGAGAGTTCAAACACTGTCAGTTTCACAGCTGCCACCATTTGTTTGTGCTTGAAATTTGAATCCATGAGTGCTGATCTGCAAAATGATGTGCAAATGATCGAGAAGAAAGATTAAAAACCTTTCAGGGCTTTGATAGACAGTCCACTGTGTATTTTCTACTTCTGGAAGATTTTGCATTTGATTTCTAATTCTGTCTGCAAGCAGTTATATCTTTTATTTGTTTTTCGGATTCTTGTGTCGAGTGTTGTCGGCTTTTCATTCAGCTGAAGTACTACATTACCCAAGATTCCCGTCTGACACGCCATTGACTCCAGAATGTCAGCCAACATGACCTGCTCTGGATTCCTCCGCTTCATCACTCACCTTTACCTGGAAGTCTGCTCCATCATCCACCTAACCCCAGACGGAGTCCTCTAATTGGCGCCAGTTAAATCTCGTTCATAATCTGAATGACTTGACAATTACTTTCTTCTAGGGTATGACAGCTTAAAACGTAAGGTCTACATGTCTATATTAAAACAGAAACAAACAAACACTTAGCTCAGGTCCTCTACCCGGGGTAGGGGAGACTTGGGGTCCTGCAGGACCTTATCTGTTCCTAGTACTGCTCTCTTCTGGATGGAGATCTCAGATGTTGATCTTGGTATCAGCCTCGGGGTTTAAGCCCCCAGAGCTCTGACCATCACTGACTCCACTGTCTTCACTTGCTACTGTTATGTAGAACATAGTTACTAGCAGTTAGCTGGTGAACACAACAAATATCCGTCCAGCGGTTTGATTTTTTTCTGGTTGTGACGACACAATCAGCCTGAAGCGTTGGACACCTCCTCAGTTGTACGTACAAGTGAAAGCACCGTTAGCGCTGTGCACGCTTCAAAGAAAGGGTCACAATAGCACTAAAAATGGAAATGTCAAAATGCAGAGTTAACTGTTTCACACCTGTGTGTTCTTTATGAGGACTAGCATATATAGCTCCCGTGGTGGGGGGAGTTTGTGGCTCTTAAGCTGTTTATCGCCTGAAAATAAAAGTATAATTAAAAGCTCTCCACAGACCAATGGGAGGACATGCAGTTCTTCCCTGTGATTGGCTGGTTGGGTCAAGCCGGTAAATCTAGCAGGCTTCTCCTGATGACAAGAACAGCCACTTTTCTGCACGTCTGTGCTCATCTTGGAGAGCTTGTGTGCCGCCTGCCTCCGAAAATGAAACGTGTAATTAAAAACTATATGTCTCGTTCTTCTGCTAGATTTGGATTCTATATATGAATCTGCCAGCGTTATGGGAGGGTTAATGAGTTTCTCTTCATAAACAACAAAATGATAAAGCACTCATTACTTTCTAACTTGACTGATGCCCTTCTTACCGCCACTAGTTCACTTTTCATTGTTTTATTGTTTGAATTGTGAGTTATTGTTTGTTCCAGAACGGCTTTTGCATTGCATCATATGACAACTTATTTTATAAGTTTTTATTGGAATGTGCTCAGAAGTAAATGAACTTTATTATTAGTGTCTACCCACAGCTGAGTGATGATCGCTGGTATGAAGCCGGCCGGATCTTTGAAAGTGATGCTGGATGTTCAGACTGACAGACAAGCATGCTAGATTAAAAAATGTCTTGATTTCCATCTGTACATGAGATAATTGCGACATCTCTCGCAGCACGTGTTCAGGCTACAATTAATCCTCAGAAATTTGTTTTGCACATTTGCATAAGTGATTACATCAGTCTCTAGCACCCATATGCTCCACCTGTGTTAATTGCTTAATGATAGCATGTGGGGGGAGGGGTGGGGATGGGCTCGTACAACAAACTTCCTTTGTGTAGTGTTGACTGGAATACAACCTGGTATTTTTATTTACTGTATTTTCGCCAGCGCCAGTTTTATCCACCTCACTGTCACGTCTTACTGACGTCCAGCTGTCACGTGGCAGTAACTCAGCCACAAGGAAGGACCTTCCACACACTCAGCCTGGACATTTACCTTGCTGACAGACATAATACCACACATGCTATTTATGTCTATATTAAATGTGTCTTTGTCAGATTTCATCAACATCAGCATCATTTCCTTTGAAAAACACAAATATTTCATCTATTTCTGTTACTGGTTATCTACTGGTTTGTCGGTGAGTCCTCAATCATAGCTGGGATGTGCTTTGAGAAGCACGAGACATGAGATGTGAGGACCACGCAGAGACATAGACACTGGAACGTCGGTAAAAATGAACAAGGCTGAAAGTTATTGCTATCATTTCCTGTTTCTATCAAACAAACCCATTAAACATTCACAATGATGGCGTAGACGTTGGAGGTAACCTGCTTTGTAGCAGCAACTTGAAGCAAGAAGCATCCATCCATCCCTCCATCCATCCCTCCATCCATCCATCCATCCATCCCTTCTTATTCCTGTACAGGGTCCGCCGGAGCGCATCCCAGCTCTCGTAGGGTGAAAGGCAGGGATATACCCAAGCAGCAACCATCTCTTTTCTGGGTTGAAGCTCATCCAGGATGTATACTTTCATGCAGTTCCTACACTGACCACTAGGTGCTGGGTCCAAAAAAGAGCAAATTCCCATTGACCTCCATGTTAAAAGTACCAACCTTTGCAGCAGATTTAACTTAAGGACCTGCACAACATTCAGAGGTCATTGTTGACCATTCATCATTACAGAGCTTCAGCTCAGACACATTTGTAGGATGTCTGGTGTCAACGACTTTCCTGAGATCATTCCTCAACATCTCTGTCGGGTTGAGGTCTGGGCTCTGACCTGCCCACTCAACAAAGATGGAATTACTTGTTCCAAAGCCATTTTGGGGTGAATTTATTTCACTGCTCAGGACCATTGTCCTGCTGTATCACCTAACTTCCACAGTGACATTATGTTTTGGGATATTTTGGCAGTGTAGGGAATTGATTTTCCGCTCATTGACTGCAATAGTTCCAGGTGTGGAGGCAGCACAGCGAGCCCAAATCATGATGCTCCCACCAAGCTGTGCCCTTCTGGCTGAATTCCTGACAGCTGCCAAAGAGTTCTTTGGCTTTAGCAGTGCACCTGTTTTTATTAATTTATTTTATAATGTATTTATTTCTAATTTTGGGACCTCAGCTGAGTCCTTTATGCTCTTCTGCCATTGGATCACTTACTTTCTCCAGAAGTCAGAGCCAGCTCTTGGAACAGTCCATACAGGCGGTCGCCTAGGGTGCCATCTGCTGGAGGGAGCGCTGCTGCGAAATGTAAAAAAAAAAACAACCAAAAAAAAATAATTTAAATATATGATGGAAAAAGTTTGCAACCCCTACTGGCGTCCTTTCTTTGTTCTCTGCCTTCAAAAATAAATGAAAAATGATCAAATAAAGATCACAATAACCACTTCCAAAAATACAAAATACAAATACAATACAAAAATACATATTTGTTATCGTGAAGAGGACGTCCAAGCCTTCAGGGGCAGCTTTTAGAAAGAGAAAAAAATGACGAGGAAGCAGGTTCCCAGTATAGAGGTCTGTTGTGTTTTCTAACATTAAAAAAATGCTATTTGACTTTTCAGTGTTACTAGCGAGAGGCTAACTAAATTGAAGTAAAGCAAAGTTGCCGACTAATGCTGCTGCAGATACCTTGTAACGAGATCAGAGGTGTCAAACTCTAGTTCATCCTGGGCCACATCATCACCATGGTTACCAATAAAGGGCCGGTTATTCTTTATTTTTTAAAGCAGCTATGTTGTCAGATTCCCTGCTAGCTTGTGGAAAAACAAAAACAGAAAATAAATAAATGGGAATGTTTGTCATAAAATCTCAAATTTCATAAAAACTGTGACCTTTATCATAAAATTGAGACTTTTGCGCTAAAATCACAATTCTTTTCGTGTAAAATCACAAATTTAAAATAGAAAATGTTGTAAAATTGAAAATTCTTAAAGATAGACTTTTTTTTCTTTTTATTCTTTATATCGTAATCACAAATGTCACAAAATTGTAACGTTTCAAATTTTTGGGAATACATCAACTGTTTTGCAACATTTTGACATAAAATTACAAAGTTTTTCATAATTTCAACTTTTTGTCCTAAAATCACAAATATTTGTTATAAAAGTAAATTTTCCAAGAATTATGAGTTTTGACAAAAATGATCAACTTTTAGTGGTAAAATCTTTTTCAAACGTTTGCTAAATCATTACCTTTCTACATAAAGCAGTTACTCTCCACCTCACTTATTTCACTTATTACATCAGTACTGAATCAAAGGGGCAGTTACATTGAAAAAAAACAAACTGTCTTTGCACACTCTCATGGGACAAATGAAACAGAGAGGTGGGCCAGATTTGGCCTGCAAGCCCTGAATTTGACAAATGTGAACTATGTAATTGTATTACAACTTATTTCATTTTTAGTTGTCTGCTGCAGAGACAGATAGGGCACCAAAATAATATTAATGTAATAACTGAATGCAGTAATGTTTTCAGCTGAAGCATGTTGCATCTGTCTATAACTGTGATGGAAATAAAGATCAGGTCACAATTATTGCCGAATTAATGCTGGAAACCAGTTAATTCTGAAGCATTAATGTA
>JBAMYA010000017.1:11104308-11121719 GCA_037176975.1 Arrhamphus sclerolepis
AAAGTCTTTATTTCAAACATGATGGCAGTGCTAAACAAAGACATGACAAATGATTTCAGCAGCAGTCTTAACATGTTTGAAAAGGAATAAAAGTTTTAAAAAAAAAGATGGACCCTCACAATGTGAAGACCAGAACGTGCAGACTTTTAATTGTATATGGGCAGCTGTGGGAGGGCAAAGATTTGGTCTTAAATTCTTGATGGTGTTTTCTCATATTTGTCTTTAGCTATGGAATAGTTCAATAAAGTCATCTAAATCATCTATTTAAAAAAAACACTGAACTTATAGAAATGTGGTTGTCATTTGATGTAACAAGATAATTGGACTCAGAGGAATTTCATAATCAAAGCACCTCCTGTTGTTACATTGTTGGTTACATTGTTACGCTGTTAGTTACAATGTTATGTTGTTTGTTGCATTATGTTGTTGGTTGCATTGTTACATTGTTAGTAACATTGTTACATTGTTGGTTACACTGTTGCATTGTTAGTTACATTGTTAAATTGTTTGTTACATTGTTATGTTGTTAGTTACATTGTTTAATTGTGTGTTACATTGTTACATTTGTAGTTATATTGTTACATTGTTTCTTGCATTGTTATGCAATGGTCACATTGTTACGCTGTTGGTTACATTGTTGGTTACATTGTTTGCAGATTACATTGTGAACGAGCCTATACGGCTTTATAAGAAACAGTAATTCAAGTTTGTGAAATCTGATTGGTTCTTTTACTGCCACGTACAAAAGTCAACCAGATCAGAAGGCTCATATTCACATAGCACATTTAAAATGTTCTGCACATGTGTAAATGAACGAGTGTACAGAGAATGATGGTCAGCGCCAACTTTCATTAACTTTGATTATTATGTCACAACATACAGCCAAAGAGCATCTTTGGCCACATTCACAAGTTTTCTTAACTTCTAACTTTAAAACATATTGCAAAATGTTCCTTTTGATGTCCTTTGATCAGAATAGACAGTAGATGAAGCGTCCCAAATTGGCAAATTTGTCGGAAAATAAGTTTTATTTTATTTTTGTTTTGTTTTGTATACAATAAATAAAGTTGGTTTGACTTGAAAGTTTGAAAGGAAATGTGGCACTGTGGCTACATGGTTAGAAATAGTTGGAAAGCCAGAACATCAAGAGTGGATTTACCTGAATGTTTCCAGAAACACCACGTACCCTCTCGCCCTCAGCTGCTGACGTCTTAACCGACTCTGCACTGAGGAGGGACGGAGACGACGTGATGATGTTGCATCATCTGTGTCTTTCTTTTGATTTCTGCGACACCAAATGTGGTGAATAGCATTTACATAACAGTTTTACGGCCCATCTGGACCGTTTATGGCTGATTATGAGTAATCTAGCCACTTCTGTTGGGAAGAAACAGCTCCCAACCACAGTCTTGTGTTTATCAGCTAAAAAAGCATCATAAAACCGTCAAGCTGCAGTCTCAGGGGATTTCTTCCAGAGAGAGACCTAAAGCAGCTTGAAACACTCCAGTTGGGTTTTACACGCGGTTTTGATGCCGTTTTATTTTATTTTTAATTTCTAAGGTAAAATCCTGCTGATCCAGTGGAAGGCCGAGCGGTTCTTTAAAGGTAGTCCCTTAGATCTTTTAAATTTCCGAATGTCTTTCTTTTTTTCTTTGAACTTCAAGATGAGATTCTGACGTGAAAGCCAACTTGAGTATTAAAATGAAGACCTACATATAAGTTATCGAGACGGTACCTCATTTATTAACACGAAAGTTACTTGCTGGCGCAGAAGTTTGTTCTGGATGTTTCACAAATATGGGCTGTAAAAACATTCCCCTCAGGGCGCCCTGCAGCCGAAAGGAGCATGCAAAACACAGACTTCATGCGTGCACCATGCCCACACTGATGGGATTTGAAAAAAGTATGAAACAAAAATGAACCAATTATGCCATGTTTTTCTCCTTTCTAAAGTTCTGTTAAAATATTAGGAAAAATAAAACATGATCCATGGACTACAGTTTATTTTCATATTTTCTAAATTTCCATTTCAGTCAGTAAAATTTGTCTTAAAACAAAAATTCTCAGGCATTCATCTCCCCAGCTTAGTCCAATAATTAAAAAGGAAGAACTGACTCTTTCATTGCCAGTTGCAGCCATACTTGCATGATGTAACTTGCATGATGTATTGTTTGTGCAGAATACAGTTTTAAAAAGAGCCGCAGTATCTTCCATGAGGATGCAGGTTTACGACGGAACAGATTGTCATTATTCACTTGAGGAGTTTTAATGCCATGATTTTGTGCAATAATGTCTGTTTAATTGGACACAACTAGAATAGAATAGAATAGAATAGAATTGAATTGAATAGGGTTGATACAGTTTGACATAGTCTTATTTCATCCCAGGCAACATCATCACCATGGTTACCATTAAAGAGCAGTTTATTCTTTACTCTCTCAACCAGCTATGATGTCCGTTTTCCTGTTAGTTCCTGGACTTTGTCATTTAAAAAAAAGGGTGACTTTTTTTTCTTTTGTCAGCGACTTATGTTTATATGTTAATGTTTATTAGCGACTTTTCTTATTCAATTGAGGCTTTTGTGATAAGATCACAAAGTTTTCTTGTATTTTGTTGTGAAATGCCAAATTTCACAATGTCACATCTTTTATCATAAAGAAAAAGTGGATTTTTGCCATAAAATCTTAAATTTAATAAAACGGCAATCATAAAATTGTTTTTTCTTCTTGTCAAATCACAAATTAAAAAAAAAAAAATGGAGAGAAAAAAGACAAATTCTGTTTTAGCAAAATCAAGACTTTTTTTCCAGCATCCAAGACTTTTTATAGAAGTCACAAATGTCACAAATGATAACTTCTTAGCTTCAAATTTCAATTGTTTTTCTTGAAAAATATCAATGTTTTCACAGCATTTTGACGTAAATTTTCAACATTCATAAAATTGCAAATTTTGTATACTTTCAACTTTTTTTTCACTTGACAAAAATGAGCAATTTTTTTTGTTGTTGTAAAATCTTTAGCAAACGTTTGCTAAATCTTGACTCTAACATCAATCAGCTCCTCTCCACCTCAGCTTTTCCACATTTTTGATGTCAGTTCTTCATCAAACATCTTGTCTTCAGGTGCTCTCGTGGGTTTTTTGAGTTTGACACATGGTTATCAACCGTAAACTCTTGCCCCTAGTTGGGCTCTATTTGTGTGAAGTCTGTAATACATAAAACTGCAGCATCAAATGTAAATGTCTCATCTCTTAATTCAGCTTAATATAGCTTTTGGGACGGATAACGTCAAGGCTGACATGAGGAGGAGCACTGAAAGGTAGCTGAAAGCCAGAAAACAGGTGATATCACAGACACTAGGGGTTATATTAAGCAGTAAGTGGGACAATTGGGGTAACTGATGAAATTATTCTTATTTAGACCACTTAAGTCTGACACAAATTATGAGTTAGTCAGGGTGTTATTTCTCACTGTTATCCCAAATTCTCTCTACATAGATGAAGGATGTACACGTGAGGAAAAAGCGGACTGCAGACTCCAATTTACAAAACAATTTCAGCACCCCAGGAGTGACCCATGAAAAATGAACTTGATTCATAAAATTACTTAATGAAGGCGTAATTGTCATCGACCCAAAACCACCACTGACATTTAACTGAGCAAAAAGCTGAGGCGCTGCACTTAATCCTGTTATCTGCTCTTCAGTGCTAATCCATGAATTATGAAACCAATAATTAGATATTAATACAGCAATTTTAAAAAAGTGATCAAATTACAATAACGGACAAACACAGTGTGATACAGGTTTTGTATCTTTATTTAAAAAAACATCCATTACACATCCAATCCTGGAAAAAAGAAGCGACGCCTTATCCTCATTTGGCAGCAGTGTTTTTGGTAACACCATGTTCAGGAGGAACTTTCAGCATTCCAGAGCTGGAGTGAACGGCTTGCTCCTCAGTGTCTCCGAGGGACTACATTACTAGAGGCCGTCCAGCCCGCCATGCTTTGGTTAGCCGCGGCTAGCATGCTTCGACTGGGGAAAAGGTGCATAGCTAAGCTTCATCCCCGGAACCTTCCAGGCCAATCAAGATCCGGTCATGTTGGTCTGTTGACACAATTAGCAGCACAACATGCCATATTATCTTTGAAATAAGAATGATTATGTTCTGCTACGTCTTTATTCACATTCCAGATGTCAAGTTCACTAAAAGTGCTAAGCGCTACTTGACAATGCAGCTAGCTACCATTCAAAAAAGACCAACAAACAAACACACACACACACACACAGTCCTGATTATTCATAGATTTATGACATTTACCTGGGAGGTACAGAAAGATTCAACCTGGTACAGATGTGAAGGATGTGATTTCTAGCTATGGAAACCAAAACTTAAACTAAGGAAGTGGATCGTATCACCTGTTCTGAAGGTCTTTCCACTAAAATACTTCTGCTAGTTTTTGAAGAACTGAATCGTTTGGGACCAAAATGCTTAGTTACTTCCTTTTGCAGACAGCCCCTAGTGGTCATTTGTTGAAGTGCAGTTTCTCTACTTCTGAGAACCAGATGTTGCCTCTTGGTCTCATCAGCATAAACATGTTGGGCCTGATTCATACGTTCAAGTGTGAGAAGAACAAATTTGTGCGTAAACCTTGAATAGAGCGAGATGTTTGTTTTGGCGCTGGTGAAAATTATGTTGGTTCAGAACTTTTAATGCATGTACAAATGTTCACAAATGTTTCTGAAAATCTCACAGATGAGGCCCACTGTGGTTGTTACTCTGACACCCATGAAGTCCAGGTAAAAGAAATCTCAGCTAATGAACAAAGGAAACTCAGGAGCACAAATACTGAGAGGTTATGATCGTCAGTAAAGAAATCCAATTGTGAAACACAGAAAAGAAACAAAACTTCAGGTAAGTTCTTGAAATAAAATAAGTTCAATAAACCAAAGTGCAGAAAAGAAATATTACAAAGTAAAGCATCAATAGAATATGGAACAAGCTGCTCTAACAAATAAAAGTACCTCATAACACAATGAAAAATGATAAAATAAAAAAAAGTGAACAAAGGAGATATACATTGGAGTATAAATAATTCTGTCAAAGCCAGTAGTAAAAAGGTGTGGTGTAAAACAAACATGAGTTTTAGTGGATCTGCAGGTCTGTGGAGGTTCGCTCCACATATAGGGAGCATAAAAACTAAAAGCTGCATCTCCTTGTTTCGTCCTAACTAGATCTTCCAAACGCTCTCTGCTCAGAGTCCAGACTAGAATTTGCTATATCAATGACTGGACTGCGATGATGTTGGTTTAATGAGAATATACTTTAATCGTAACCTTACTATGATCGCATTCACGTGCTTTTAATATGTGTCTGAATCTTATTGCCAACCAAGACAAAACCTTGTAATGAAGTGTTGTTTTAATTCAAAAATGAAGATGCCGTAGCATATCTGTCTGGACCTGGATGTGCAGTAGGCCCTATCACCTGTAGGGGTGCTAGTTTTTAGAACCCAGCCCTAATTAAAGGTATGAAAACCACCTGCAGGGTCAGATGCATCTGAGGACTTGTGTTTGTCTTAGCAGGGGTTGCTGTCGTTGAGGAGATTAGTCTTTCCCTAAATGAAATGAAGCACCAATACATTAGTAATGGTGGGCTTTCAGTGCCATTACTGCCGCGTATAATGAGGATGTGTCCATTCACAGCTCTCCCAGGGAC
Source organism: Arrhamphus sclerolepis (assembly GCA_037176975.1). NCBI lineage: Eukaryota > Metazoa > Chordata > Actinopteri > Beloniformes > Hemiramphidae > Arrhamphus > Arrhamphus sclerolepis. The sequence continues at coordinate 11,110,027 of JBAMYA010000017.1, forward strand.
ACATGTAGCATACCTGGTAATTTTTTCCATTTCCCCAGAGGGGTCAGAACCTCCTTCTATTAACAGGATGGTCGGTCTGCTCATCGGGTCAGTCTCATACCTGCTATCTCTCATACTTGAGGTGACTGGACCACTGTACATGAGATCAAAGTAATATGATACTTGTGAAGCCTTTTTGGGATGTGCTGCATTAGTAGGCTGAAATGATTGCATGGTCTGTCATTGGGTTCAATGGACCCACACATTTATAAAAGCGAGCCATGCATATCAGTCATACCGTGGCTGCCATTACTTTTTACATTATGCATCCATATAAGCTTCTTTGGAAAGCTGGACACTAAGGCGGTTATTTATTACATGTCAGCTCTAACTCATTATAGACTAGTGTCACCTTTCATTTATAAAAATCTCCATATTCCTTTTCATTTCATTAGACAATGATGAGCACGCTCAGAGTGGTCTGTGATTGCAGCGTTCATAAACCAACCAACCAGCCAAAAGTAGGATGAAAAGATCAGCTCTACCTGAATGTGTTCCTGAAAAGACACTGATTGCTGTGAAAACATGACCTTCTGCCTGGTGGACAAGTATACCTTCAGGAGAAGATACGGCGTACAGTAAGAAAAGAGTCAGTATGCTGCCTTGAACCGCTTTTCTATTACTTGTAAAGTGTGTGATTTAATGAATGAATGAATTAATTTGCCAGCTACTGGTTATCCTCTTTACTTAAATGCTTTAAAGACAGTCAATAAAGTGGTTATTGTAGGAATTACAGTTGGCTTCTTATCCCTCCTATACCGTTTTTGCCCAGGAAAACCTCAGCCTCAAAGTCTTTTTTCAAATATGTTCTCCTTTATGCTCTGTACTTGTAATTAAAACAGGGGGATTATTATGTTCTGCAGCCTAGAAATCCAGACGTGCCAACAGATTTGACTTTGCTCAGCAGGTCTGTCTAGCTACCCTTCATTGGAGCTCATTAGTTATGTCCAAAAGCCTTGAAGAGCCAGTCAGATCAGTCTGTCCTCGTAGAGGGTCTCTGAGAGGGTTTAATGTGATGACGACAGAGCTGAGGTGTTGTAGTCTGGATGGTGAACAGTTGTTGGAATCAACGTTAACAGTTAAAGTGGATGAGGTCCATCACTGATCTATCGATAAAGGGAGCTAAACCTGAACATGATTATGTGTATCAGTCTAACGTTAGCTGTGTTAACACTGTTATGTTTTTCAAAGATATTGGTTATGTTGATACTGGACATTAGTTTCCCATTCCACCCAGCATTTGTTGCTCCAAATACATCATCGTTGCTCTGATTGGTTGTAGCGCTGACCAACCCCCGTAGAAGCAACAGTTGGCCCCTCCTCCTGGATGAGGAGGTCCTATGGCTTGTTTTCAGACTCTACATCTGTCCAGATGTGGCTCTGATCTATCAGACTAATGTTCTGTGAAGTTCAGGTAAATTATTAAGTTATTAAGAGAGAAGGTCTTTGCTAGAGGTCCTGAGTAAACAGGACTTGAGGGTTGAAACTTTATTTTTTTATCTACATCCATGAATCTGTAACTGTATCTGTGGTCAAATGAGACAAAAACATGATCATCATATGGTTGATGTTAAGTGCATCTGTAACTACCTACGCTGGTCTTCTAGATGTCACTGTAGGACACCAACTGACATGGCTGACGATGTCCGGCCCTCCCATCATCACGTATTTATACATTTTCGTACCACATGCTCATTTATCTGCACCTCTCCTCTCTCTGTCCTGTCTCCCTCCTCTTTTTGTCCTTGACCCAGCTGGCTGTCACCAGGAGGGTCCTCCCATCACTGATCCAGGTTCTGGTCCAGGTTTTTTCTTGTCGCTGATGGCTTTGCCATGTGCTCGGTGGGTCATGCTCTGGGTTTCTGAGGGTAAGAATAATTCTAATACATTTTATTTATAGGCACCATACAGAGAAAAACAGAATAAACAATAAAAACAGAAGTAATAAATATAAAAACAATGAGAATGACAACGTATTAGCCAGTGGAGCTGCTGCAGGACAGGTGTGACGTGACAGGTGGACGGAGTTCTGCTGATGATTCGTGCTGCCAAATTCTGAACAAGCTGGAGTCTGTGGATGTTTGAGTTTGATAAATGCATAAGCGCTGTGGCATCTTCTTCCTCAGGGAGAGAAAAACCAGCAGGCTGGTACCTTTTAAACACCATTACAAGGTCTGATTCATCAACAGGAAGCAGCCAGTGAAGATGAATTCTTCAGGCTCCATCTCAACTTCTTCCATTTTAGATTAAAGTCAGCATGTTAATCAGACCACATCCACCTGTACAATAATGTAATAACATTTTAAACCAGGAGATGGGGTGGAACCCAATTTAAGACAAGAGAACATGAGAGCACATCAGAGAGCGTATTGTTCTTTTATTATCGCTCTGACTCCAGACACTTGTGAATCATAAAGGACCACTCGTCATTGATTGAAAACGTAAATGCATAGATGACTTAAGCTCTTGGCAAGTGAACAGCGGGGGGGCAGGATGATTGGGAGATAAGCTGGCCAGCGGGAGACTGCTGTGATCTTAGATTATCAAGCAGTTTAGCACACAGGTTTGTCGATAGGTATCCTTACGATAGTCTGACTCGAGTTCAATTTGGAGACAACAGATTCATACAATTCACCTCACAGTTAATTTAATGAAAGAAAAGTTAGACATCAAGGACTGACTGGGCTTATTTCCAGAAAGCTGGTGTGACTAGGCTTTAAAGCCCAAGTCTTCTCCATGACGCTGCTAAGAAATTTAGTTATCAGGAGTTAACTAAGCTGAATATAATGGCAATACTAGCATTTTCAGAGAACTGCCTCTTAGGCCAGGAAGAAGGAAGGTTATAAAGATGGTCTGTCTGCTGCTCTGTGTAAAGTCAATCCATTTTTTATGAGGATACAATGCTGGCAGCTCAATCAGCATGCAGCACAGCATGTAGCAACGCAGGCTGCTGATCTCGCTTCTTTTTCTGCCTTTTGCCGTGACTAAAGCTGACTTTCTGAAACGCTATCTTTTACCGAGCTGTGTGGGTCAGTTGCAGTATTGACTCAGTGTTTTCAAGCATATTAAATCCAGTGGCAGTTGTTGCGGTCAGCGGTTGGAAAAGTTGCTCATTCCATGTTGGATTAGATAATGATAGTTCCTTTCTTTTTCTCTTTTCGTTTCCTTTCCTTTCTCTCACTTTTTTTTTTTTTTTTTTTTTAAATCAATAGCTTCCCATCTGCTAACATGACCCCACTTCAATTTAAATGTGCACACAGTGCATGTGTGGTTGATTTTCTTTGTTCAGGGTTCTGGGTGCTACTGAGGAGAGGAAAACAAGACAAAAACAAAGAAACAAAGGAACGTTTGCCAAGCAAATCAAACCTGATTCTTTTTTACAAGAAGCGCTCGGACGGCAGCTTCGCGTAAAGGACTTCTTCACTCTGCTGTATACAGCTAAAGAAGTCAATGCACTTGGCTTTAATGGAGTCCCATTAAAAAGCAGACTTGTTTCATCTAAAAGCCGTGCTAACATACTGCAAGGCTGTGAGCTGGGAGACCTCTGTAGATGTTGTTGAGGGGAATCTGTGTCCTTTTTTTTGTAAAGTCCTTCATTTGATGCATACAGTGTGTTCTGGATACTGATGCTAATTGCATTTTAATGTGTCATTAAAAATAAACCCTATAAATCAAGTGGTAGAATAGTAAATGGGTTTAGAGACTTCCAAGATATAATCCCCCTCTCAGAATAGAGGCAAGTTTCTGAACAGTGCTAGATTTCACGGCAAGAACAGATAAAAGGCCAGCTTTCCTGTCCGGCCGCACAATGAGAAGCTATACAGCTTTGAGGGCCCAGTTTATGAAGGCAGCATGGAGAAGAGCCAGGATCTCAGATCCTCCATGAATGAATGCAAACAATGCCTCCACCTGGGGAAACGAGCCAGCATGCCAGGAACTTTGAATCAAAATGTGAACGGAGCATCTGCTGTTTGAACAGGGCTGATTTCATAAATGTGACTCAGGCGGATGTAAGTGTGTGCAGCTTGAGATGGTGTGTGTGCAGGAGACTTCATTTTGTTCTGCTGCAGCGTCGCATTCATTGTCTGCACATCAGTGTGAAACTGCTCGGCACACAGTCACACAAGAGCTAAAACGTGCAGGACACACCGTCCACCACCACCTAGCTGGGATTGGTGTATGAAAGTCAAGAACCAGGAGGGACCTTTGCCTGACCTTCATGACAAACTGCAGCATTTTCTCACAGACATCTCATTGCTGTTTATGACAGCTTTTTCTTATTCTGAAAAGGACATATCATGGGGGGAAAAAAGACGTTCTTGCAAGCACATTTCGGTGTCTGAAGTACGATCTGAAAACTTTGTGTCTCTTTGAGTCTGGAAATGTCATTTAGTGACCCTAACCCTAAACAGTGATTAATGCTTCTGTGTAGCAGCAACACACGTAGGCTACGCATGGCCGCCATGGTGGGTCTGACATTTAAACTTCTTCGTTACTGTTTGCGTCGCTCTGTGATTTCACCACCAACCACTAGATGGCAGTGTGGGTTGTTTTTCTGTAGATCTGTAGCTTGCAGCGCCGAGTTTCCTTTTGTTTGCTTCCCATTATGTTGCTCAGATGTAACAAGGGAGCAAATGAAGTGTATTTAAAGCGTGCTGAGTGCTGATAAATGTTGAGCATCAGTCGTTTTTACAGACATAGCAGCAAACTATCGTTCTACCTGATCTGAGAAAATTTGGAAAATTTGTAAACAAAGAAGAACAAATGTGTAACTTTTATAAATCAACCTTAACTCGAACCCAGTCTTGGATATGCAGGGTCCCGTCACATCACAGACCCAGGTAATATTAGCTCCACTTGGTTTTCAAATATTGCTTCTTTCACTGATCCTCTGAAGTGCTTAATGCAAAGCTGTAACACCAGTTTCAAAAAAGGGACCCCCTTCAGAAACAGTTCAGCTGTTCACTCGACCACCTAAAGCCTGCTGCTGTGATCAAACTTGGAAAAACCTGATTATTTAGGGTGCTGTTGTATTATATCCCTGCAATAAACTCACTTCTACATGTTTTCTGCTGAGACTAGACTGGAGTCATGTGTGGAATGAAAGGGCAGCACTGTTACCACGAAGGAGAATGTTTGGAATACTTGTACGCTTGACAAAAGACTCCTCGAAAAACACACATACATATTCCAACAGTCCAGAGTGCAGCAGAATATATCTCATATATTGTTGGAAAGGTGGAAGATAAGCTTCTGAAATCTTGCCGTCAGACGTGGCTGCCCTGATCTGTTGTTTTAACAGAATTAGGGGGATCTGAGGTGGATTATTGTTGGGGTTGAACCGACACAGTGTGGCACTGCCGTGGTGCGCTCAGATCCTCCATGAATTTTACACTGTTGTCAGAGTGATGTGACGGGGAATGAAAGGCTTTTCAGGAACACGGGCTGAGATGTCGGGGGGAGAATGTAGGTCTCTATTGAGCTCTGCTGGAGACACAGTGATTAAGGAAAAGACATATTACTATTCACCCTATGAATCAGGGATTAAATAAATTCCAAATTGATTACATTTTGGCAAAAGAAACCTTTATTTAAAATAAAAAAAAGAAAACTGACGAAACCTGTCATGCAACTGCTGAGTGATTGGCCATACTGTGCTTATTTGACAGGAATGAGGCAGAATTAAAACTAATCTGACAACCATTCTTCTATTTCACACAAGCACCTGCACTACTGAAGTTAAAGGGAAATTCCAACCTGCAGACTTGTGCTGCTCTGACTTTACACAGCTGTTAACAGCTTCCAATGCTTTTGTCCCAACTTGATCACAGAGAAATCCTCGGTGAAAGAGCACAGTCCAGAAGCAAACCAACGCAGGTTAACAACTGTGCAGTTGAATGAAACACTATTAAGTGATCGTGGCCAGTTAGAAATGGATCAACAATCAATCAATCAATCGACATTTATTTACGTAGCAGCTTACAATAACCAGCTGGAAACACTTTACATCAGATGGCAAATAAGAGCAAACAAGTAGAGTAGTAAGACAACAAAAAAAAAATACAAATACAAACAAACAACTTAACATAAAATGTGCTACATATAAAATCAGCTTAAAGACATAAAACCTTAACTTAGAAACATCTAATCAGGGAAATAAAAGGAAAAATGTGTCATAGCACTAACTGGAAGGGAGAAAAGAAAAAACTGATATCAAAAGCAAGAAGCCACAAAGAGTGACCTCGGTACTTCAAAAACAAGACTGTAAAGTCCTCGTATGGTAGCAACGGGTTTGCAGAGGTAGGGTGGGGCCTTGAAAGCAAACATTAAAACTTTAAAGTCAGTCCTTAACTTGAGTGGTAGCGTCTGGAGGGACTGAAGTATCAGAGTAATGTGTTCATGTCTGGGAGTGTCAGTTACGAATCGAGCTGCAGCGTTTTGAACCAGTTGAAGTTGTTTCTGTGGAGACATAGACAGCGTTACAATGATCCAGCCTGGAGCTGATGAAAGCATGGATAGCTGTCTTCCTCAGGAAAGGAGACGCAGCTACTAAAAACAAATTTGATAACACATTCAATTTGCTTCCCAGAAAAATCACCGTCAAGTACAACTCCCCGGGTCCTTCACCAAATATTTAAAATGAGTGGACAGAGCCCCACAACCCGAAAGGGAAATGCTGGACTTACCTGTGGTCCCAAATGAAATGGCTTCTGTTTTCTCCCCGTTTCAGCCCAGAAAGTTCTGTTGCTGTACGTCACTGATGTAGTTTGTGTCCAGCTTTGGGCCTCATAGTTCATCCTCGAGACTCATTGCTAAACGTCTGCTCTGGAAATGGGGACAGTTCTTCACCTGAAATATGGCTGTTGCCTGTTCTGACCGTAGGATCAACAGTTACTTGTAATTGGTTTTGTGTCTACCAAGTCCTCCTCCATCCCCATAAATCCTGCAAAGAGGTTCACTGTCGAATTTAAAACAATCGTCATGCACAAAGAGTAAAAACATCGAAGTGAGGAGACTGTCCAGTCATGGGAGGTCTCTTAGCAGTCTGGGATTAGAGCAGCACAACTAAAGGGATGAGTCATGACCAACCAACCAGCTCAAACTATAAATGTTGTGGAAAAGGAAAGTTAGATACGCCATCAATTCAGAGTCTGCAAATCAAAACCCAAAATCTGAAACCAGGAAATCAAACTCTGTCAACAAGTGTTTAGTCATCTTTCTCAGTTAGGCTTTTTTCTTTTTGAAATGAGTGTCAAATCAGCACCACGTCAATCAACAGCAGAGGAGGCGGGGCATAGCTGACATCTGGAAGCTCAACTGAGACAGATGATTCAAAACGGACATGAGACATGGTTTTAGATCTGACAGAAGAAAACTGAGATTTAGATTTTCTCTGGTTGAGGATTCTGTGTTTGATTCACTGTACATTAGGTTCTTAACTGACGCCATAGTTTTAATCCTGATCTTGAAGGTATGAAGCTTCCTCAAGAGAGGAGCCTGATAAGTGAGGGCTCTGCCTCCAGTTCTACTTTTGGAAACTTTAGGTTTCCACCAGCACCGCCTGCAGTCTGAGAGTAAAGTTCTCTGTAAGGACACTATTGAATACGGGATCGTTAGCATAGACATCTTGTCCTTAAACATTATTTTTGATTTTTACTACCTACTGTCTTTGTCCTGTTTGTCTTGATGTGATTTATATTGTTTTATTTTCTGAAGTAAAGTTATTTGGTCAATATTGGTTGTTTTTAAATGTGTTTTATATAATAAATTTCACTTTGGCCTTTAGGATAAGAAGAGGCTACGTGAGGAGAAGAATTTTGAATTTTATCTTGGACTTTACAGGAAACCAGTATGACATGAGGAGGAATTTGATCTCTCCTGCTGGTCCTCATCACCTGCAGGGAGCGACCACTGGTAAATGTTGGAGTACCTGTTCTTACAGCAGGACGACCACTTATTTGACGCTGTTTTGTGTGGTTTGGCTTAATGTCACTGTAAATAATGGAGTAATGAAAGGTGGGACCAATTTTATGTAAAACTTCAATTTATCACAGGCTGCCTACGTCCAGTTGCAGGAGCTCATTACTGCACCTTCTCCAGCCTTCATATTATTTGTCAGTTATGGGTTTTTGTCTGATGGAGGTGTGACGAGTGAAACACATATTACTGCAGTCAATTTGAGAAAGTTGTGCCAATTCACTCCACATTAAGGCTTGTAAATTAAATGTTTCTTGGCACGCAAAAACTCAGATGAAGTTTTTCAACAGTTCATCAGTCCTTTCCATTGCCGAGCTTCGCCTGAATCTGAGGCTCAGTGTTGTGTTGCTGATGACGCCATCAGAGCAACCTTCGACGCTCCTGTCTGGAGTGAAATGAAGCCATGTAGGTAATGTTGCTCTTTATTTGTTGCATTTCATGGTAGCTGGTGGTCCTGGGATCATTCGAAACAAAAGGGGCATACGCTTAATGAAGAGCAATTTTAGGTAATGTAATGATCAATAATTGGAGAATTTACGGAGGGTGAATGAACGAAAGGTGATCATCTGTGAAAGAAAATCTCACAAATTATGCCTGTGAGAGGAAATAATGGTGGAATAATTCACTCAGACTCAGCCTTAATGTCTGAGCTTCTTTGTGATCTCCTCTCTTCTACATCTACTTATGTAAAACACAACTAAGAGCAGGAAGGACTTGAAGACATTTGCAGGGATAAGAAAGAGTGGGAGGTGGAAGGAGTGGGGAAGTGGTAACGAGCATTTTTAAAATTCTAGTAATTTTTTTTTTTTGACGTCGGCCCGTTGCAAATGTGTCACTGTCAGAGCGTTATCTGTCAGCAGCACTCTTACCCATGGACAGCCTCGAGCCCTGAGGGAGACTTCACACTGGCTCCCCCGAAACACCCCACCCACTCCCAAACACACACACACACACACACACACACAGCTGCCTGTGGCAGGTGTGGAGTCATCACAACTCTATTAGCTTCACCACAGCAATAAAAACACATTAACCCGCTAAGCTGAGGACATGCTTATTACCCTGCTGGGTGGGGCTCTAAGGAGCTTTGTAGACCAGGTCTTGATGAGAGTTGGCCCTTACCTCTGTAGTCCAAGAGGCCCTCACAGAACCTGAGAACCTGCCCAGAAGGAAACTTTATATATTTACCAAATAACAAGAAAAAAAAATCTAAATAACATGGACTCCCTGATGAGAACCAACAATGCTGAAAAAGAAACGAAACACAGTGACTTTCACCTCTGAAAAGCCCATAATATTTTCAGAATAAAACATAGGAACATATTAAAAGTTGAAAGTCAAACATTTTATCAGTTCCATCCCACTTTCAGGTTGATGCTCATACAGGAAGTAGGTTTTGTTGCAGTTCCTCCACTGACCACCAGGTAAATCACCATCGATCTCCATGCTAAAAGTGACAACTTTGCAGAAGAATAAAACATATTTACAGTCTGATACAAAAGCGCGGGTTTGTACCAAATCCGATAAATATATAATAAACAATAAAGCTGACCAATCAGATTCCAGGATGTCATTTGACGCACTTGAGTGACAGCTAGCCATTGGCTCTGCCATTGGCTTAGACAGCTTTGTCCCACATCTTTGCAAAATGAGACCTTATGGTTTGAGAGAAAATGGGCTTCAAAGACTCTGTACAAATCAGTGGGTCATATTCTGGATAGTTTCTCCAGTATTTACAGTCAATGATCAGTTCATGAAAGAATTAAATATTTCCTCATTTTGAATTTGATGGCAGCAACAAATCTCAAAAAACAAAAGACGACAAAAGTGAGCTGCACTAAAAAGAAACAAGACCAGATTAAATGGAAACATGTTGGTGACGTGGGTATAAAAAAAATTAACATTTTAGAGCAGAGTCTCTAAAAATGTGGTGAAAAACTGCATTTTTGAAAGTCCTGCATAAAACTGATAATACTTTAAATATCTCATCATCTACAGAACATGGCGTCATGAAAAGATTTCTGGGAATCCACACTCAGACATACTTCAGCATCCTCATAGTCAAAAACTCAAGAGCACCAAAAATCTTATCTTAGATAAGTCACAAGTAGTGTTTTGGATCTTTTGAAGGCCTGCAGAATGAAATACTCAGCAGGGATGACGTTAGATCACACTCTGCTCTAAAGCTCGCTATACAAAAAAAGATTAAATCCCCCTGCACTCTCCCCACCAGTGCCATCTCTCAACAAAAGACAGGCATAATAGGTAGTCACATAACACACTTGGCCCTCTCTGCAGGCATTTCCATCTGCACCCTGATAAAGAGGCCTATTCGTGCTCCTGTCAGATGGGGTGGAGTTCTGACTGACTCTCCGCAGGGGTTTGTCCCCGGCTGTCCCTGCTAATCCTGGTCTTGACAACCAATCAGAGGATGCTCGACAGGTCCTCCAAATCCACCCAGGTCAGGGATAATTAGGCAGTAGATTTCTCCTTTTATCCACATACCAAACACGTCTGAGAACAGTCCCACCGTGAGACATTTTTATCGGGTCCTCCATGAAATTATGGAGGTGAAGGTTGGTGAGGGTCAGCTTCTCGTGCTGAACCATTCGGACCTTTTCCGGAGATCAACATTGGTTTTTACTGCATGAGAATCTGGTGCCAATTTTAAAAGCCCTGCAGCTGTGTTCAAACGAAAACACTAAGCTAATATTCAGTTTAACCACCGTGCACATGCAGATTTGTTATTGTGCTGGTATTTTATCACGTATTGTGTGAGGAATCTGACTTCTTGGAAGAAAGCTAACAAAGACAAGCTTGTCCCAGCACTTTCAGCCATACCACCAGGTTCCCATTACAGGATGTATTTGTTCAGTTGTCATGGAGGCATCAAAGTTAATTTTACACGCCATCTCTTTTCAGCTTCAAACAACAGAGCACCACGTTCAGCTGTAATTTGGATCTCTGACAGCGTGAGTGTACCCACAGGAGCTTTGTGTAGGCGAGCAGCACTAAGAGGGACATTATTGAAGCTACATTACCAGGCCGACATTACCCAACTTTAAGTCCTTTACTCCATTGCCCACCATTTCCAGAACGGCATTAGGTACGCGGAGAGCTGTTCTATTACTTTTAACTTTTCAATTAGTCTGGATAATTTGTGTCCACCTCCTTTAGATTTGATTTTAAATGAGAAACATGTTGTGCCATTAATTATCGCAATTGTTACTTCCGGACAAAACTCGTTGCAGCCTCAGTGAAAAGGAGAGGAAGGAAAAGAAAATTAAATAAAGAGGTGGAGGGGAGTGGGAAAAATGTAAATGTGATAAAGAGCACACTGTTGGGTCAGTAACACTGAGGAAAGTGCTGACTGTGATGACCCGTCACGGAGCAAACTGCCACACCTTCCAGCGTCCTTCACGCCGTCTGACGCACAGACGCGTACGAGGTCGAGATGAGATGTGCACGTCCCGGGATGTGGATCTTATCTCAGGCCAGGGGTGTCCTTCATGTCTGACATGTTTCTCTACTTCAGAGCACCTGGTTCAAATGAGTGGATCGTTAGCACCATCGCATATTTACATATATATGTATATACATAAACTTATTAGATATCCATAGATATTAATGATATTAATATGTTATAATTATTATGTACCTTTACGTCTTAACATGTA
>JBAMYA010000017.1:11121819-11132296 GCA_037176975.1 Arrhamphus sclerolepis
ATGGCAGCAGACCTTGATCTAAACCTATCCACCTTTCGTAGTACGGGTTAGTCGGGAAGTTACTCCTCACGTGATCATGTTTCTCTGGAAGTTACCCCGCATCCCCGGTTAAACCCGCTTCGTAGTACAGGCCCCTGGTGTCTAACGCATTTAGTTTCAATCACATGCCTCCCTGATGGTGCTGCATGATAGATACATATCTGCTTATAATTCCTCAGCATTTCTGCACTTCATGGCCAAGACCTGCTTCACTGCTGCTGCAGCGATCTCCAGACTTTCTGAGAACAATGTGCCTTCTGCTCCAGTAAAATATTTCAAATATTTCACATTCTGATTCATTTCAGAGCACCTGCTACCAATTTTTCCTGGAAAAAGTTTCTTTCTTTTGAAACTTCTAGAAGTTTATTTTCATGCTAAGACTTCTTAGACTCCCACTGGTTTCTGCAAGTTGCTGATGGCACTATAGGGAAACAAGCATAATGTCTTTGACCTGCTGCCCTAAGTTTTCTGTGTCTACAGTCATCAACATCGCCTATTTCTTTGTACTTCCTCAAGCTCATCTCGACAACCCCATCTGTTCACAAACCTCAGCCTGGGGGAGCCCTTGCTGAGGCAGTATAACTGTGATGGTGTATGACCTGTGACATGGATCTGTATTCCACAACTTCACCTTGGCAGCAGAGTTTGGCTGCTCCTCACCCAGTTTTTCAGCTTTCTACACAGCTGTTTCTGCTTCAGTTAATGACTGTCTTCAGTTAATGACTCTGTTTCAGCCTACATAGGGAAATGATGGTCATTAGCACCTGTTTGGATAAGTTCAAGCAATTTATCATAGTTTGAGCTGACTGGCACTCAACGTGAGGAAAAACGGTCATCCAGCATTTGGATGGTTGGTGATTTGATTCCTGGCTTCCCCAGTCTACATATTAAAGTACCATTGACATAAACTGGCACAATATGATAAATAGTGCATGATATTTTAACTTACATATCACTTTTCCATCAGGCTGTAAAACAGCCTTCATTCACGTAACATGATCTGTTGTGCAATATGGTGTTGCAACATATCAGATGAAACATATTAGATGTTGAAATTGAGATATTTTACCATTTCATGGAAAATATGAGCTCATTTTGATTTTCAATGCAGCAACAGATCTCTAAAAAGTTGGAACAGAAGCACCAAAAGGCTGGAAAAGTAATTTTCATTAACCTGCATTTGTGGATTGTGGTTGCACTTAATGCAGTGATGTCCAGTGGAGAATCATGACTGTTTTAATGCAGTGATGTCCAGTGGAGAATCATGACTGTTTTAATGCAGTGATGTTCAGTAGAATCATGACTGTTTTAATGCAGTGATGTCCAGTCGAGAATCATGACTGTTTTAATGCAGTGATGTTTAGTAGAATCATGACTGTTTTAATGCAGTGATGTCCGGTAGGAACATGACTCTTTTGATGCAGTGATGTCCAGTAGCTTCATGACAGTTTTAATGCAGTGATGTCCAGTAGAATCATGACTGTTTTAATGCGGTGATGTCCAGTGGACAATCATGACTGTTTTTAGGGCCCGAAGATCACCAGCGCCCAGTGAACCTGCCTTGTTATGAAAGTTACTGAATTTGTATGTCACAGTGCTCTCGAAGAGCGACTTATAAATGGTTTCTTTGTGATTATGATTCACTATCAATCTGATTTGGAATCAGATTCATTGTCAGTGCTCACTGAACAGTTGCAGTGTCAGTTACAAAATCTGACCCTTATAAATAGTTCAATAATATGTCTAGTAAACACTTGCAAGAGTTCATTAGATTTTTTTAGAGGTAAAACTGCTTTTATAGGTTATATAATAATGTGGTATTCACGCAGAGCTGAGCAGTCCTGATCCACATCAGAATGCAAACTAGGAGTATATATGGCAATTGTTCCTCAAAATAAGATTAATTTTAAGCTGCTGGTGTGATGCTTCTGTCAACATTGCCCTCTATGGTCAACCTGAGTCGCTCCTGACTGTTGACGACTAGATCACGATTTAACATAAATGAATAAATAAAAAGAATAAAAAGGGGGGTCAAACTGGTTACCATTGTAGAGACGGAAATTCTTTACTTTCTCAACCAGCTGTGTTGGTCAGATTTCAGTACTGAACAAGATGTCACATTGAAATTTCTTCAGAAATGTTCTGATTATAAGTTTATCATTGTCTTTACATGTGGGTTTGACACGTGGAATAAAGCATTGTTCTGATCAAACATTATTTTTCTTTCATTATTTGAATGGTTGGATACTTATTTGGTCTTACAGTTTTGATATATTTTTTCAAGTTAGTACATTTTTTGTTTCTGCTACTAATTCATTTACTGTTACTAAAACTATTCTTTCAATTGTCAATACATTTTCTTTAATTTTCTTTTTGTACATCTGTATGTCAGAACTTGTATCAGCTATTTGGAACTATATTTCAGAAATGGATCAGTTTCTTACATTTTTACCAAACCTAAAATGATATTGTAAGTAAATGTTAGCAAGTACCCTAACCCTAACCAAAATGGACACATACTTGGGTCAACACGTTAAATTTCAGATATTAATGCAAACAACATGTATGGAAAAATTAAATAACACTGCAAAGGACACCCAGAAATTCTAGAGAGATTGTATTATATTTCCAAAAATATATTTACAGTCTATTACAAAGGTTACAAAGCAAAAAGAATTGTCTATGTAACAAGAAATTGTCTAATTAAATGATCTTACAGTTCTGCTGTTTGGGGAAAATACTTCTGACCAGTGAATATCCGCAATACTTTCATCACAGAAAAATAAATAAGCAATCACTGTACAACAACCTAAAAGGCGAAATCCAAACAAAAGGCAAAGTAAAGACGGAAACCCTATTAGCTGTCTTTGGTCCTAAATGAAAAATTATGTACAACTAAGATCTTGTGGGTGATGATAATTCATCTGCAAGATAGAAAAATATAGTGCATTTTCAATGTATTCAGAGCTCTCTACTGAGTAATATGTGTAAAAAAACAAAACAAAAAACCCCAAAACAATATAAATAAAATGTACAAGTTTTACATTTCAAACATATACAAAGATCCGTTCAAATCTTAGCTCTTTCTGACACAACGATAATGTGGTCTTTGGAATTATCCACCACATCATCAAACTGATTTCCAACTGCTGAACCACAAGATATGAAAAAGACTCGGTAAGCTCCTGATACCAACCATCATCCTCCATGTTGTTTTGGATTTTTTTTCTCTGAAAGGAAGCCGCAACAGAACTTTATATTCCAGAGTTCAGGATGCTGAAACGGAGGCTGAAGTGGCTTGTGTCGGTGAACTTGCAGGTGTTCCAAACGCTGAATCGATTGTACCCTGCTGCTAATCTCCATTTGGCTTTAACTGCTGCCACGCCAGCGCACGAAGAACAGGAACCGAGGCGTCCTACCCCGGGGAGTGACGGGCCTCGTCTTGGGGCCCGGTTTAAGACAAGAACATGGGCTCGGAGACGGGGCGCTGCCTGTGAACTGGTGAGTTTTGTGCTGACGAAATGACTTTATGCCTGTATTCAATTCAAAGGTTTGGCTACGACCCAACTGCTGAGCTCTGCTTTAAAGATAAAAAAGGAGGGTGTGTGTAACAAAGAAGGCTGGTTAGGGCTAATTCCTGGTGTCTCCCATGAAAGGTGAGTCCCATACTGAAAAATGATCTACATTAAGTGTTTGTCTACATGAAGCCAGCTATTGTCGTTTATCATAATGTCTAGAAATCCCACCTTTTAAACATATGCTTTCTGTCCCTGGGTTTACCTTTACTCCATGTTCATCTAATACTACACAGTTCTTTTTTTTTTGCTAATCTTTCCAATGTTGTTGGAAATAATCAATAAACTCTAGCATGAAAGCAAAATGCTGCCCGTCTTGCAACAAATACCACTGTGGCCTTTGTGCTCTCCCATCGTTGACTGTAATCTTTTAAAGTTTCAGAAACAAAAGTACCAAAAACATAACTGAGTCTGACTTAACTATGAGGACGTTTGAGGATTCATGAGCAACCACTTTGAAAAGCACTGGGAAATTTAGTGTCTGGATCCGACAATTTTTCATTCTTCACCTCCACGTTACTATGTTGTCACTTTAAAATGCCATTTTTGGACAAAAACCATCTGCATCCACGACAGCGTCTCAACTGAGTCAGAAAACATGCAACCTGCACTTCTGTTCAAAGCAGACGGGGAAAAAAGTTAGCATCAGCTGCTGCTCCGTCTCCACATTGCTGTTGTTTGATCTCGTTCGCACGCACGTGTTATTCTGTGAATATTTGTAGCTACGTCATTGGTTCCAAATACTTTTGGTCTTGCTCATCTACTTTAGACCACAATTATAAACTGAAGCAGGGTCTTCACATATATTAAAAAAAAAAAGAAAGTCAGATTCATCAGAGTTGTGTGAATGCCACAAAACGTGAAAGCGTGTACGTATTCTGACCCCTGGGTCCCACCAGATGTGGAAGCGCTGCTCCAGCCGTCGAGATCTGTGGCCATAGAAACACTCTGCTGTGCTAAAGATAGTCTACTTTGGTGAGCTGTATCAACTTACAGACGGCATTCTGAGCAGACAGGAAGACTGACACGAGTGGCAGAGGAAAGCCTGGAGATTTTCAAAATAAAACTCAGATGAACTTTCAACTATTTGACAAGGACAGGAAGTTGAATAGTGTCAGGGTGTTTTTTTTTTTACATAATTATAATAGTAATTATTATAATAATCTAAAAGGCATTAAGAGAACATGCACATAATCATGTGTGTTTGCTGTTGAGCACATGGTGGAGTTACCAGGGGCGCTACGTGGAGTTGGGACAAAGAGTCATAAAAGTCTGAGGCAGAATGGGGAGAGTTAACTGGCTTCCAGGAAGCGTTTGAATCTGATTGGGCCAAAGAAGAGAGACATGGCTGCATTTGATTGGTCTGACGAGCTCCAGGAACAAGACTGGCCAACCAGAGAAAGTTAGGTCTCAGGCATGGCTCCTCCCCAACTAATGACACACATTTTAAAAGTAGGACTCTTAATATTAGCCTATCCATCCAGCACTGGGAGGATCTGCCCTACAGAGCTCATCCACAAATTAATTTATGTTTGTGATTGAAAAATAAACATTTATACTTGACAACTGAGAAGAATCATGTTCTCTTTTCCTAACAAAGAATGCACAGCCAGGCTCTGCAATCGAGCTCTGACAGTAGCACATTTTATTTGAGACCAACCATCTTTTCATTATCATTGTTATTACCATTATAAGGAAAATGGCAGAAAGAACAACAGATGGCAAGAATTGTGATTTAGCGATTCTTGTATGTTCTGGAAACATTTAATCTAATGAATCCAACCAAACTGGCATCTGCTTCTGAAACGGGACCAGAGGTCGTGCCGAGGACGGAGCAAAACGAGGCGCGGCTGTATTTCCGTAGCAGGGCTCAGTGTGGACGGTGAGTAAAACCAGCGCAAGAGCAGAGTTTGAAGAATTTGTTGAGCTTGTACTTCACTGAGAGTTGACAACAACACTTTATGCGCTGTAGCTGAAACACAAACCTTTAGAAAATGTGAAATAGACTCGATTCTCAAGTTACAGCACCGGGGAAGGAAGTTACAGTAGTTTTCTTTTGTGATGACAACTGAATAAATTGATTTTCTTATAAAAGGAAACTGCGAGAAAACATCTTCAGCATTAAAACGTGTTTTGGTTTGTTTTTTTTTGAAGTGGAAACAGATGTCGATTAGGAGTTAGCACATCTTCTGCAAAGCCCCTCATCTCTGTTCTCCGTTGAAAGTCACAGAGGAAAATAAAAGCAATCTTAAGAAACACTTTAAAGCATGTTCTGTCACTTCTACGCCTGTGAAGGGATGAGCAGTAGACACGCGTGAATAAACGACAGAGCTGCGCGGCTGCCCGCAGAGCCGGGACGGAGCGACTTAAGAGCGTGGTCGGCGTCGGCGCCGCTCCCTCCATCCTTTGGTCTGCCGTTTTCACAGCCGAACCCTGAAGGGGCTCTTTGATTTCTGTCAGATGACGTCAGCGTGGCTAATTGGCACCTTTCTGGACTTCCAAAGGACGCCACTTTCATCTGCGCAGCCTCTCAATTCAACGATTTCCACGCCGTGTTAGATTCTCATCAAGTGATTAGCACATCACAGTGGCAAAACACGACATGATCGTATCATTTGATGACTCGGCATGGCAGTTTTCTGAACACTCAAAGAGGTACAAACATACGTACGTTTCTACCTTTCTACCTAGCACCTTACTGAGTCTCAGGCGAGGGCTGTCTCTCCCTGGTAATTATTGCTGATTTAAATCCACCTCTTCCTCTCTGACTGTGTCATTCCTGGCATTCAGCTCGATCTGTGGACACCACGTCAAGTTTCAGATAAGAAGACGTCACGCAACAAAAGAAAGAAAAAAAACAAACAAACCATGAGCCACATAAAGAATTGCCGTTGAAGTATCTAAAATACAGGCAATACTAAAATCTAAACATTTTTAAGGCAGTTTACATCTACTTTTTTTTTTCTGGGCTCCACCCTTAAACAATATTTGCAGCGGTACAATTCACCAAACAAACTCTTGTGTGCAACGTTTTAGGCATAAATGATGGCAAAAAGGATACGCAGAGGCTGCAATTTCAATACAATCTTTCAACTGTGCTGTCACATTCTAATCAATACCCAAGTAGTTGTTCTGAAACTCAGGATATTGCTACTCGGATATAAAGGTCCGGTGATTAGAAGGACAATTTGCCTCCAGCATCTCCTCTTTGTTGCACTGATCTGCAGATGCAGCCGTGAGGAGTTTCCCTCCAACAGCACATGAAGGGAAAAAAATGAAAGTCACTGCAAACGGTTCCTCCAAATCTGCACCTCAAAGGTTCCCTCTGCGTTGGGATGCGAGTTACCCTGTTGTCACGTCCAAAGAGAAGTAGAAAAGCAACATTTGCATGTGCTGCAACATCTCACTGTGGCACACACGAAGAAAATGAACAAATCAAGAGAAAAAAAAAGAAACAAGTGAAACCACTACAAATACAAGTTTTTTTTCTTCTTTATAAAGGAAATCCATAGTCATGGTGTGCACTTAAATCATTCGTTAAGTTAAAGAAACACGAACGCCAAACTCCTCCTCTCCTACGCGCCCTTTGATATGTCGTTGAGTTCATAAGCGCTTCTACAAATAAGAAAGAAAAAAGTCATCTCAACCAGGAAGTTACTTCATTGTAGCTGTTTCTTGCCCTTTTTTCCGCATTAGCGCCCTCTGAAGAGACGGACCTCCATCCCTCACTGAGGAACAAAGGAATGATTCACTCCAGACACGGCAGGAGGAGTCAGACGTAACAGATGTCCGTGAACTTTGACGATCGTGCCGGTGACATCACCGGCGCTGCTCCAGATCAGTTCTGCTTTAGTTTGTGCCCTGACCGTGGCGGCCCGTCGCAGCTCATCACACCTGGACACCCGTACCATGGAGATGCAGCATCTGGGCTCTCATAGTCTGTATGCTGCTCATGATCTTTTTCTGATGACCCACTAACGTGATTCCCAAGCTCATCACGTCCCTGGAAAACAGAAGGACGCCTGTCAGTGGCATATTCAAGAATACATTTCAGGGACAAGAAAATGGCTGAAAAGAAGGCGGAAGTGTTCCAGAAAATTCACAATGAATTATATGATTGTGTATTTTATTGTTGCAATTTATTGTCATGATTGAAAGCATTGGTAAGACGACATCAGTTAAATCTTATTTTACTTTTGTAACATGTCAGATCGGCTTTAACCCAGAACAAAAGAAAAACTTCTGTCTCTCGTCTTGCTGGTGGTTGTATTTTTGACTCCACCAAGTGGAGACCTCCGGCATTACACACAATGCTCACATAGTACGGAAACAATAAATAAAGTGTAACGCAGCAGCTTGTGTATGCAGACGCTCTTTCATACTGCAAGTATGACAAATATGAGTTTGGATTTCTGAACATACATACAAGCTCAAAGAAAAGGTCAAGGCAAAGCTGCGGCTCAGCTGGTTGGACTGTGCTTCTGAGCACAAGAGGTGGAAAAACATCTATTTACATATATGCTCTCAATAAAACATTGTATTGGTTTGGGTGACTGACTGGGTAAGCGCTTGTACAAATCTGCCTGGTCAGGTCAGAGAATTTAAATTTTAAAAATCTTTTTGTTTATTCAGCTGCAGTTCTGCTCCAGTCAGTAGAAAATGAGAGCACCTCCATGAATAAAACCACTTCCAGCCCTCAGGCAGAACACAGCCCGGGGGTTGGAAGTGGCCCCTTGACCATCTCAATACAGCCCTGCTGAAAAGAAAGAAAGCAACATGAAAATAAACCAAAATCGTGTTTTGTTAAAGGTTCCCGAGGTGAGTGAAAACACGGTCTGTTTAGGTAAGGTCCATGGTTTGATGACACATCCAGACATGAAATAAATGTTTCAAAAAGCAAGTCGCTAATTTAACCACGTTTTGCTTTGAGCGTCAAGCCGTTGGCAGCTGTGTTGAAAGAACACATGGAGATGTTGTTTTACGGAGCGTGCCAACTCAAGTAATAAGCTGTTGATGTGAAAAGAAGAAAAAAACTCCCAAAGTCACCTCGAGGCAAAATCTAAAAATGAGAGGACGATATGACCGCAAATCAAAATCACGATAAAGCAAATGTATTTCCTTGACTGAGATTAAAGAGCGATTGTTTTAGTTTTGTTTTATATTTCAATGACTGATGAGGTTTTTTGCTGCAAATATGTTATGCAATGCAAATATTAAAACTGAGATATTTCTGTGGGGACATTTATGCTCCAACTTCAAACAAACAAAATGTTTTAAATAACTGAAATAGTTAACATGTGCAAGTTTGCATTGGTTGTAGGTTCTCCTGACTCTAGTACGAGCTCACAAAAGGACCAAGCCTTCCTCTGACATTAAGCTGACCAACGTCACGCGATGGAAAACAGATGATGTTTGTAGAAGTTTCCATGTAAATAAAAACACAATGTAATGATTTGCAAAATTCAGATTGTTCTGCAGATCTCAAATATTAAAAGTGAGACATTTCTTTATTTCATGTTGAAGCTTTATGGCAGCAAGATGTCTCAGAAAACTGGGAGGTGGGCAGCAAACGCATGGGAGGGAACATCTTGAATCTATTTGAATTAAATGGCAACAGATCAGTGACATAATTGTGTAAAAGAAGAGAATCTTAGAGGGTCTCCCCGAAGAAAGATGGATAGAGTTTAAACAATCAATAACAACTACGTCTACAAATTGTGAAACTATTTCAAAATAATATCCCTTGGTGTAATTAGCTAAGACAATAAATATCTCTTCATCTGCAATAAATAATAGAAAATACTGAGAGAATGGGGACAATACAGAATAACTGTCATTAGAATGTAATGCATTAAAAAACAGGCAAGATTTTATAATGAAAGTGACTTTATGGGCCAAAGAAAACCTCCAGAAATCACTGTCTTATAACACGGCCATCCAGAAATGTACGTTACAGCTCTTTCATGCAAAGAAGAAGCTACATGTGAACTCCTCAGCTGCCAGATGCTAAACAGCAGCAAACACACACATTCTGTGTGGTTGTCATCAAATTTAAAACATTTGATGTTATTGGAAATAAACATTAGCCTGGAAATGTAGATGAACTGCTAAAAAAATGGTCAGCAGGTCCATGGAGCTACCCTCCACTGGATCTCATTAATTATGGCCAAAAGTCTTGGGGAGCCAATCAGATCAGTCTGTCCTTGTGGAGCGTCTCTAGAGGACTTAGCGTGATGACGACAGAGCTGAGCTGCTGCAGTCTGGATGGTGAACTGCAGTGGTTTGAATTGGCTTTGTCATCAACCGTTAATTAAGACTTAAGACTGGGTTAAGACTTGGACAACCTCTTAGGTCCATCTCATTTAGAAATGCAAAGAGACATCTGGTAAACCTGCTCTA
Source organism: Arrhamphus sclerolepis (assembly GCA_037176975.1). Classification (NCBI taxonomy): domain Eukaryota; kingdom Metazoa; phylum Chordata; class Actinopteri; order Beloniformes; family Hemiramphidae; genus Arrhamphus; species Arrhamphus sclerolepis. Next base: position 11,131,833 of record JBAMYA010000017.1, read on the forward strand.
ACGATAAAGGAAGCTGTTCAGGAGGTAATCTGAATATGATCATGCATATCTGTTTAACAGCTAACATTAGACAAAATGAACAGCTGGATCTTTTTGAAGACATTGGTAGAGTGTTTGGGGACACCAGTTATTCTCACATTCTGCTGCAAAAACAATAATCGTTGAATTCCATTTTCATCATATCGCTGTCTCTCCACAACACTTTTGTGTTCACGTAGCTCTGAATACGTCACCTTCTTCGTTGCTCTGATTGGTTGCAGCTCTAGCCAACTGTGTGCAGATGTTTGAGAAGCAAGAGTTGGTCCTGAATGAGGAGGTCCTATGGCTTGTATTCAGATCCTACATCTGTTCCAATGTGGATCTGATCCATCTGACTAAATATATATGGGTCATATTTCCAAATCATCATGGTTATAAGCTTTACACTGTTTCACAATTTCATATCTCAATCTCATACAAATATA
>JBAMYA010000017.1:11155652-11183791 GCA_037176975.1 Arrhamphus sclerolepis
ACATTCTTAAATCAATACATTTTTTTATATATACATATATATATACATATACATATATATATGTATATATATATATATACACACACATATATACATATATATATATATATATATATATGAATACATACATACATACATACATAAAACATTAACAAATAGAATGGAGGGACAGTGTGGGGGGGGGGATAAAAAAGAAAAATCTTGGATCCATAGAGTCTGCAAAGAATTAAATTAAAAGTTAATACAAAGTAAGTCTAAACCCCCACTTGTATTCTCCATATGGTCCAAATGTTTAAATGTTTTCTGTTTTGGGGCTGTCCTTCAAGAATGCCGGGAGCTTTTGACTTTACGGTACGCACTTGTCTCAGATCAGATGCTGCTCACTTTAGACTTTCAGACTGAATTCATCTTGTGTTATCAACAGAGATTTAATTTTAGCCAGGAAGCAGAGGACGTTCTCTGCAATATGTCAGACTAACAAACCCACAGAGTCGAAAAACATCCAGTCAAAGCATTAAGTCACTGAATCTCACAAGCCTGATATAATTTAATCTTCCATGGCAGACAAAATCAAATAACGTCATGACATTAATAAGTGATTATCTTGCTCACGCTGCAGGAGCGTATTTTTATAAAAGGCAAACCTTCAGAAAACACCAGGGTCTCTGCTGGCCTTTAATTTCATCCTTCATCCATTCCTGGTGCCAAAGTATACCGGTCTTAACACATTGTGACACATTTTTTGGCAGCACTGGATAGCGAGTCACAAGCGCGATGGGGAGATGATTTGGGAGGAATTTACAAATTTAATTAGCTCAGTCTCCGAGGATGCAGGCTCTTCCAACTTTCATTTAGATGTAATCTTTCTTCTGAGAATACATTTCAGCACACACTTCTCTCCATCTCACTACTTGACAACACAAGACAGGAAGTTTGGCTCCACAAAGTGCATTAGCAGCATAAGTAATGAAATAACACATTTCAGCGATATTTGACATTTTTCTCGAAAAGTAACTTGAAGACAGTTCATCAATGAGTGTGAACAATTCACTGCCCTCTTATTTTCTGTTAATTGACTGATCAGTTCAATAACCAATTGTTGTAGCTCTGGTATGTTCTATGTGCAAACACACTGAAACTAATTAGAGTGTACTGGACTAACTCGCCAGTAATTATCTGCTTCAAAGGACGTAGAAAGCACACAGAGTCTAATAGCCTTACACAACAAAGTAAAAGTTAATTTGAGGAAAAATACACTCTAAAACACATGTCAAACTCAAATCTGGCCCTCCACTTCATTTCATCTGCTCAAGATGTTACAACAGAAAGTTGCTCATTTTTGGTGGCATAATTGAGCACTCATGAATTTGGTAAAATTAACTTTTTTTTCATGAAAAAAAGGGTACAAAAAGTTGTCAATTTTATGACTGATATTGTTATATTTGTCATGTGTAATTTTTTTTAACAAAAAAAAAAGATTTTGGATGTTTGATTTTACAAGAAAACAAATTCTGATTTTACTACAAAAGTCAAAATTTTATGGTCAAGGTCACAATTTTTATGAAATTTGAGATTCGATGACAAACTTTCACTCTTCTATGAAAAAAGATATGATATTGCAAGGTTCACCATTTTACAGCAAAATTAGATTTTTATTACTTCAACTATACAAGAGCAGTTGGTGATTTCAGAACAAAAGCCTCAATTTTATGATAAAAATCGTGAAGTCTAGGAACTAGCAGGAAATCTGACAACATAGCTGGTTGGGAAAATAAATAATAGCCTGCCCTTTGATGGTAACCATGGTGATGACGTTGCCCGGGATGAAACAGAGTTTGACATCCCTGCTCCAAAAGGTTTGATAAGATTAAAAAAAAATCAAACATGTGGTGTAATCCAGTCTTTTCCTTATGATAAGCTCCCAACAAGACTAAAACCCAAAATATTTCAGTTGTACAAAAGAAAAAAATCTGTATCACATTAGGGTTTAAAAAGAGATTATAATTTAAAGCTCCTACCCTGCAACAACATTCCATTAAAGATGGAGAAACATCAATTCCCCCACTAATAACAGCCCTAATAGATCATTAAGAAAGACCACAAAATTACTTGGGATGAGAAGACGAGCGGAGTAATTGCAAAAAAGGTTAGAGAGAAGAAGTTCTATGAATAAAATAGCAATGATTTAGCCTTGAAAAAGACTCTAAAACAAGCAAACCTTGTGCTTCTTTAAAATATTGCCATAACCACCTGCCTGTGAGCCGTTTCTCTGAAGGTAACTTATCTCTTTCCAGCTGAAATATGCCGCTTCCTCGCATTTTGTCAACAATCTCTGAATCCACAAGGTTAAACGGGCAATTATTTTCTCCCGGCAGGGCTTGCACCGCTTCAGTCAGACACAAACACTTCCCACCGAGACTTCGTCCCGGCAGCCCGCGAATGCAGCCGTCAGAGCGGGGAGGACGGATGGGCGAGGGAGATCGTCCGAGGCTTCTGGCCACATTACCTTGTCACAGCATCACTCTTGCCCTCACTAACTTCCTCTGGTCCAGATGTGAAGCCCATCTGTTCCACCGCCAGTACCAGTGGCCTTTTTTTTTTCTTTTTTTTGAATCCTCAGCTGCTGTAATCTTTTACTGTTGTTTTATACCAAATCATTAAAAGCAGTCCACCAGATGGCTGTCATCCACTCCCTCTTCTTGATAACAGAAATGTTTTGGTATGGATAGCTCTGGTTTAAAGCGGCAGAGGTGCAGATGAGGAAGCTAGCAGGTGCGCAGGACTAAACCATTTCTCTGTCAGGCCCTGAAAGTATTTGAGGCGACAGCTTTTGAGGGTCAAAAGGTCGTCTGTAATTGCCAGCGGCCTGTGTGAGTGACGGAAATGGACTTTTCTGATTTTTTTTTTTTTAAACTCCCCCTTTTCTTTCTCCACAGCCAAAGTGGTCTGCCACAAACTCATTATGATTTCCAAGTGTGATGATCTGTATAAAAGGGGTGGTTGGGGGGGTGAAGCAGTGGGTTGAAGACATAATTAGTTTTCCTCACTGCAGGAGACGGTATGCTGATGAGACAATGAAAGACGGAAAAAAGCCGAGCTGTCAATCTTCCCTGATTCTTTTTAATCTCACAAAAGCACCAGTGAGTAATGCTCACAGACCCCAAAAATCCCTACACGCCCTGCAACTGCAATGCAACGACTGCGTTGCACAACACGGGGCTCTGCCAGGTCTACGACCGTGAAGAGCTTCATATGTTTCTGTTTGGAAGAAAAATCAAACGCTCTGAGAGTTTTGAATAAATAAATAACATTAAAAAATACACACAGATGTTAAATGTACCGAATTATCTGTCCTTGTCACAGTTTTGATAACCCTGATCTTCTCTCAAAACATGCTTGACAAACATCTCAGAATCACTGTTTTAATGTCCTATTCAAGTGAGTTGATTTTAATTTAATAACTTCAAATTAGGTTTTGGAAACGTGCTCAACTGAATGGCAACATAAATGCACTGGATGTATTATTATGATTCAATCTAGAAGTTTTGGAGTTGTGGTTGGAAATAAAAAGAAAGAAAGAAAATAGCTGTATTAATGGTCACATTATGGTCAAACTATTTTAAGCTTAAGCAGAGAGCTCCACATAAAAACATGTAAATTCAGACGAGGCCGTTTTACACACTTTTTAGTGGATATTTTCCTGGTTTAGGATCCATCTCAAGCCACTTTTTCACCAAGCACCAACCATCCCACTTCAAGGTTGAAGCTCATCCAGGAAGTACATTTTGTTGCAGTTCCACCACTGACCACTAGGTGCTGGCTCCAAACAGAGCAAATTCCCATTAACCTCCATGTTAAAAATAACATATTTACAGCCTGGTGCAAAAATTACTTTTGTCATCCGTGGTTACATTTTACATCCATGACAACTGTACGGGGAGTGATTTTTTTTTTCTACCACATCAGTTAAATTTATATTAAGAAGCAAAACTGACCAATCTGATGCCCGGGCACCATTTGACATGCTTGATTGACAGCTAGTCACTGGCTTTGACAGGTTCGTCCCACCTATTTGCAACATGGCGCCGTGCGATTTGAGGACAAATGGGCTTCAACGTAGTGAGAAAGGGACTATAAACATCTAGCTTGGATTTTACTTCCATTTTTTTGCACCTCTTCTGAAAACGCTGCAAGGTAAACCTGATGTTTCGAGGAAAAATGGATTTTGGAGGCTCCCATGTGACAAGAAAGTTAATCCAGTATTTTACAGTCAACTTTACATTGTTTTTCACCAGCTTTTAAGCTGAGCAGGTAGTGTAACGCACCTTTGTCAGAGGCTTTTCACTGAAAACGACTGTGCACCCAGAAAGCGTTTCTCTGTAAACACACACATAATCTTCTATTTTTGATAATGATCAGTTATTTTAGTCCAGATTTAAGTCTCAAACCATTGCACTCCTTTTCGTTTAAAGCCCCAAATAAAAAGTTATGCAAGATGCAAGTGAGGGCAGATGTTCTGAACATCCAGTGCGAAAGATGAAATATGCCTCCATGGCTTGCAGGCAAACACTCTCTGGGCTGCAAACAGTTGCTGTTCACCAGAAAAACACCCGCAGCCTGCAGGAAAGAGCAATCAAAGTTTAGCTATTGACCATAGATTGCTGTTGTGTCTGTGTGTGTGCGTCTGCGTGTGTGTGTTTTGTCGCGAAGTGGGATTGCTCTGTTTTTGGGTATCCGCGGCATGCAACCCTGCTTGGCTTTTATTATCCGTGGAAGTCCTTTTAACTCCTCAGGCAGGAAATGAAACACTCCAATGACTCTATTGCAAAGTAGCAGAGGCATTTGCAGCCAGGGCCGTGACATTCCCGAGCATGTGTTCCAAATAAAGAGAGGCTCGGGGAGGCACAGGTGCATGCTGACTGGGTCTATGAGTGTGTGTGTGCATGTGGCATGTGTGCATGTTTGCATGAATGCATATAAGTGAGCAGACAGGCTGCAAGCAAGCAGATAAAGGAAGGCACAAGGAAAGAGTGTTTGGGTGTTTGCTGAGGCCTCACAGTAAATGCAGAGTTGGTACATTCCAGCGTTCAGGCCAGCTGCCCCTCCTGACCGCTCAGTGCTGGAATAAACACGGAGCAACTTTGAAATTGGGAGTCCAAGTCCGGTTTTTTAGTCAAAATGTTTCAAAGGAACACTGAAACCTGTGATCTATGGTTGTAGCATTTTACAATTAACCTGCCAGAGTCCTTAATCATCAATTCAGCCACTTGCATACTGACACTCTGTAAAATCTTCGTAAAAACGTGCCTCCAATTTTACCCCGTTGGCTTTTCCATAATGGAACAAGCAAGTCCAAAAAACTTCAGCATACGCGCGTCCTTGCATACGTGAGGGCGTCTTCCTCAGCCATCTTAAATTGCTCTTTACCTAACCTGAATAAATGCGGATTAACTGTATCTGAATTCATCAGTCGCTCTAAAATCAGATCATAACGTAGCGCCGACTATGCTTCTCTTCAAAGACCCGTGTGTTATCATATTTCTGTCTCCTCAAATCAATATTGTTCAGTCATTCATAGGAGATAACAAAACAAGCATAAATGTGGATCTGCTCTGTTTTCTTTCGTGGTCCCGCGGTGGTGTCGCTCACGTAAGGCGTGACCAAAACTAGACACTCTCTGATGTCACACAGGGTTATCGCATCAAGGGATGTCCCTAATATACACAAACAACCTCCCCTTTCCTGCTCCAGTGCTACTAAAAAAACATTTATCTAAATTTTAATAATACACACACACAGAGAGCGGGAAAGGGTAGAAATATTCTTCAGATATTCCGCTAGCATGTATGGGGCGAGCTTAAAACCTTTCTGAGTGACTCTAAATACGGATGTTTCTAATAACAGGTTAATATCAAACCTGAAAAACAGATTTGCAGATAAGCAAGACTCGCTGGAGTCCATTCACAGCTAGCATTACGGATGAATATTTCACAACCACATTTAAGGTATTTATGTCGAACAAATGTTTCTGCTGCTACGCTACATTAGCCACCCTAAACTAGCGCTCATATCGGAAAATCAGATGAAACCGTTGAGCCTATTAAACCAAAAAAACAAGACCTGTTTCATCACTAATAATTTAGAGTTTCCATGTGTAAAATTAAAAATGTTGCCTTTTTATGAACCGCATAGTCTGTAATATGTGTCTGTGTTGCATTTAGCTTACACCATCTGGGTTTTTGTTTTGTTTTTCATGCATAGTGCAGATTGTGGAGTTACTCGCTTCCTACATACTGAGACCTGCTTTCTGTCTTGTAAGCAATAAGAAAAAAAAAAAAAGAAATACATGAACATGTGAGGAATTAAGATAAATAATAGAGTGCATTGCTCTTCCACAGGGAGAGCTTTGCTGCTCAACAGAGTGCACCGGATGCTTCATCTCACTGCTAAATATGTATATTTTAATTGCAGTTCTTTTGTTCTCAGGTCACAGTTATTTGTCCCACGCTTCATTTGCCACACCAGACTGACTGCCTTAATTAGCAGCACTCAGTGAAAGACATTAATAAGTGTCCAAAAAACCTGAGATGGAATATATTAGAGTTCCATTTTTGTCGACAGTGACATTTCTCATCAACTGCCCCTCAGGTCTGTAATTTCACTGAGCGAATATTCTCTGCTCATGATCTGTCACCCTGTGGTGGAGGTATGGAGCGGCTCAGGCGATGGAAAATTCACACTGAGACGTGCACTTTCTGTAGCTGTTGCTCTTATATTAATGCAGGATCATAAATCTTCATCTTCAAGCTCATTTAAATGCATTACAGGATTTGTTCTCATTAATTACCTATTTGTAAATCCTAATTTTATTTGTCTTGTTAATGAGATAAATTTCTTTCCTGCATCCTGACAAAGCAATGTCATTTTGTTGGTTTGTTTGAAAAAAAACAACAAAAAAAAAATTCATTACTCTCAGATCTTTGAGAGTCCTTCAAGACTTTACTCAAGTGCGTGTGCTCCACCTCAGCGACCAGCATTCACATGACATCATCTCGTATTCGCAGCAAAAATGTGAACCCAATCCTGATGATACAGTCTGAAGCTGACTTTGCAACTGAGTGCAACTTCACACCAGAGCTGCTTTTATTTCTCATGACAAACAGACACAAAGAATGCTCATGTATTCATAGCCATGTTTATAAAGCTGCCTGACGGTGGAGTCTTGACCTCCGATTTTGCCTGGAACGCAGTGAGAGGAAGTAAATACTTTAACCCTTTCATGGATGGTACTGACTGCAGGATCAACATGCAGTGGACGGCTATTAGAAAGCAGTTTTCGAGTGTCTGCGTGGCTCTGAATGGTTTAGTTCCACACGTGCACTGTGTAATAACTTGAAAGAAATTTGAAATTTGAAAGAGACATGTTTGCAGGACAGCTCATATTCTAGAGGCTGTGTAGGAAAAGACCAGGACTGAGTGGTATCAGTTACCATAACTGACTGTAAACTATCCAGTCACGTGACCCACAGATTTGATCAGAGAACCTTTGAAGCCCATTTCATGCTCTTTTTTTTTTTCTTTTAGGTGGTCATCATTAATCGCTGACAATCATGAAATAATCTACACAGAAGTGGGCACAAAAAATACTTGCTGAAAACATTTATGAGTAAACATCAATATCATAGGAAGGAAAATGTTGAAAATAAAGATTATCCAGTATCTGTCGTTTTATTTTCAGTAGAAAATAAATCAAAGATGAAAAATGAATGCATAACTCTGTTGTGAGGACACAGGAGAGAGGTGTACCATACACATAAAACTAAAACTAGTTTTATGGTGTGTGGACACATAGCCGGGAGGTCAGCTGTATGAAACCAGCCTTTCAATTACGTGAACAGAAAAAAAAACAAAAAGAAAAATCTTTATTATGGACCCTTGGAGTGCAGTTGTTATCCTTGAAGTTTCTCAAAGTCAGAACAGGCCAGAATGTAAGACAGCTACACTGCAAAAACTGATTTCTAAGAAAGTTAAAAATACTTGTTTTAAGACAAATGGTCCTGTTTTAAAAGCATATATCTCATTTAAGAATTCTAGCCAAGCATTTTTTTCTTTTTCCTTAATATAAGACATTTTGATTAGATTTAGGAATGTGGGTTTACAGTATTCTTAAATCTAGTCAAAATGTCTCATATTAAGGAAAAACAAAAAAATCTGCCAATGGGGTAGGAAACAATGCCTCTCTAGAATTCTTAAATGAGATATATGCTTTTAAAACAGGACCATTTCTCTTAAAACAAGTATTTTTTTATACTTTCTTAGAAATCAGTTTTTGCAGTGTACATTTTCACTTCTGTCCCAAATAACACGATGCTGACCATCAGCTGGAAGGAAAGGCTGAATGTGCTCAGCTTCAGCATTTACGATGAAGTACTTGGCTTTTCCCCATGAGAGGTTTCTGTTTCCTCGTCAGTAAGGATGGTGAGATGTCCCTGTTTGCTGATGGCAGTCCTAACACCTGCACATTTATTGCCAGTCTCTGCATACAAAAATGGTCTCAAGCTACGCAAAATAAGCGTCTCTAAAGAGAAATACACCACCGCACACTTCCAGCGGGTCATACGGCATCACAGCTCAGTAACAATTTAGTATCTTGCTTAAGGCACTTCAGCAAACGTCAACTCCAACCTTTGCAACAGCAGTTCAAACAAACAACCCGTCACCCACATGGGAACATGCTAAAAAAAAAAAAAAAAAAAGAATTAGCAAGCCGCCCTGCTACGTAGCAGGTAAACAGCACATTGATTGCCAGATATAGATATATGTATGACTTCAATCTCTTTCTGCAGCCTTGCAGAGGTCTAAATAATTAAAGCAGCGCCTGTGTATGCTTCGGGGGAACACAGCCTATAGGATGAGGCGAATGTGAATCAGTGCTCCTTTTTCAACTTCCACATATTCCCAGCTCAGCCAGAAAAACATCAGAATACTGCAATTTCTCAGGTAGTTTTAAAAATGAAATAATATCCCACTGTAGAAAAAAAAAAGCTCCACATGGATAGACACATCAAAACACAGAGCTGGAAATTCTGTGCAAATAAAGTCATCAGTAGGAATGTTTCAGCCGCTTCAGGTGTAAATAATATAACAACGAGATGATATCTGCAGACATAGCGCATGAATAACACTAAACATACACTTTTTATGTCAGTTCATCTGCTTCACATATAAAATATATGTTATCAGTTAGAACAAAGGAATGATGACATAACCTGAAATCCAGGACCTACGTGACCACCACTGATTCCTGCCACCCAAGACAACGCTTGTTTCCACCAGACCCATCACAGCACCTTTCTGATACATCCCAGAACTCTCTCTGCTCTCAGCTAAAAATACACCCCGACTCTATTATTGACAGGAGCTGCTTCAAGCTGCTCGCAGCACATCATGTGGACAGGAAGTCAGACATGTGGACCTCAGAGAGACATGAAAAACAGTGCACAGACCAAACTGGTATGAACCCGGAAGTCAACCACTCAGAGGACTTTCACCACAGACGCGTAGGAGTCAGCAATGAGGCTGAATGAATGCTGCGTCTTGTTCGGTGAGAAGGACTTGTAGCCCGACGTTCAAAATGATCTACATCTGAGGTTCTTCCAGTTTGGTACAAAGCCCGGACACAACAAAACCCTGTCACAGATGACGTATCATGAAATCCTGACTGCGTGGGATTGCTTGAATTACAGAGCTACAGTCTTGGTTTACTTTGGCTCACGAATGGAGTTCTAGAAGAGAAATATCCAGTTTCGCCAAGTTTATTCCCACCTACTAGTTCACATTATGCTGCGTTTGCTGCGTTTGGAAGAGGGTGGAGCAAAGCTGTAACACCCGCAACCAGGTGCTATGAAGCGTGATGGATCCGTTATACTAAACCACTGTGGAACTGTGATCAAAACATGATACGGACATTTCATGAAGACCTCAGGGAATGGTGTCAGAATATGCCTCTATTAAGTTTACAATTAGTTTTGGCCAACTTCAAAGGTTATGTACTTTAGGTCTACCTTGCAACATTTAAAAAAAAAAAAAAAGGTGCAAAGAATCCCCCAAAAAACTGGAGGTCAGATTTCAGCCAGTCATTCATAGCTGCTCCTCACGCCGCGAATGCCTTTTTCCTGATTTGTATTTATCACTATCAGTTCTGAAAGCAGCTATGTTTCAGCTATGTCCCGCCTCCTCTGCTGTTGATTGATGTGGCACTGATTTGACACTCATTTTAACTGCAAAACAAAAAAGCTCAACAAAGAAAGACGATTCCAAAATGGAAATGGTGTCAGAACTGATAGCTGAGAAAGATGATTTCTTGATTTCTTGGTTACAGATTCTGGGTTTTGGTTCTCAGATGTTGGGTTTTGATTAACAATACATTAGACTTTGTATTGCATACCGAGGTCCTCCCCCTCCCCATAAACAGAGGATGATGAGTCTGTATTTTGTGTTATAAGAAGCTTTTTCATACTAGATGTATGTTGGGCTGAAAAAACAAAACAAAAAAACTATAATGTGCTTTAATGCCAATGAAGTAACATGTCAGGAGGAGCAACTGAGTGGTTCACTGGTGTGTTAAATAGTTCAGGAAAACAAGAGAACTCTGCTACAAAGCCAGTAGGAGGCATTCCCTGTTGGGTCTCTGCACAATTTGTAGATAAGAAGGAAACAGTGCAGCCGTGTGCCAGTAGAAAACGTCTATGGCTTCTGTATAACCCCACTGTATCTGCAGCGGCTGAGGCCCATTCTTGTCTGCTCCCCAGCATGGACGTGCCTGCTTGCGTCCTTTCCAAGGCGGGGAAACAGCCGGTTGCCCTGACAGGCTGCCTGCACCAAAAGAGAGGACTGTCCAACGGCTGCAATAGAGACCAAGTGAAGGGGAAAGATGCAAGGCCAGCCTCGGTGAGGGAGGACTCATTCAAGCACAGCAGATTCGGGGGGATTTAGGGAGCTCGTCTGCCAGCAATAAAAGGCTGAAACAGGATACTTGGTGAGATTAATTACCTAGATAGGCCACGATAATGCCATTTAAATGGGAAAGTAATTAAAGTGCACCTTCCATGAAAATTATTCATTGCTGACGGATTGGGTGACAGACAAATCAGGAGCCATTTACAGAAAAGCTACAGGTTAAGTGCTCCGAGCTGCTGCTCTGAGACCACCACAGTTTTATTGCAGCTGTTGACTCTTACTGCTTTGCCCAGCTCTCATCAAATTACAGCCAGCATGTGGAAGTGGGGGGTGAAAAGAATGGGCTCCCAGGTAACGTAAACCCGGGGACAAATGCTACAAAGGAGGATCCGCTTAACTAGAAAATTACACTGGCTGGCACTGGTCAGCAGGGACTCCTCAGTATCAATCAATCCTTCTGTTTAAGGCCACCATGAAAGACTAGAGCACAAAAAGTGATCAATCAATGGCATTATCGTTCCCCAAGTGTTGCTTTCACATGTGCAGGAGCAATTCCCATTAAGAGATGATAAAGTGTCAGTAAAGTGGACATACATGTCATTATTGAGCAGCTGGGTATCAACTTACACGTCTTTAATTAATGATCAGTGCTCGTAATAAACGCGTCCATCCTCGATGCCTCTGGGCCCAGACACGTCAATGACCCCAATGGACAACACTGACATACAGTAAGGCTTCTTCGTCTTTGTTCGTTTCTGGTTGTTGAAAAGTAAAGTTTAAGTGTAATTTGTGAAGGTAGCTCTGTATTGTGGTGGTTTTGACAAAGGTTTCACACAGTAAACCTTTGTTCAAGTGGTTATATCAGCGATTGATGAATGATGGTTCTTGATGTGGCGCCATCTGGGAGATCAGAGATCACAGGTGTCCACTTTATGCACTAAAATTCCTCCAGATTCTTTGAATATGATTTTATGATATTACGCACTAAAGAAGGAGAATTACAGCATCCTTTTGGGGAACGTCTTTCCTTTGTTTTAATGATTTTCTCACGGATTTGCTGACAAAGTGAAGCTCCTTCGGCGCGTCTTTGCTCATTACAAACTCTCGCTTTTCACAGATAAAGCTTCTGTAGCAAATAATTGTTACAATCCCCTGTTAATATCACTAATTTGAAATATCAACTTTTTTCTTTTTCTTTTACATCCTTAACCTTTTAAGCCCAAGCCATATTTTCAGAGAAAAAAAAGACAAAGCCAAAATAATTGTATTCTATGCAGTTCTTGGTGTCTAGGAATATCTAGGGACCTCAAAGAGTCTGTTACTATACCTGAGAAAAATGGAAAAAACCAAAGGAAAAAGGTGAAATCTCTACCCTATCCTGTTTGTCAGAAGATAGCATCATACTAACATTGTTTCCAGGCTTACAGATGCCATTGATCACGTTCAGCAGCCCCTCGACTCTTGATTACCAATGTACCAACTTTAATAGAATTTGAGCAAAAGTTAAAGCCTCCACAAAGCTTTTAGTAAAGATACCACCAATTTGGAGTGTGCCAAATGGATTATTTTCCATTTCTATTGGAAAGTGACTAGAAAATACAACTTATGACCTTTACAGGAGTCCACTGCCATCTACTGGAGCCTTTTGGTATGACATTTGCTACGAGTTTTATTAACTTAAAAGAGAAAAACCAAATATAAAGTTATCAATGTCAATGTTCAAGAAACACCAACTAACGCATCCTAATGCTCCAATACTCAAGAAAACCTGTTGAAACATGAACTGACCAACGAGTGTACGCGTTTGTTACCTTCCTCCCACTGCATGCAGCGTCAAAGCTTCTTGCACTGTGATTGAGTAAGGCTCTTTACGTATGGATTTATCCTCACCTGGTTATTTTAGTCCTCATAGTGTTTGAAGCTTCTCCGCTTTCATCAATATGCTGTTCCCTGACTGGATTTACAATCGTATGAACCATTTTTTGTCCCAAATTTAAAATTCCATGTATCTTATGTTAGAAATCCTTTTTAAACATTATTCTTTGCACTAAAATACACCTTTTTGTGAACATAAAGGGTTACTAGCACTAAACTGTGCTGTTACAAACTTTTTTGGTTAATGAAATGGGTTGCAGGTCTGAAATGCAAAAATATATGTACATTAAAGAATGATATAAAGTTGATGAAAAACAGACATTTTTTTTCTTCTTCAAGAAAAAGAAAAAAGATAGTTTTTGAATAAAGTATTTTCCATATGATCTAAACAATTTGGAGTTGTTTTCATCAAACCATGCTTCAAACTCTGACATCTTCGTCTGAGAAGTGCAGACCCTAGATTGCTGGAGGACAATGAATAAGACTCTGAAACAGACAAAATAAATGGGAATATTTGCTTCTCACGGAACACAAAGGCGCAGAGGCTCTTCAGATCAAAGAACAATGCTTAGCTTACATTCTTGTGTGCCACTGTGCTCTCCTCCCTACGCTCTCAGAGATTGCACTAAAGGGAATAGCCTGTTGTTCTCTCTGAATGTTTAAGTAGGATTGTTTTGAGGAGGATTATAACATCATCCTACATTCACACAATGTTACACAACAAATGAAGCAAAGAATGGTTATAAATAAAAACTAAGATAACTCAGCGTCTGATGCCAAACTAAGGCTGAACCCTGCGTCTTGCATAACAGCTCATCAAAAATGTCATGGCATGACTCAGCACTGTCAGAAGTTTGGATGATAATCTTGGCATTTGAACTTTGTTATACATTCACCCCCCTTTAAACAGGGAATAAGTGGTACCGAGTCACTAATCTACGTTGAAGTAATCGGCTTTTGAGCTAGAAATTATACAGAAACTGCAGTACTGAGAGATTTTAAAGCTCACCTTGTCAGTCAAACCAGACTGGAGAGAAAAGAGCTTGTTGCTTCTGTCAGTTAGCTGATCAAAAAAAAAAAAAAAAACAAAAAAAACTGCTGCTTTTCAAAAATGCATACTATGCATTCTACATTGTGTTTAATGTACATCATATTCATGTTGGTGGATGTGCATTCTGCATGCAAGATAGACTGGCCAGTTGCATACTGGAAGTAGCTCCCCATTCAGGTATCTTTCACATCCTGTAGATCATGTCGTTGCTCACATACTACAATAATTTGGCGAAAATAGTATGATAGCTGTCACATCAGCCAACACGGATATAATTCACAGACTGGATACTGGAATCTCATTTGAAGGATTCAGTTAAAACTAAAATATTCTGAAAACCGTTCACACAAGAGAAACATTACATTATTAAAAAAGAAAGAAAGAAAAACATCCATCTGCCAAACTAGACGACCGTCAGGCTGTCTAAAAGCTTTCATGAAATTGCAGTCTATAGAAACTTTTATTGCCAAGAATTGGCACTCACATTTAGTTCAGAGAGCTTGAGCTATTTTACTTTTACTTTCCCAGGATATAATGTCACAAATTGAGGATATTTTACTAAAACGGCAATCTATGACAACAAAGGCATCTAGGACAAGAGCAAAACCAGAGTATCTCAGGATCATTTCAGGAAGTGTGACATGTGCAAGAATCCTGTCACTCTGTTTGAATATGAACATTGTTCAGAATTTCCGTACATCACAATGTTTTGGGGTTATTTGCCTAATCACAGGACAAATCCAATAGAGTCCAGTGAAAGATTAAATTCCAAATCAATCAAATTCATCGCAGTTCAATTAATCGAGTTCATTCCAACTTTAATCAAATTCAGAGTTCACATTCAAAAATAACGATCTAGGCTGAGGAACTAGAGGATATATCAGGCCGATATTTGCCATTTTTTAATTCACCGCTAATCTTGTTTAGTCATGATGATTAAATGTCAGGCACATCTGCGGGCAGCCCCGTGTTATTGGTATGGTGGAAAATAAATACTGCTGCTGCATGTAAAGGACCTCAAACAAACCAAAACCTCTGGAAGATTCAACAGCAGTCTGAGGAGATAAAGATAAGACTTAAATTTTTACATTTCAAAGTCCTAAGCTCATATATTTGCTATTATGTTACTAGTAAACTATGATGTGCTGCTTCATTTAATGAAAGAAACAAACGAATAGCATAGAACCATCTGGAACTGGCTGCTGCAGCTGGTTGAAGGTTCACGTAGCCTAGGCCACTCGCAGCTACCTTTAACGACTGTAGACGAAAAGTATCAGCAGCTTTCTTGCTAATATTAGCCCCATGTTATAAAAAGTGACGCGTTCCGACAAATAGATAACATTAACGTCAGAATGTCAGAAATCACTAAGGGTTTAGCACCTTGCATACAAGGCTGTATAGGACAAAGTTTTATTTATTTATTTATTTATTTGTTTGTGATTGGGCTTACTAGATATTTTGGTTTGAACTGTTTGATGCCTGATGGAAATGGCAGAATTCAGATCCCAGGCCAAAAAAACTTGACACTTTAGTAACAGAAACGACTGCCACAGACAATCTGCCATTTACATTTGTCTCAGGTGTTGGTTTTCGGAGGCTGGTGGTTGCAACGGAGCCCAGATACAACCTAAAAACTGTGAAGTTCTACCGCACAGACATGCTAGATGGTATAGCTGCAGAGGTTGAGAAGAAAATAAAAGCACTTTCTGCAGAGGATGCTGGCCCTTGTTTGTCTTTCACAACTGTCTGTCTGCAGAAAATGAAGCACTGAGGAGTCTAACATGTCATTTCATTGATGACATCTGGGAAAGGAAAGTCATCCTAAACGCCAAGGTCATGTCTGGGTCCCACACTGGGGAGTACATCAGCAACAACACCGTGCAATGCACAAAATTAAGATCTGAGAGATGATTCAAGTCAGTGTTCAATAAATGATGTAAGTTTAGAAATGTTGTGCATCCCCTTGTGTGACATTTTAGCGTGCAAATGAAGGGGGAAACTTCAAGGAGTCAGCCCTAAAAATCGGCATCATATATCGGCCATCGGCTGACTGACCTCTAAACATCAGTACCGGATCAGTCGATGTCTATGAGGAACCCGACAGATTGAACTGAATCTTGACTTCAGCCCAATACCCCATCCTGAGCAAGCACAACATGACAGTATAGACGAAAAAAAAAAAATCAAATTAACGGATTGTAATTGTATTATACTGTTCTGCTTATATTCCACATAATAGGAGGATGTTGATTACATGTTTTCATTATGCATCGTTAATGATGTCTGTATCTACGACAAGCACGGGAGCGCTTTCATTGCCCCACTCTTCTTTTCCATGCTGAGGTATGCGCTGGCAAATGCTGGCTTCAAGATGTCTTACAACATTATGAAATTATATTTATGAAAGATATTTGAAGTACATAAATCATGGGTCATTAAAGATGCTTTCCTCTGAAAGTAACCAGTTATCACACACTCAGAGAAAAGAAAAAGAAAAGAAATGTTGAACAGGAAAAAAGATGCATCGGGATGCACTGATGATTGCATCACATCCCTCAGAATCGCAACTGAATAGCCAAAACCCCGATGAAAGGAAGGAACGAAAGCAAAAAAGATATCCTTTTTGTTGTATACCAATTTATCTTATTAAAGAAAATGAGGGGTTACAAAAGAGAGCCCGGAAAAAACAAAATTCCTGTGCAGCTATACTCTTCAGTCGATGAAAAAGTAGAACGAAGAAATTTGATTGGTTGTTGTTGATATGAGGGAAAGCACGCCAGAAGCAGCACTCCTGGAGACATGTCTGCAACATTAAAGTTTCTAAAGTTTCATGTGACTTTCCTAATGGTATCACATGCAGAACGGGCAAAATTCTTTCGCATTATGTCTCTATTCAAGGTAAATTTGTCAGAGTTTCAACAACGCAACAATCAGTCACTGTCACACTCACACAGGTTGAGAATACGTACCTGCAAGCTTCGGCGCTAAAATGAGCAGTCCCCATTAAAATCAATTTGAGTCTATATTTTTCTTATTGCTGCCTGATGACTCACTAAGCACCTTCCTCTGAATGCACGCTCAGCATGTGCACACAAACACAGGTTCGGCTCTCAACGCCAGTTTCCTATTCAACGTCGCTGCTCTGGCTCAGGGATGCAGACCTCCTCTGAATAAATGTTAATTTTAGGAGCGATGGCCACTCACAAGTGTTTCTGAGGGAACAAAAGGCCCTGTTTACAAGTGTGTCTCAGGAAAGTGACTCACAATGGAGTGCTGATTGAAACCAAACCAGCGCAGGGTGACTGCAAAGATGGCAACAAATCCTCAACATTAAGAATTTATATTCAATCACTGCAAAGCTGGAAAAAAAGAAAAAAATCAAGCTTACAAACTCGGAGCCTCTACTTAAAGTCGTTACAGACGGCGCTGAGAGGTAATTAGGTTTCTGGGAACAATAAGCACTCAGCACCTTCTGCAGCTCCAGCCTCACTCAAGACACTGCCTTTGCTATAATTAGGAGAGGTGTGAATTCCTCATCAGATGTATCACCAAATGCTTTTTCGCTCCCTCTGTCTCTACTACGAGCCGATGTGCATGCTAATTATCATTCAGCGGGTGGAGATGGGAGGTAAAAGGAAGCGGGTTCGACAGTGAGGTTCAAGTGCCTCATATCATAAGGTTAATCAATTCTAAATGATGAACCCTAAAAGCTTTAATAATGCAGTCATTCTCTAATGAGTGGCCCTGTGTGTCTGTCTTGGAGGGGCTGATTGTTTGACGAAGCTCCGACGTACCCATTACAAAGCCTTTGAGTTGTCCGCTGCAGCTCAGAGAGCGCTGAACACAGCAAGGGTGCGAGGAGCAGGGCAGAAACATGGCAACCCAGAGACGCCTTTCAGTATGAACCGCTGAATCCGTTCTCAGAAATCACTCCTTTACCATCGATCATCAGAATTAAACGAAATGATGAAATGAGGAGATCATGACAACAAAACTTAGAGGTTGGCCTTTTGTTAAGGTCAACCTCTCAGAAGTCCTTGCACATTGTAAAATTACCAGTTCCAAAGTAGGCTGCAGCCAGGGAAGCTAATGAACACCAAATCCTGAGGTGCACAGGCAACACAGCCGAGACAGAACAGGCTAGCACTCTGAGGTCTTCCCTGTCAAGGTTGAGTGAAGAGGATTTGCAACAACTCAACAAAAAGCCTCCTAAAGCATATGGGAGTCTGAGGACAAGCCCTCCGACAAGCCATCAAGACACTGTCTGAGGCTGCTGACCAAAGCAGCATCTGGACTTGGAGGAAGAGGAAGATCACCAGCTGGGCTGCAGCACGTCCAGCTGGAGGGGTGAAGATGATTTAATAATAACACGAAATACGACCTGGTTATTGAAGGGCTTGTGACTAGCCACATCTGGACAGATGTAGTGTCTGAAAACGAGCCAGAGGACTGCCTCATCCAGGAGGAGGGACCAATGGTTGCTCTCCGAACGGCCTCTGCACGCAACTGGTTAGCGCTGCAACCAATCAGAGCAATGAACAAGATGACGTTTTCAGACTGGCAGAGCAAATGAAATCCAAGGATTGTTGCTGTTTTTGCAAACAGAGGTTGAGAATAATCGATGTGTTCAAAACCTCGACCAACATCTTTCGAAAAGCTAACCTTGTGTAACACAACTGGATACCACTAACATTAAGACAACCATGTCCACGCTACATCCTGAATAGCTTCATTTCTCATCTCTTAAAATATCTAAAAAATGAGATGGACCTCATCCACCGCAGTCACGGAGAGATCATCACAGAAGTCAAAGTCTGAGGATCTCTTCCAGCTACTGGCGTTGCCATGGTGAATCACGGTTCCAGAGCTCCATTGATGATGGATTTTTATAGTCGTGGTAACTCAGAGTGAACACACTCAGAGTTGAATTTGCTTACTCGGAGTTTGTTGAAGCTCCTCTCTGAAACGATCTGGTCTCCTTTATTTTAAACAAACATCATTCAGCCTCGCAGATGAAGGCGACGTCTAACAGCCCTCATGTGCAGGTTCACGAGTAAAATAGACATTTTAATTGGCTATTATTTTTGCAAATATATACTTTACATTCTTCTACATTGAAATAGTGCTTTAAAAAAAATTCAGATTGACAACTGACTCATGCGCTAAGAGGATAAACGGCACACAATCAGACACTTTTTTGGTTCACCGCAGGTGGATGATTTAAGTTCATCTTTTTATTTCATGAATACGAGGAAGACTCATATAGACTTGAGTATTTTATTTGAAAGAAACTTGCCACCAACGTCTTTTTTTCAGTGTTCAAAATGTTCCAAATGTTCTTGCTGCGTGCAGAAATAAAATTTTATTTTCTCTGTAGCAGTTCATTGATTTCATAAATGCAACATTCTACATTCTTTTTTTATACATAGCATAAAGGTAGAAAAAAACGATTTATGCAGTGTTATCTTCATTTTAGATGTCAAAAGGGTTTTGTGGCTCCCAGTGTTCTCTTTTCTGTGGGAAACGGCTCCAAATGGCTCTTTGACTGTTTAAGGTTGCCGACCCCTGAGCTGGGCGGACCTGCTGAGCAAACGCGGTTTTGCCATCAATGCGTGTAGATTTGTAGGCTAGGATGTCCAAGAATAAAATAAAACAAGTTTGCTTTTATCATCAAGAAATTGGTTATTTTGTTTAAACATTTCAACCGAGCGGTTATGCGTTGAGCTTTGAAGTAGTCCATGCTTCCCTGTTCTCTCCCAAAATGTCCAGGAAACAATGAAATGCTTGTTCAAAGGCTAAGAAAGGAAAAAAGAAATCTGTTTCAAGAGGAAAAAAACAGAGAAGAAAGAATTACTGTGTGTAGTCAGAGGAGGTTGCTATCGGAGAGTCATCTGGGGCTTGATCAGCTCTGGATGAATATTGACATCTTATTAAACATCTCATCTCGTTCAGTTATGCAGAATCATATTGGAGGTGTGCTGATTTTCTATTTGCACATTTAATGTATTCTTTTCAGCGCGCTCGTCTGTTACTGCAGTCTTCATTTTAAAGGTATTATTCTGTTCTGTTGTCCCACGACGGTGCAGATGGAGGGGGGTCGCCTCGCCTTGAAGAGTTGTTAACCCTGAAGGAATCTGATTAGTCCGGCCTTTAAAGGACACTTTTACTGTTGTATCATAGTCCAGTGATTCACACGCAATTTCACATCCAACAAAGAAATGTGCAGAAAATGAAGGGATGTCTGCAGTGATTTAATTAGATAAACCATGGGAAAAAATAAAGAAAATCAAATCCCAAGTTCTCAGGCTTTAACAGGAGGATCCCCTATCTGATCCACTCCAGCTACAAGCATTCATCGTGGTGTTCTAACATCCTAAATGGCGCTACTTACTCAAAATGATAAACATGACACCATCTTGGCCCAGCGACTCTCTTTCGGAAAAAAGCTAATGGTTTAATATTCCGGCAGGTTATCGGGGTAATTGTGTGCTGTCAACACACCACATATAATTATAACTGACTCTAAAAGAGCATGTGTTAATTGTTTTGCTTCTGCTTTTGTTCCGCGGGTCATATTCCTCCTGACATCCCTGATGTCCTTGGCCACGCAACCCTGTGGCACATTCCAGCTCGTGTCTCTGTCATGAGCCAGGCCAGAAAAAAATGCATCATCCCCTCACAGCAGACCAGAGCTGGCCCCAGCGCCATTTTATGGACTCCAGTAATGTTCCGGGCTTCAGCTGGGGCGAGTTTATCACCACGACACTTATATGGAATGTATTATCTGCTACGAAAAATAATGCATCACGGATGGGAGCAGCTGGGCTTCTGTTCCAACTGCAAACCACAGCAGGTCCCACTTGTCCTGGTAGACCTGGACCACACAGCACAGCCAATAGCACAAGCCGCTACCATCAACAATAGCCAGGTGTATGTCATGTACATGGTTTATGCTGAGCTGGATGTACATCTGCATACAGAAGCCCATCCATCTGACACGCACACATTCTTTCTCTCCGCTACAAGACAGACGATTCGACCAACCGCATCATTTCCTGTGGCGCCCGTGAGATCTTGTCTTAAAATGAAAGAGCGTGCTCCCTCAAGGTACACTAAATTAAATTTGCCATATTTGCAAACTTTATTCTTAGATTAAATATCAAAAGGTGGGAATTTTATATTTTAAAAGTTATGAAAATCTACTGTTTTATGACAAATTTGTGATATTGTCAAATCTGCAATTTTACAACAGAAATATATCTGTTTAGGAGATAAAGTTGGTTTGATTTTAAATTTAAAAGTTTCATGAAAGTTGATATTATACAACAAAAAAAGTATTAATTTAAAAAGTCACAATTTTGCAAAGTCTGCGATTTTATGCCAACAAGTTCAGTTAAATTAACGACATAATTTCTAGTTTTATGTAAAAAAAAAAAAAAAAATCATTTACAACCTTAATTTTAAGTTAGTATATTTCACCTACATATATATATGTGTATATGAGTGTGTGTGCGTGTATGTGTGCGTGAGAGTGTGTCTGTGTGTGGACCCAAAGAGATGCCCCTTCCTACAAGTTGGTCACTTCCACTGTCACTGCGAGAGGCGCACGAGCTATTTAAGCCTCACCGCAAGTTTTCGTCAGGACTCACAATTAAGAGTCACACAGAGTGGGAGGGGCTGAACCTGGGAGAGGGATTCATTGAGAAAGGGGGGAGGAGGAGGGAAGGATAGATGAGAGCGCAAAAAAAAGGAGGAGACGAAGGGAAGAAAGTCAGAGAGACGGAGAGAGGTGAGAGGGAGAGAGAGGGGTGTGAATGAGAGGCTGAGAGCTCACTTATCTGAGGGTGCTGAGTGATGCGCAACACTTCTCTGTTGTTGTTGTTGGAGTGTAGATCACAACTGCACCACCTCAAACATTTCCGCTGCATTACGTTGCTCAAAAAGCATTTAGGCGTTTTGGTTTTTTTTTCTTCTTAGCGGTAGACTAGATTGCTCAAGTATGGCAAGCCACCGGGGCCATATAAACGTCATTTTAACATCAGGCACTGTAATAAAATAGATAAATAAAAAACAATCAGTGAGAATGGCCATCAGAATAGAGTACCAAAAGTAAATAGACTTTAAGCTAAAGTAAGCTTTTTGTGGCATTCAGGGACAGTTTGAAGAAAAAAAAAACACTGCCTTCTAAAATACTGGACTGTGTGCGTTAAAAGCTTTGCACACAAATCTGTTTTCTGGAAGTATAATGATCTTTGGTTGATTTATTTATCTATTGTGTGGGTATGATTGTGTTCCTTTCCTTCTGCCTGTTACAAAAAAACAAAAACAAAAAACACATCAACAACAACAAAATGAAATTAAATATATGGGTTAAATATGGGCATTTACGTTTATATCTGAAAATATATCATCCTTGCACAAGCACATAGGATGTAGGATTGGACATCTAACCTCTAGTGGGTTTCCAACCTATTAAATGTTGTTCAGGAAACCTCTGTTAAGGCCACATGATAGAAGAACATGATAGTCCCAACATGCGACATAAGAGTTGAAAACATCATGACAAACATTACTAAGTATATTAGGACAATGGATACAATCCTTTGAGTATAAGTTACTTATACTTGATGAAAACTGTTATGTATGTAGATTTTGGTTGCAATGAAACACATTTGTTAATACATCAAATTGCACTCTTTTTAATGAGCATCCCCAAACTCAAGAAAAAAGTGTAATTTAATCACCAGAACATTGTTTTTCTTCCTTTTTATCCCACGTTTTTTTTAGATCTAAGGGCCATCGTTCTCCAGCATTTGCTATCAAAGGCTGTATTATTACAGTGGCATTAAATGACCCTTGTGGTTTGCCATTCTCACTACTGCGACTTGCGCTTAATCCTCCTCCCGCATGAGCACTTTCACACTGCCTGTTTGATCCTGTACACAAATTAATCACTCATCTCTCACATTAATCACCCTTCATCACGCCTCTCAGCAGAGACATTAGATCTAATGAGATGTTCAATCCCAAGAATGTCATCTTGCGACTTATTGCTTTAACACAGTCATCATCAACTCTTTCCTCCTGCAATAAGATACGGCACAGTGCCATGTGTTGTTTACAAGATTTGATTTTAACAAATGTTCTTCATCAGATTCAAATATTGAATGTCTACGCATCTGATTTGAGTGCAGGTTGCTGGCATCCCTCACATCCCGGTGATGTGATGAGTGCTGACGGATGGAGGCTCTCTCATTCAAACACTGCCCTCTTGAGGGAAAATCAAGGCAGGATTAAGGTTCATTAGCACCAGACCTTCTTTTACTGATGTCCAGCTCTTTTGGCAGGCATTGCAAGGCGCAGATAAAACGTACAGCCACAGAAATTTAAAGTGATATTCCTGTTCAATGTCATGCTCAGTACAGTAGAGTAATTTGAGGATCTAAAACCATGTCAGCTCAAAGACAACCTGTAAACTTGATAGTGACAGTGACCTAAACCACACTTTAACATTAAACATGAGGAGACTTTCATTATTTAGAACAGAAACAACCACGATAAAAGAAAAGATCCAGAGTACTGAGAAGTTCAAAGCAGAGTAATAAAGTGTTTGTGGGACACAAAAGTCCAAAAGAAAGAAGAAAGAAAAACACTCTTTGAAGAGTTCCTGGGACCCTTTCTCTTTTAAAAGTCCTGGCTTCATTTAAAACAGACACAAAGCAAGTTACCATCTCTTCTGCTTTCTTCACGCTATAAAAAAAATAAGATTATTAAACAAATAATCATAGAAGGTCTGCTCATTTGTTAGATTTGCTCCGTACAAACTAAGCATAATAACTTGACTAAGATGAGTTGGTTCAATCAACAGCACAAGAAATTGTAATTCCCACTTTTCATTTCCATTCAATAATGTTACGTTGTACGTACAGTACGCAGACAGCTAAATGTTTAAAACATGGCAGTCGTTTACTTTAGAAATTCTTTCATTGTACAACAGCTGTTCCCTGACGTCAATCTGTGGATTTTGTCAGTTGGACAATAACGCCTGGACTTGTTCCACAGGAGTGAATCAAAGCAGCAGAAATTTAAGGGTGGTCTGTTTAATTCTGCATTACACAGTATCAGAATGAAGTTTGGAATATTTTTATTAACCAGGAAGAATCCCACTGAGATATATATATTTTTTTAAAACCAAAAAAAGGGAAGAGATCATTCCATCCATCCATCCATCTTCTTATTCAGGATCACAGGGGTCCTCTGGATCCTACCCAGCTGTCTTCATGTAGAACGCAGGATACACCCTGGACAGGTCACCAGATTTTTGGCTGTCTAAGGGCCACTCCCATCCCAACCACTAACATTGTAAAGTAACTTTACTTTCAAATGTGCTTTTTCAGCTTCTCTTGCTGTTTTCTTGCTCTTTAAGTTGCTGTTTCTCGTGTTTTATTTATTTATTTTCTACACACTACAAACGATGCGGTTGAAGAAATGAAGACGTCACGTCATGCATTCGTCTGCAACAGACACTGAGGAAAATCACGGGAAAATTACCCTTTTCCTGGATTAACAGGTGACCAATGTCACCTCTTCTGCTACAAAAAACACAAAAATACAAAAACAAAATGTAAAATGCAAAAGTTGTGTAGGTGACGTGAAAAAAATAAAGTAAAATAAAACATTTATTTTGTGATTTCAGGTTTTGCAGCAAGAATAAGCTGGGTGCAAAAAATCCACCCATTAAACTTCACTAGTATAAAGTTTAATTTGCCTCATCACTCATGTGTGATAACATTATACAAATGAACAGGAATGTTTTTCCTCCTGAATTTATGGCCTGAATGTCTAATTCTACAAACATATCAGCCCCATTTTTCAAGAGATGTCACACTTTTCTGAGGTCTTAATGATTTTCAGTCATGCTTCAGTGGAAAAACTGCACAGATACAAAAGCTCCCCTCTAGACATATTACAAGTCTATTCATAGCGGATGGTTCAAGGGAATGGAGTCTGTCCCTTGACCTCTCTGGGGTGTCCTTTTAAAATTGGTGTCACAGCTTTGTGCTATCCACTTCAGAGAACGGTGAATACTCCATAATATGATTCTAGGCAGAGGAAAAGTTGAAGAAAATGGATAATTTTTGTTTAATGTCTCACATCATTGTATATTTTATTCTTACTGCATAACTTAGCTTACAGGATTGTGTTATGATGGAGGTTTTGGTTTTGTTGTCACTTCAAACCCCCAAAATGTATGTTATCAAGCACAGAGAGTTTTTTATTCTTTTTTTCGTAAGGTATCTCCTTTAATATGTGGTGCTGCCAGTTAAAACAGGTTGTGCTTTGGGATGATGATACCTTGTGATCCAAAAAGCTAATACCTTCTTTTGTCAGGTCCATCGCTTGCTTGTTACTTCCAGCAAAGTAAACAGGATGGTAACAAACCCAAAGTTTCAGGACAGGAGTCCACAAACCAGTGGGTGGCATTGATGGCACTGATGCTTATGTCATTCTGCCACACCTTGTCTATGATAAAGATGGACAAAACAATTTAAAAAAAAAAAAGACATAAGATTGTAGAGCAGGACAGAGGCTTTGTTTCCTTTCTAGGACTCTTATTTCACTGGTTTATTATT
Organism: Arrhamphus sclerolepis; assembly: GCA_037176975.1. Classification (NCBI taxonomy): domain Eukaryota; kingdom Metazoa; phylum Chordata; class Actinopteri; order Beloniformes; family Hemiramphidae; genus Arrhamphus; species Arrhamphus sclerolepis. The sequence goes on from JBAMYA010000017.1 coordinate 11,181,171, forward strand.
TGTTTAGGTAGAGTCGCCAAAACTATTAGGCTAGGTTTAGGAAGTGTTCACTGTTTGAGTAGCTTAACCTCAAGAGAGATTTAGCAGTCGTGTAGATTAAGTAGGATAAATGTAAAATCACAGATACATTCACAGAAGCCGCAATGTCCTCTTCATAATGTAGGGACACTTTCCTGGTCTTCACGATAACCAAGATAATGGAGAGCAGGTTTGTTGCTAACATGTCATTTTATCACATTACAGTGGAGCCTCCACCTTGTAATTCAGGGCCAAGAGTTCACAAAGGGCTTAAAGACCAGAATGAAAATATACCATTGGCTCTGTGAGCACAAATTAAATTTCAGGCGGTATTATCAATTATTTTCTGGTTATGGAGATCAACCCAAAGCTGCATTAAAGCAAATTAGCAAATGGGAAGGCTTTAGCTGTCATAGCTCATGTGAGGCAGTTGTTATAAACACTTTCAAAAACATCTGGAGTTTTTTTTTTTCACTCATACTCTCTCTCTCTTTTAAAAATAGGTAGTTTCTTACTTTGTTTCTCTGGCATTTAGCATTTGCTAGTTTGAACCTTTAGCCAAAACCAAAGTTGATATTAGTGGAGTCGGTCAGTCATACAGCCAAACCAATAGGGTAAGAGCAAACCAATGGTAAAAAGGAGTCAAAACTCCATCTTTTTTAAAGGTACCTCCTCAATTATTTGTTTTATAGTGTGAATATTTCATGTTGTCATTGTGATGAGCATTTCCTTCAGGGTCTTCAGTGGTCCCTGTTGATTAGAGCGGGTCACTTACTGAATCATCCGGGTTAATGGTCTGAATCCCCGTACTGAGTCAGGAATCAGGGGTCTTAGTTTTCCATAAACCTGAATTCTATGAGTCCTACGGCTGGCTGGATGCTAGCTAGGTTAATGGATGCAGATAATTTAATTCACTGACTCAGGTTAGCGGCTTCACCGGAAAACACCGCGGGCTCAGATGATTCAGTTGAATCGGTTCACTCCAGTCAGCGAATCTTAATAATAATCTAAATACTGCTAATGAAGGAGTAGATAAACTCATAATTGACTTGTACATTTTTGTTCTGTTTGTTGTCATTGTTTTGAGTGTGTGAAGAATTTTGAAATGAACATCTACAACACTAGTAATATAATAAATAATAACGTATATGTGGATCCAATCCATGTCAATGAAAAGAAACTAATGTATAAGAGGTAGGCTATTTCATGCTCTAGATCCTAGTTAAGAGCCTGCACTTACTTATTTTTCTTTAGCTAAATAGTAGAAATAAAAGAAAAAACTGCATTACCGTAAAGAATTCAGGAAACAGTAAATGGTAGAGGGTTATTACGGTCCATTGCTCATTTAAAACTCTGACTAATGAGCTTTAGTACTGAACTCTGCCTTTGAACACTGTCTTTCCCAGGAAACTTGTCAGATTTAAAGAAGTAATTTTCTGCGTTAAGAAAGGCGCTATATCAGTGGAAGTTATTATTCTTATTATTAAGAAGAATTAATGGGGCTTTTTTAACATTTAAAAAATCTGATGTTGAGCATGATTCAGATTATATGACACAAAAGGGGTTTAAAGTAAGTGAAAAAAAAAACAAAAACAACTGTATGTGTCCCTGTTATGTGTAAGCCTCAGGCTCTAAGATTGGGACAGAATTTTTTTAGACATGGATGGATGGTCCCACTGTCTACACAAAACCAGTTCTGATTACAGACTTCTCGCCGACAATGCGACGGATGTCAGTCACGGTCTCAATTTAGACCTCTCTGGGTTTCTTTATAGAGCCCTTGGGCCCCAGCACAGTGTTTTTATCATGATAACAGTGCAAAGAGACCCAAATGACAATCAGATGCTCACCAGACTACAAGAAAGCCTCTGGCGCTGCAGAGGACGGTGGATTTTTTTTCTTTTCTTTTTTTTTTTTTTTTTTTTTTTTTTTTAAAGAAAATAACTGTGTTTTTAGCTTTCAGTATAAACAAACATTTCCAGCTCCGTGTGCGTTTGGTTTTTTGATTCATTACTTCATAAGTTTAGGCTCTTAAAGTAAAGCTTGGCAGCTAATTTAAACGCACACACAGAGTGACAGTAAATATGGGGGATTATTACTGTTGTCTGTTTTGTCTCATCTTCTAAACTCTAGTTTGAGTGGAAGAATGATTTGCGTCCACCACAATGATGCAAGGTAGGATTCAGATTCAGCTGTCTTGTCTTCTCACATAAGCACCTGGGAGAATATTACAACAGGACTACAAGATCATGTACAAGTTTCTCTTTAAAAAAAAACAAAAAAAAACCCACAAATTGTGAGGTTTTGTATAAAGCACGAACTGTGGCTGGCTTTGCTACGTATTAAGAAGTCAAATTCCCTGTATTCACATTACAAATCTTCCTAAAAAATGTTTGTGAAGTCATTCTTACTCAATTGTTCCAACTCCCAAAAGGTAACGTGTTTGCTGTTTGATGTATGTACTTGATGTCATCTGACCTTCTTGCATGCTGCAGCAGTAGACAAACAGACTGTGCTTAAGCTGATGACACTCATGTCTAATGAACAAACCCATTAAACATTCACAGTGCTGGAGGACAAAGTAAGTGAACCCTTCCGCCCTA
>JBAMYA010000017.1:11191741-11219344 GCA_037176975.1 Arrhamphus sclerolepis
AGGTGGGGTTGGGGCGGGGGGGCTAGGGTTAGGGTTGAGGTTACTGTGTGTGTGTGGGTGTGTGTGTGGGTGGGGGGGGGGGGGGCGTGGGCTTGATGGAGCAGATGACTGCTCACAAATGCCCCTTTCAGCCCCCATCTTGAACCAGCACCGCTCACAGCTGTCCCATGATTGATGCCCAACTCCCCGACCTGTCAGCGCCTTCCCTCTGACGAAAATGCTTCCTAACGGCCATCCACTCCACATACGTGTGATCTTCTCACAGCTTTGCATATGAATAGCGTGGACAAACATTGGACGAAACAAAAGCGTTTCTTCCCTCCGCCCCCTCTGAGCACATAGTACGTGGAAACCGATGCTTACAGAGCTAGATTTATCAGACGCTCTTCCTCATCTTTATTCGGGATGGATTTGCCTTTTCATGTCTCCACATTACATCTTCATCTAATTTAATCTATCCTCGTAGACACATCCTTAATCTCTTTGTGCCAGAGATCCCTCTCACTGTTTAGCTAAGGCCTATGATATGGTAGCCTTACAAACCTCTGTAAAATAACAATTCTGTCAATCAGGCTATTTATTCAGACAGTGCAAATACATTTTCAATTACTATTCACTCCTTGGACGGATAAAGCGTGAAAAAATGGGAATCACAGTGACAACCGATCACACCGACCTAATCCAGCAATGAATAAAGAAATGCACGTAGACAGGAGGCAAAGTAAAAAGTGTGCTGGATGAATGATGGGGAAGTTAAAAATACATATTTACATATAATGGTATGGGGTCATCAAATGTAGCCTCAAAGTTATTGAAAATGAATAATGGAAAGTGTGCATTAGGCAACTTCAGTAATTACAGTGCGACTTGGCCAAGGTGATTACCCAGAAGGCACAGCCAGAGGACACTGCAAGAGTGGGAACTTTCTGCTGTTTTCATCCATGCATGTGCACGCCGCCCTTGATCAGCGGGGGGACGTTAGAGCGACGTGCTAACATCCGATTAGGATGGTTAAAGAAGTGAGTAATGGAGCTGTCTCTTAGAGCAAGATCTGTATGGTTGCCACTGTGCTTCACTGAGAGATTGGTGGTTTGTTGTCACTGGCTGGCTTCAAATTTGCTGAGCCTGAGTTATGTCCTTGTCTGTGTCAGACGCTGAGAGGAACGAAGGAAAGCTGATGAATAAGGCTAGGGAAACTACTTTAACGTGCTCAAACAGAGGTTGCTGAATTCATCCAAAAGACAAACAGCACGTGACTTGATTTAGTCCATGATGACAAGCTAGTTTTAAGATGTGCTCAACTGAGATTTACTGAAGTCCACAAATCACTGTGTAAGTTCATCTTTTCTGGGCTGATGGATCAGAGCCACATCTGGACAGATGACGGGTCTGAAAACGAGTCATAGGACCTCCTCATCCAGGAGGCGGGACCAACTGTTGCTTCTCAAACTGCGTTAGCACACAGTTGGTAAGAGCTACTATGCCGAAGGTTAGCGGGCTCCAGCTAACATTAGACGTTAGACAACGTTAGGCCTGGGATATAATCGCTGTTAGGAACACCTAAGCCAACGATGAAAAGTACATATGAAAAAAAAATCGGTGTTTCTCACCAATTTCACATTTTGATAAACGTGAAAAACTTGACGACATTGATTTTCTCATCCAACGTGACACCTCCAACGATGCTGGTGTTGTTTTTTCCCCCAACTATGACCACAACGAAAACAATAGAATAACTTTGGTTGTACTTTTGACTCTGGCTCTGCATTCTGCCCCCAAGAGGAAACCTCTGGTATTACATGTACCTGTGTGCAAGAAACATTCCCAGCACAGCAGGTTAGGTACAAAAAATGGAAGTGAAACTTCGTCAAACTGCAAGTATATCCCAGGCCTATGACACATAATCATCTTCAGATTACTTCCTGAATAGCTTCTTTTATCATTAGAGCAAGTTCACCAGATGTCTCTTACATTTGTAAATGAGATGTTCCTCATCCACCACAACCACTAAGAGACTGTCACAAAGTCAAAGTCTTTAATTAACTGCTGATGATGAAGCTGATTCAAACGACCACTGTTTACCATCCAGGCTGCAAAGTCTCAGCTCTGTCGTCATCGCTTCAAGACGTCTCAGTCTCTCAACAGTAAATTCTAAAGTGTTTACATATTTTTTCTTGCCACGTATTGCTCATGAGCTCAGTGTGTACTCTGTGAAATATGAGGATGTGCAGTTTCTAAGCTCAAATGATGAGTGATGATGATGCATTAAAGCTCTTTGAGGGACGACTAAGTCAAGGGTGTGTCTCACACGTTATCATTACTGTAACAGTGCAGCAGGTAGTGAATCATTTTACAGTGTAATGTGTTAAATTACTGTTTAAATGAACATCTGGGCAGCACTGAGTCAGCCGTAACTCAGAGGCAGCGCGTCATAGTGGGTTTTTCTTTTTTTTTTTTTTCTAAAGTGAGTATCTCAGGAGAGATTCAGTTTTATTGGTTTTGTGTCCTTCACAGCAAATGCCTTCGTAGAACACTGGAGACAACAATTTTAATTCAACTATAGTCCCGCTCATTCCAATTATAATCAAATCTAATCCAGTTCATTTCAACTGATATTGATTTAATAAGTCATTTCAGTGCAATTAAAATCCAGTTCAGTGCGGTCCAGACTGAGTCCAAGGAGGTTTTTCAACTGAAGCTGAGGTGAAACTCCTATCAAGAAGCCTCTAACTGCAAAATGAGGTTTGCTTTCATGATAAAACATCCGTAGACTTTAGTTACTAGTTACCAGATGCACATTTATTCAGACATTTACGTGTAAAAGTCAACTCTTCTGTCTTCTCACATAGCGAATGATTTAGTGAAGAAAGTGAAAGAACAGCACCTGGGGCAAAGCTGAGTTTTCAAAAGTAAAACTAAAAATGAATATATGAGTCAAAAACATGTCTTAACAGACCAATAGTGAAGTTTTTGTATTTCTACAGAAATGTTAAGCTAGGGTGCTTTCACACCTACAAGCTTTGAAGTTAAAACAAACTCAAGTCCAGAAGCATTTGCCTCTTTTCTGAATGCAGTAAATAGAGGAAGTAACTAGACCACATGGTCTTATCATACTGTCAGCAGCGCTGAGGTCCTCCAGGTGAGAAAGCCTGCTGAACCAGAACAGGAGCTAAAGCCTCGAATCAAACCGTTTTAATTCTGCAGGATCAACACTCAACTAAAACCACATAGCTCACGTTTCTGTCCTAATGCACAAACCTCCTGTGCAGTTCTGCGACTCCAGTACATCGAAACATTCCTGTCTCCTTTCCAACCATAACTGCACTTCATCCTAACCAAATTACTCAGGCTTAACCAAATACCTTATCATGGTCTTCGGGGATTCAGTAGATTTTTCACGCTGTTGCGCCATTGTGGTCCACCACATGGCAACGCTATTTTTGGCAAACTGCCTTTGTCTTTGTCATCTCACAGTTTTAAGTGTTGTCACACTGCTGAGGTCTTCAACATGTCGTTCTCCTTTCAACAGTCGCTGTGGATGATGTTCACAGCCCTGAAGTAAGCACTATCTGCTTCTGGCCACAAAGATTTCATCACTTTAACTGAGAAAAATAAGAATAATAAAAGAATATGCAGCCTAGCCTGATAGATCAGAGTCACATCTGGACAGATGACGGGTCTGAAAACGAGTTATAGGAGGACCAACTGTTGCTTCTCAAATTGCCTCTGTATGCAGTTGGTTAGAGCTGCAACCAATCAGAGCCACAGACAAGACTATGCATTCAAAGTGATACAAAATAGTCAATCAAACATGAGCGTGTTGTGGAGAGACGCCAGGACAATGAAGATGGAGTCCAACAAATGTTTTTGCAGAAGAATTGGAGAATAACTGGTGAGCTCCACCACTGACCTAATATCTGAAAAATATAACCGTTCCTTCAAATGTTAGCTGGTTACAGCTAATGTTAGACAGATATACATAAACATGGTCAGATTACTTCTTGAATAGCTTCTTTTATGGTAAGAGCAAGTTTAGCAGATGTCTCTTACCGTTTCTAAATGAGATGGACCTCATCTACTCCAATCACTAGGAGGTTGTCTCAGAGGTTCAAGACGTCAAAGCTGATTCAAACGACTGTTTACCATCCAGACTGCAACATCTCAGCTCTGTCGTCATCATGTTAAACCCTCTCAGAGACTCACTACAAGGACAGACTGATCTGATTGGGTCCCCAACACTTTTGGTCCCTTTCATGAGCTCCAGCGGAGGCTAGCTGGGCAGACCTGCTGAGCAATTCAAATTCCCCAGTGGTACATTTAGATTTTTAGGCTGGGTCCAGCCCTAATGTGCAGAGATTGATGAAGAGTCACGAGGTTAACCACTAATCAAAGTTTGTTCACCACAGTTACAAAACACTGGCTCTTTTTCTGACCACATCTGACCATTAAGTGGTGTGATTGTTCTCACATAGTTTGAAGTGATGCATTTAGGTATTTTTCTCTGTGTGAGAACAACTAAAACCAGGGAATTTTACAAACCACCAAGTGATTCAGACCAGAGCATCACATTGTGGTGGTAGTTGGTAGACAGACGCATCATGTTGTGGTCCACTTTTTTAAAATTTATTTAGCCTTTTCACTGCAGTACAATAGCAGTCATCATTTTCTTATTTGACTTTATTAAGCATGTTAGCAACAGTTTCTCTCAATACACGCTTAAAAAAAAAAGCTCTTTACTGCTTCAGAAAATGTTCAGTACTTAGTGGTGTACTACTGGAGGAGCAAATTCTTGTCTGTGAATGTAAAAGCGCCCTGATTGCTGGGAGCCTGGAGACGCCTGACACAGCAGCGAACACATTTGGAAAAACCTCCAAGACACACCCAAACACCACTGAAGGAAATTCCTCCGCACAAGACAGCAGCTAAAACGGCTGTCGAAGACATGCTTTTGTTTGTGGAACAATGAAGCTCCTTTCATCCAGGTAAACAGTCCTCCAATAACACAATTTCACTCCAAAAAGACCCGAAGAAAAGAAATCCTCCGACTACAGAACCTCTGGCGGTGTAAACACACTGATGTAAACTATGTGGAATCAATGAAAAAAGTTTTTCGGGCAGGCAGAAACAGACATGCTGCTTAATGATCTGCTTCACAGATGCTCATAAATAACAAAGAATCCTTCTTCACATGAAATTTACAACATCCAATCCCAACTCCAATCCTTTAAATCCTCCCTTTGATTCTGTGATTTAATGCACAGATGAGCCAGAGCAACGCTGCTTATTAGAAACTGGGCCTGCTCTGGGTGGACTGAGGTAACAAATGTTTGAACGCTGTGCAAACAAAAACTGTGGTTTGCAATGATTTTCAAATGTCTTTATCCAGCAGTTTATTCACAATAGAACGTAGACAGTTCTTTTGAATTCGATGTTCACCACCATCCATGTACGTCTGAGAGCTGAGGAGACCAGTTGTTGAAGTTCTGGAAGAGGGACGCTGTCCTCTCCAGTCCAGTTCCTTTGTCATCGTTTTTATTTAGTAATACACAAAATCTTTTCAGCTGGTGATGCATCTTGACTCCAGGCCGGCCAGTTCAGCACCCAGATGTAGTCAAACATCTGTAACAGATGCCACGTTTGGGTGTTTGTTTTTCTGGTCACGACGACACAATCAACCCCGAGCGTCGGACACCTCCTTCGTCGTGCGCTGCTTCAACACGTGTGAATCCAGCATTTCACACGACATGAACAAGTTCTGAATGGAAGCAGATGTTGTTCTTAAACTGTAAATACCTGTCGGCTTTGATGTTTTATTTCCAAACGTGCAAGCTTCCCTTCTAAAGGTACTAAAGCGCCTCAATACCAAGAGATGCGGGTATTTGAACTGAGCACTGATGGTCCCTGTCCTCATTAGCACGGAGGACGCGCTGTCCAGCGTTCAATCTGTCTGACCAAAGAACAGTTTTCCGCTTTTCCTCGGTCCATTTTGAATGGGCCTTGGTCTGGAGAAGACGGTGGCATTCCTTGATCCTCTTCACATATGTCGTCTTTCTTGCACGGCAGAGCTTTAACCTTCATTTGAGGTTGGCGCGGCGATTCCCTTTAGTGTTCCTGGCCTATTGTCAATTAACCTAATTAGGTGCAAGATGTTCCTGCATCTTTTAAGCACCACTTACATCTCCAGCCTTTCGTTGCCCAACTTTTCTTTGACAGCTAATATTTTTGAAAATGTCTAAATTTCAACATTTGATGTGCTTTCCCTGTGCTTCTGTGAGTGTCTTATATGAAAACGGTCTTATGAGGTGTGAAAATCACTGCATTCTGTTCCTACTTACATTTCAAACAATGCCAACTTTTTTTTTTTTTGGAAAGTGGGGTTGTAAGTTGCAACGATCTGAAATGCTAATTTGTGTAAACAACAGAGGCAGATGTGCGACCACGAGCTGCCAGCAGGCTTATGTGTGTGTGCCGTGATACATTATCAGCAGAGATAAGGTGCACAGATTTTGTTTAGGGGTCCTGTTTACAGACAGAGATAAAACAGAGTGCTAACAACGTCCCACTGGTGAGTGCGACACCCGAATAAACAGAAGCTGACGGCAAAGTGATAAAAAAAAAAAAAAAAAAAAAAAACTGCAGCACTTTTGAATAAACATGTTCAAGTCCCACCCTTTCAGACTGAACCCCCCCATTCCAGTGCAAACAAACCATCAATGGCTGTCACGGAGCAGCGACACTAGCCAGGACAAAGGAAGCTGCTGCTGCTGTTCACTGTAATTGCAATCTTTAAGACGGGAAATGGCAAATTGCTCTTCTCATCATTAGCAACCAGCTAAGACGGAAAACAGACACCCGAGCCTGCAAACATAATTAGGATGACACGCTGGGAGGAACTGCTACGGAGCACATCTGGGCCTTTTTACAAAACCACTGCTGTCTGGCTGAGGTGGTCTGGATCAGGCTCTGGAGATGCCCCCCCTCCCCAACCTGCCCCCCACCCCACATTTACCCAGAAACCAGAGCGGCACACTTACTTGTGCAGGCCACAGAGGGGGGATCCGAGAGGGCCCGGTAGTAGCCGTCCTCGCAGTCGCAGCGCCACGAGCCCTCACGGTCGTTGAAGCTGTGCGTCGGGCAGCGAGAGCACTGAAGGTCCTGGGATGAAGACTTATAGAAACCACGACCACACGCTGCAAAAAAGAAAGAAAAAGAAGCACAACACAGTCAGTAAAAGGGCCTGCTGTGCACTTTTAGCCAGCAAATATGAACTAATTTCATTCCCATTTAAACTATCTTTATGTTTTATCTTTAAAACAACAGCGAGCGCTGAGGTCATTACCTTAATTTAAAGACTTGATTTGTCCAATCAACAGTAAAACCACAGAAAAGCAAAAACATTTATGTTGGAAGCCAAAAATAAATCACATTCGTGCATTAAAAAGGAAACGCTTCAAACAGCTGCCAAGTACTTTAGCATCAGTTTAGAAACAACTTCATATCCAAACTCAATATTGTTGAGAACACAGACAGCAAAATATGTGAGGAAAAAGTCAAATTTCCTCTTTTTCTTAAAACGCCTTCATGCTTCCTGGTAACTGAAGCCATATGAACGAGACGCCAAAGTGAGCGACTGGTAGTTGAGCAGCTGAACTCTGTTTGGGTACAAAACTGGCACCACAGTCGCACAGTAGGAACATGTTTTTGAGAAGCAGCCCATGAATCCTGTCTTCTTCCTCCTGTCAAAACCTAAAACCACCTCGTCATCCAGAGCTGCGGTTCTGGGGAACTCTGAGCTCTCCAAACAGCCAAATATATTCATGCAGACAAATGTGTGAACGTTTGGCAAATGTGAAAGGCTACTGAACATCGCTGACGGTCGAGCCGTTAAAGCGATGTCACCGAGACACGCACGACTTTCGCTGTCTCTATTAAAACTTGCCAAAACATTGCACAGAGTGTGACACAGTAAGTGTGAAATGTGACTTCATATGTTATACGTTATGTGTGAGATGATGATGCTGAAAAAGAAAACATCCAAACCTGTTTTATCTGTGCGTTGAGGACTGACGCTTTTTATTTTTTAGCGTCACCTCTCATGATCGTGAAAGTAAAACACCTCCATGCTTCTATTTAGATTGCTTAGACGGGCCGTCTGACGGCCCGACCAAACTAGAGGCTGGAGTCAAAACACTATACTGCTCTTTTGGAGCTAAATATCAGACTTACAGCCTAAAAATCTAGTCGTACCGCGAGCAAGTTTACTCCTCAGGTCCGTGTAGCTACCCTCCACCTGAGACACGCATAAAGGTACCAAATTAGCATAATATTGTAACTTTAAAAAAAAGAATAAGACTGAACAATGTAGCATATCAATTGAACAGCTCCATGTAGTTTTCCCAGTGCTTTTATCTTCCTCATTCCAGCTGAGCCAGATTCACACAGGATCATATTCTCTGACGATCCCAGCAGTCACGACAAATCAGTGAATGTCTCGAGGAGATATTAGTCCTGTGCAAACACAGTCTGAAAGAGTCCCAGCACTGCACCTGAGTTCCCATCATAAAAAGGGCAAGACAGAACAAAGTGCTGTGTTCACAACTTGATAAAGCTGGTGTTTGATGGAACCTGCCCTCGAAGGCTGGGCCACGAAAATGCAAACCTCCCGCTGAGGCATTCGCCCAGGGAGAAACTACAACCTGGGAGGAGGAGAACAAGACTATTTTCTCTAATCTGATCAGTCGTCGGGTCAGCAAAGAGGGTCCGAGTTGTTAGAAACAAGTCGTATCTGTGAGAGGAAACATTCTCCATGTGCAGATAAGCATTCAGGGTTTCACCTGTGACCACCAGGCAAACAGACCCAAGGCTGCTGATATGACTAATCACAGCTCATGAGGGACATGGCGCTTGAAGAAGTATGCTCTTGAACCTCAGAAATGCAAACACCTGTTGTTTTGTTTTCTTCTGTAAATTGACACGTCAGATAACGACTCACTGTGAATAATACAGTTAATGATCGCAGTGCAAACGAAGAGAAGGATGTCTTTTTGTCTTTTAGGTGTGGGTGTGAGCTTCAGCCTTGATGTGGCCGGCGGCGTGTGTGAGAAACTACAATCCAGGCCAAGCAGCGCTTTTCATGAGTCACCGGGGTAACGAGATGGGATTTTCAGATCCCACGTTTGTTTTTCTTTCTGATTTCCTGAACCCCCACCTCCACCTCATGTGACAGGCCTGGAACAAGCAGGACGGAAGAACCAGAGTTTTCTGGCTTTAACACTTCCAGAGCGGCGAGGAGACGAGGCTGTGGCGTACAGAGGGTATTTCCATTTCAGCGACATGAAAGCCCTGTCATTCTCCATCCATCGCACAGCTGCAGCCCCTCCCCCAAGCAGGAGGAACCACGTGACTTTTTTTTTTTTTTTTTTTTATCTTTAATCTGTTTTTACCTTTACGAGCCCCATAATTGAAAACAGATTCACAAGGAAGCCTGCAAGCCTGAATGCTGACTGTGCAGAACATCTTCACAAAGCCCTCAGGAGCTTACTCATCATATTTAACTGTGTTTTTTTTTCTTTTCTTTTTGTCTTTTTATCATGTGTAGCTCTTCTGATGAGCGTTGAGCAAACAGCAAAGGTAAGCCGTGCCCAATCACAGGATCTGATGTCTAGGAAACGGTGCCACATGACAATGCTTCTCCTGCAGCTTCTTAACATCTTGATCAGCCAGAACGTCAGTTTGTCTTTGGGTTTCTAAGAGCTGATCTGCTGGCTGGTCGACGGGTATGGAGGGGGGGGGGGCAGAAGATGCTCAAAATTGAAATTTGAAATGAGTGTAAACCTTTGAAAAGAAACAAAACAGCTCTCAAAGCTAAAGTCATGTATGAGGACATCAGAGTCCTATTTTCAGTGAACAGCAGATAGAAACACCATAATGGTAGTTATTTTAGCTTCATACCCACTTAACCTGCTGGAAATGATCTGTGGTGGCTACTGAAACTCTGCAAAGCTCTCCAGAAACAAACTTTGCGTGTTTAACTCCAGACTTTTCCAGTTCACAAGTAAAACTGGCGCTGCTTTTTGTTGTTGTTGTTGTTTTTCTTTCTTTCCCCAGTGACAGCGTACGTGCTCACCAGTGCACCCGACTGGGCTTGGCACCCGGAAATGTTTACAGAGCCAACAAGGCGGCAAATGAGGTCTCAAAAATCGAACGTTTGTATGACACTGACAGCTAAGTGTTTCTGCAGCTCTCGCCACCACTGGCAGCGCACTGAGTGACAAATACAAACACAGCCGTCCCAGTCCGGCGCTCCCAGTCCCAGCAGCTGCCGCCGAGGCCTCTTTTTTCTGGCACCAGATGCTGGAGAGACATTCTCAGACAAGACGGGACAATAGTCTGCGAGAGGTTTTTGCAGCAACACTTTATTTTCTGCAAAGAAATATCTACAAAGCAATTACAACAAGCATGTTCCCTCAGCGGTTCTCTTAACTGACAAGATGAATGACACCTCACTGGCAAACGCTGACACGCCACTGTGTTAAAACATCGCACAAAGACCGATACTCTTTACTTCTTGCAATGACTTTGACAAGAGGACTTACAGTCCAGCATGTAATTACATTTTGTAAGGATGAAGTGTTTCAGAGAGACTCGGGGAAAGGCCCGTTTCTGTAAGTCTGGTCCTCTTCTCGTGCAGATAAAGGCCGACTGCAGGCTCACGCCTGTTGACAAAGGGCCCTTTAAAGAAGCTCAGCACCAGACACAACAACAGGCTTATTTATGACACTGAAAAATGTATCGGCCCTTCGAGAAGCAGGCTGAGGTTCAGCAGAGAGAGAGAGAGAGAGAGAGAGAGAGAGGGAAAAAAATCCTAAGTTACATTCCAACCCATTCCTCGGCAGGAGAAAGAGAAAGCATCTGTAATTTTCCTTCTAGTGGTCAAGAACATTCATCCAGCAGTGTCGCGAGACGAGCTGCAGTCAGCAGTTTTACACAAAGAAAGGACGAGGAGCCTGAGAAAGGAGAGGTCCTCGTGCTGGTGGTGTCTTTATCACAGCCCAGAGAGGAAAACTAAATCTCCTTATCTTATACGGACACACGTACACAAATAAAGGCGCAAGACGGATTTCTGTATTTTCCTAAGATCTCTGTTTATTTCCTTTTTCCTCTAAGCGGAGCATCTTAACATTCCTGACTTACATCCAATTTTTCAAGCACTTTGGCTCAGGGTGATGGACTGAGAAGGTTTACCCTCTGATCAGAGTAGGGAGATATTTATTTCCTTTATCTGGGAAAGACTCCGCGACGCTCGTGGAGGGTTTAACACTCTCTTTAATCGCCTACTTTGAAGGAGAAATTCAGCTGCAGAATTTCAGTTTTCCTGTTTATGCATCGGAGCCAAACGTTCGAAGGTCAATGCATTCAAAAACTGCGTTTCTACTAGCGGGGCTCTGGTAGTCTTTCAGGGCCAGATTTTTGACGCCTGTCTCCATTTCCAGGAACGGCCAGAACAAAAAGGCTTTCAGGAACCTCTACAGGTCTGAAATACGCTCCTGTGGTCAGACAGGTACATTTTATTTGTTTTTCTTCTTTTATTTCTTCAGTTTTTGCCTGATTCTCCTGCTTTTCTTTTTTGGTAGGTGACAGACGGAGAAGTTGAAAAACCATTGGAAAAGTTTTTTTTTCTTTTTTTCTAAAGAGAACAAATTATGTTTTTTGTATGAACAAATAAATATATATGTATTTTTATGTCTCCTTCCTTTTCATTTAACTCATTTGGCAGCTTATTGGATCAAACACATTTCGAGCCACCAGCTGAACTGCATCATGACATCTGCCACATCAGGATTAACTCAACTTCATCTGCACTTTTCAAGTGTGAATGAAACTCGTGTTTTGAGTTTTGTCTTAAAAAGCAGAGTGTCTCTGGCCTGAACACAAACTGGAAGCGGCGGCACAAGTAAACCTGAATTCTGAGAGTGGACGGGTTTTATGCACTGATAAGAAACAATTAGATGATTAAGATAAGGCCCGCCTTTGCCCTTAAGGGCTTTAGAGGTTATAAGAATGATTTTAAACTCGAAGTCCTGCACTGAGCAAGTATAAAGAGGCTAACAGGAGAAATGTGAGCTCCCTTGGCCGTACGAGCGTTGTAGATCGTCTGAAGGACATTTGGACATCAATCTTAATAAAAAGAAAAGCACATTATGTCAGTGAGGCCTGGAGGAGATGAGGTTTTTTAGTGTCTTTATGGGAAATGATCCTGATTTTGGCGATGTTACACGGTGAAGGATGAGATTATATAACCATATTTGGTTTATCTAGAGGTTGATGCCAACTGTTGTGGATGTGATATGTTTGTTGGAAGAACTGGAAAAGCTTAAAAACCTTTCTCCCAGTGGTGCAAAGAGGGAATTGAACTGGTCCAAGCAGGGCAGGTGTGGTGTTGAATTTCCCCTCATCTGTCTTAATATCAGCGTTTTCAGTGGATAAAAGGGAGCTGCAGTGTGGGAATGTGGGAGATTCCCTCTGTTTTCTGCAGCCGGCCGAAGCCAAAGTGAGAATGACTAGTGTGGGCCTTTCTGTCTCCACGGTCCACACATGATGAGCCCTGTCAGGGCCGGGCTCCCCCCCCCCCTCCTTCTCCTCCGACTGCCCTCCCGTCCGGCATGATTATGTGTTAAATCCGCCCCCGTGTCGGGATGGATGTGGAAGGAATGTGCGCTGAAGGGGAGCCGGGCCGGGCTGCAGAGACCCGGAGAGAGCGGCCGGGAGATAGCACTCCATTAGAGTGATAAAAGAGGCATAGGGAGGAGAGCAGCAGACAGCACCAACATGCAGCGCCGCCGCTGATGAATGCCAGGTGGGCTGGGTCAAGCTTGATAACAGAAACTGTTTATTCTCTTATTCCAAAAGCACGTCCCTGATAGGTCTTTATAAATATCAGCTGTAAACACAGGCCTGGTTCAGTGTCACCTGCAGTTGATGAGTACGCTCCCTTCTTCTATTCTTTTGTTTGCGTGATTTTTTTTTTCTTTTAAAACAGTCACGGTGCTAATGCTGGGTCAAGCGTCGCTTCAAATTATCCCGTTTCTTAAGCGGAGTAATTTCAGAGGGGACCACGGCATTCAGACGACATCCGAGTCAGTGATACTTGACTCTAAAATATTTTATCGCAGATGTTTTTCATTCAACAGAGGAACAGAACCGGTCAGATGCCGACTGAATTATCAACCGTGAAGAGAAAGAAACTATCCGGAAACTCCAGAAACTCAAGAGAGCTTTACAGAGTTTGCACTAATTTGGGCTAAGGTATTCAACAGCAAATCAGAAAAAGTCGAGACGGTAAAGAATGTGATTTTTATGCAGTTATTCTTATTCTTTATTTTAGATTTTAATTCTTTGCAGACAGGATGAACCCACTGCAGCACATTCCACAAAAAGTTCCTCAATCATGGCTTTGTAAAAGTATGCAGAATGTGGCTTTGCATCATCTTGCTGAAAAATGTATGGACATTCCCAGATGAAATGTGGTCTAAAAGGCAGAATATGGAGCTCCAAAATCTCCAATATACATAAAATATAGAGTTCAAATACAATAACCTTTGACAAGAGTACTGACAAAATCCTGTACAGTCACAGAGGACCTTTTCTTTACTGGTACACACTTCCAGTGTGTGTTGGTCTGCCACAGATGCCTCTGAGCCCAGAGATGTCGCCACCACCTGACCCGGTTAATACGAGACTTCTATTTGGCACAATAAAATCTTAAGTTCACTCACTAGTTCCTTGTTAATGAGGTTCTATCAGCCACTCGTCTCGATGCATCACCATATGAGGGATCGGAATCTTAGCTCTCATCTTGTTAAACCTTCTCAGAGACTCTCTACAAGGATAGACTGATCTGATTGGCTCCCCAAGACTTTCAGACATAATTAATGAGCTTCAGCAGAGGGCAGCTAGATGGACATGCTCAGCAAATTCAAATTTGCTAGCAGTACATGTAGATTTCAAGGCTATCTCCAGACGCCTCAAATTATCAACATTATTATCCGTTGTGAAAGGAGAAATATTCAAATATTCACCTTCCAATCTTTCTTTGAGATATATTGACATTTTCAGTCAATGATTTCTGTCACACATTTGCGGAGATCTTTATCTTACAAAGTCACAGATTTTCATGGATACTGCTTTTGCAGATTTGGGCCCTTCATCAAACCTAGCTTCAAAATGTATTGGGCAGTTAACACTGGAAGGACTTGGGCGTAATAGTGAAAGGACTGGGAGTTAACAGTGGAAAGACTGGGGGTTAACACTGGAAGGACTAGCCGCGAACAGTGGAAAGACTGGGGGTTAACAGTGGAAGGACTGGGGGTTAACAGTGGAAAGACTGGGGGTTAACAGTGGAAGGACTGGGGGTTAACAGTGGAAGGACTGGGGGTTAACAGTGGAAGGACTGGGGGTTAACAGTGGAAAGACTAAGGGTTAACAGTGGAAAGACTGGGGGTTAACAGTGGAAGGACTGGGGGTTAATACTGGAACGACTGGGGGTTAACACTGGAAGGACTTGGGCATAATAGTGAAAGGACTAGGGGTTAACAGTGCAAAGACTGGGGGTTAACAGTGGAAAGACTAAGGGTTAACAGTGGAAGGACTAGGGGTTAACAATAGAAAGACTGGGGGTTAACTGGGGTCTGACTGCTAAATTCTGTTTTCTTTGGCAAGTTAATCTGTTGTCTATATACAAGCAGCAATAATCCCAAATTAAATCATTAACCAACTGTGAAAAACAAAAAAAAATCTCCTTTGAACTTGTGTGATTGCTTCGATCATATTGCAATCCAGCATTAATAGTGTCATAAACATCCTCTGTCAGCTGTTTTAAAATGCCCAGAGTTGAGCTAGATGCCCTGACAAGCATGAAATGCTATTTAAAAGCCCAACTCCTACTTTATGTTTTTCAGATTTACTTTCAGGGCATACGATTAGGACCATGACCGTGTGCTACGACTATAGAGAGGGATGTCAATAGCTCACACTGAGCCTATTTCTTATGCATTAATGTTGCCCAGGGCCTGCATGCATTGGTCTGATTAGATGTGACTTATGTTCTTTGCCTCAATAAATAGTAGGTCTTGGTGTGAACATTCATCAGGCTCTGTTTACTGGCTTTTTATGCATGCTGAACTATGGTTGCATCTCTTTTATGGACTTGTGGTGCTTTCCCCTGCAATGTAAGAGGCAGTACATCTCATGAGTAATTTCAGAGCAGCACAGACAGGCAGACCTGCAAGAAAGCCCAGCTGAGAGTACTTCTTCTGCTTTAAAAGCAGCTCAATTGATCTCATCTCGAGATGATGTGTGGACTTTCATAGTCGCAAAGAGTTTGGAGGAACTGAATGTAGCTTGAGGAGGGACATGTGTTATTCATCATGCTTATTGCATTGCCGGTCAAGAACGTTTCACACATTCACTTGTGAGGTGGTCATATATCAGCCACTACGGCCTGGGATATACTTGCAGTTTACAAAGTGTATGTGAGATGTAATATCCACAAGTGTAGGTCAGTGCAACAGTGTAATTTTAACTCTGGCCCTGCATTCTGCCCCCAAGAGGAGACCTCCGGTATTACATGTACTGCTAACACAGTACGGGAGCAAGAAGCACGGGTTGTAAACGCAAATGGAGGGGTCAGGGTCACACTGTACAGTTTTAACAGTCTAAAAGATTCATGTAAGTTACACTACATGACGTGAAAATCAGCAGATAATTCTTTTCCAGCATGTTCCACTGAGTGATTGAACATGCGTTGAGTCGTGGCTATGACAGAAATAAATCCGAGTTGATTTCAGGATCTAAATGCAGCATCATCACATCATTAGCAGGTTGCTGCTGATGTGCTAATACACCAATGATTCTAAAGATAGCGTTGTTGTAGTAGCGCTGTCTGTACCTGGAAAAGAAAATAAATAGATTCAAGAAGAAGAAGTGTCATAGAAGATGGTAAAGGCGGCGACACGCCGTCACACTCTGAGACGATTTCTCCAAATCTCTGACACTGTCTCAGTCCATCTGGTTCTAGACGGTTCTATCTTTCTCCTGCCTCATTGTGAGATCTACCACCACCGTATTTGAGATACAACGGACCATTTTTCCCTAGATCGACCATCCTTCATCTGAGACGGCCAAAATCATACTGAGAATCCAGTGTAAGGGGTCACAAGCCAATGTTCTCATAGACCTGAACCCAGATAAATGGAGAGGGGTGTGTCAGGAAGCATCATCCATGCCAAATGTGTGAGGGACATCCAGTTTTCAATTTTGATGACTGGATTATTTTTTTAAACATACAAATGCGATAATACATTAACAACCCTCCATTACCATAAATTTAATCATATTAGTTGTAATCTTCTACTCAGAGAGTCTGCAAAGTGGTATTCTGGCCACCTCTTCTGTATTGCTCACTACGATTCTTTGTATCACCCAAACTGGATTCAAATTCCTCTATTATCATGTTTCAGAGCTTCTCTAGTTTAAAATACTCCCATTGCATTTGTGAATGATTACATGTGTACCAAAAATGTGCAAAAGGGGTTTGTTGTTGTTTTTTTCTTCTTCTTCTGAGCCTCCCGGCAGCTGGGTTTGTGCCCACAGACGTTTTAATCTCCTACCTGCGAGAGGCGAGGCGCCTACCCAGCCCTTAGAAACAGTAGCAGAGCATAAAAAGGAGGAAAAAAAGACTTGAGTGTGTGTTGAAAGTCTGTTCATCGGACGGAGATAGAGTTTCAACATCCAACCTCGAACAGCGACACCTCCCCGGGGCTTTGGAAGAACGAGGGAAGGACACGGAAACAATAAGGCCCAAAAAACAGGAATAAAAGGAGCCACTGAAACGTGTATTAAACGGTTTAAGACTCCGATGTCACATTATGCTGGATCCTCTCCCCGCCCCACGCATACTTGGAATGGCTCAGTCTCACTGCTGCTGCGCTCCACACATCCACACAACCGAGCCATTCATCCGAGGTACCTGTGCTTAGCAGGAGATAAGTAGCTTTCCATGAGAAACAAAGAGAAGATTAGCATTCCCTTACACCGTGATGGAGGGCATGCAGCTTTGCCCTCTAAGCAGGGAAAACCCAAAGGAAGTGCCGGCTTGGTTGTACACAGCAAAGATCAAAGCCAGACTCTGATGAAGTTACAAAAATCTTTTTTACTAATACTCTTATGGATAAAACTGCAGCTACGGTTAGTCATGAAAACTGGGACAATTTGGAATTATACTTGATCAGGTGCAAGTCAATAATAATGTCATTTGCAGTAATCTCCACTTAGATTTGTTTCAGATTACCCTCAACATTAAAAGGGCTGGAAAAATCTTATGTTTGGGTGTCTAAAGTGGCAGCCAATTCAAAAACTGAGGAGTGAGCTTTTTGAAACAGATACTCAGTGACATGGAAAATGTCCCCGCCTAATCGTCTTTTGTTTAGTTCATTTAACTCGCATAGAAACAGGAGAGTGGGCCCTGAAGCCCGGCCAGGCAGATACCTTTAATGGAAGGGAGCGCCGTGCTATAAGACACCACTATGGAGGAGAAAACTGCATTCAGAGGATGAAAGCGGAGGGTCTAAAGGTCTGACCAAAGCCCCCTGCAGCCAAAGCAAAAAGAAAAAAAAAAAAAACGCTGCTGAAAATGTCCCCAGTCAGCAACTGAGCATCATTTCTGGACTGCACCAATGCCTCCCCAACCCTCCCGATCCAGCCCATCCCAGTCCACCCTCCCCATCTGCCCTCTGTAGAACAATGCCAACGGTTAGGTCTCCCCTGACACACAGATGGACTCTTAAACTGGTTGTTTATGCAGTTATTTCCCCATAGGAGATAATTCAACTATAGATGTGTTTCCACTAGCAGGGGTTCCCGGGCAAAACTCGTCAGCTGGACATTTAACAGGGACCACACCCTCCTTAGTCCAGGTTCACACTGTAGGACTTTTACAGTTGTAACATTAATTCCAGTCACGTTGCACGATGTGAAATTGGTAGATATCACAGCATGTTCCACCGTGTGGCCGAACATACGCTGAATCATGGCTACGACAAAAATATACGAGTGTATTTCAGGATCTAAACGAAGCGTCATCTCGTCGTTAGCAGGTTGCTGCTAATGTGCGAGGGCACTTTAAAGGGACTCTAAAGTTAGCGTAGTAATAGTGGTGTTGGTGCGCTTTGAACATGATATAATTAAAATCAAGTAAAAGAAGTGTTTGAAAGTCCAGAAGAAGATGAAGACGATGACAAAAACAAAGAAATAAAAAAAGAATAAACAAAGCTAAAGAAAATATTAAAGTTTCTGTCATTTGTATGATGCATAATGGTGGCGCTGAATGAGGAAAGATGACTCGTACGCGGCTGAATGATGTCATATCCTGCCCACAGTGTAGCCAATCAGAGGGTGAACATCACCACCAGATGTTTATCAGGGCCAATGTGAGTACCGAGGCCCTGGTTCCTACCACAGGAACGTTTTAAAGGCCCTTAGAGGTTCCTGGTAATAGAGATGCATCAACGTTCCGGCCTTTAAAAAACCAACCCAGAACCCCGCTGGTGGAAACACACTACAATCACCCCACTACATTCTGAACATGAAAGTTTCAAAACATTGTTCAGCTAGGAGCAAGTGAATTTTCTGCAACAGTGCAATCCAAAGCACATTTTAAGTTCTACTTCCTCTTCCCTGCATGTGAGGATGTGTGTGTGTGTGTGTGGAGGAGGGGGGGGCAGTTATGTAATAAGTTATTGATTTTCCTCTTAAAGGAAGATTGAAACACAGGGCCGGGGGGTCTGAGGCCTCCCAGAGGAGCAGCTCCACTGACAACACCACTCTCCCTGCTGCTTCTTCAGGCAGCGAGACCCCCGGGGGCCCATTCACGCATCACTTTCACCTTCATGCCACAGGGACACAACACCACAGACGTCGTCTTCTGACATGCAGCTCGACTGTCTGATCACATCCCTCCTCTCGCAGTCAGGAGGCAACATGATTACAAAAAAGACATCTGCGCCGCAGTTTGGATAGCTGAAAAGGGCAAAAGCTTAGAATTGCAAGAAGTTTGAAAGCAGGGATCGATGGAGATGTCTGAACCTGTTAGTGCAAGTGAAGATGAGAGGCGCTGCACTGTGGGGAGGGCTCTTTTGTCATGCAGGGGGTGGGGCAGGGAGAGGTGACTCCTCTGGTGATCAGGGGTCAACTGCTGCGATCATCCATCTTCTTCTTGGCAGTGTCCTGTCAGCCCGGGCGCTCACGTTACTAAACACAACAGGCAGGCCTCCATTGTGCTCCCGCACCGGTCTTCAGCCATGTGTAAATGAAGTTAATATTCACCGACCTCGTGCACGGCCTAAACGTGGACCTCCGTGTCACTTTGGAAATAACGCTATCTGACGTGCAGTCACAGAGGTCTCCCAGTCTGGGGCTTACAGAGTCTTTAACCACCAGAGCCCAACATATGGCTTTGTTTGCGTGAGAATGAGGAATGTTTACTTGGATTCTGTCCATTCATGTGTTGCAACATGGGGTCTTAAATTTGTACTGGCAGGTCAGATTCCGAGACCTCAAACACAGAGAAGTCATTACTTTTCTTCTCGCTGAACTGAAAAAGCTTGTTACTATTTGCATCAAAAAAAAAACCAACAACAACAAAAAAGACTAATGTTTCCACAAATCCACAGAATCATAACTCAGCGACACTGGAATGCATAAAAACCAGCGGGAAGCGCTTCACCACAGAAATGTGAATCTCTGATGTGCATCAATAAATCATGAAAGAAGTGCGCTACCTACATAAAGTCTTGATTTCCTCTTTACTATCAAATGTAATCCTGTAGCGTGCATTCCATCAGTGGGGAGCTTCTGAAACGAACATCCAAATACATACGCTATGTAAGGAAGCGATTGAAGCTGGAAACCTTCCATGGGAATAATCGGAAATATACGGGAATCAGCAGGAATATTCAAGTACTTGTACAGAGCTGTGGTGGCAGACCGCATACGTTTAACATCCCACCACACACACACACACACAGAGTCAAGATTTTTTTGTTTTAACCAACATGATATTGTCTCTTGCACTTACATCTTCCATTAAAAAACCACATGGATAGATATCATGTCACAAATGGTTCACGGCTTTGTAGGAAAGCCGTTAAGGAGAAGGAATGGATGTAAATCACATGTTTTCACTTGTACGATTTTTATAGTCTCATAGCACGACGTGAAATCAGTAGATAATTCATTTACAGCACGTTCCACTGTGTGACTGAACGATTGAACGGGTCATCATTACAGAATCATCGCGACATTAGCAGCTTGATGCTAATATGCTAATACACTAATTACTCTAGGGAAGTATTGCTGTTGTTGCTAGGCTACTGTGCTGTGTAGACACGCTGATGTTCATGTTATTTCATGGTGCGTTCCTATTGGTTGGTTAGCTGACAGAGATCATAGAGGCAGCGACAGGCCGTCACACTCTGACGATTCCTCCAAATTTCTGACACTGCTGATATCTGTCGCAGCCATCTTTGGTCATAAGACGCTTCCAACGACTGGCCATCTTTAATCTGAGACGTCTGCTTTAAAGTTCTTGCTCTCGTGGATGCAGACTGTCTAATGACTATATGAGGAAAGTTCACCCTCTATGATGTCATAGATAGCTGACATTAAAAAAAAAACCTGCAGAATAATGCGTTTTCAGAACCTAAAATCCAATCATTTTATTAGTACAGATATTCCTAATGCAGCAAATGCACAATGTGTTTCCCTTAATTTTGTTCAACACAATGCATCACATGCATCATCACGCCAGATAGCAAGATGGGCAAGAAACAAGTGAGTCTGGTGCAAGTGGTGATGTTTAAAGATTCTTCAGCTGAAGAGTGAAGTGGAGGAGATTCATTTGCTCCTTCTGATGGAGGCGTGATACCTGATCGAGGAATTTTGGTGGGGATCTCCTGGTGTTTAAAGGATTATAATGTAACCCTATCAGGCCAAGTCTTCAACCCACCTCCAGTTATCACTTTCCTCTGCCCACTCACATACAGAGGCTTGTTGTGTTTTTCCATCCTGTGACAAACCACTTCTATCTCTGGATAAGTTTCCTTTTCCAAATAAGAGTGTTGAGTTTGACAGTGCTAAGAGTGTGTAGTGTGCAGAGAGTGAGACTGAGAAAATGCCTGTATTCAAGAGAAGAAAGTCAGGAAACAAGGTAGCTAAAGCTTCAAAAGATATCTCATCTTGTGTTTTTCACAACCACAAAGCCGTGTTTTTCCATCAGCTGCAGACTCGTTACACCAGCCGCCTCCTGCCCTTGTATGAATTTGATTCTCATTACTTAGATTGTGTGTTTTCGATCCATCTCTACCTCTGTGCAGAATAACAGTTTTTTCTTCACTTTTTTAAACCAGATATATCTTGGAGACAAATATTTACTAAGCCTCGCCGCCTCAGACTGAAATGTAAAATGAGGCATTTGTATTTAATTTGATGTGTTGACAGGGCAGCCAGATGCCTCAGAAAGCACTGCTGGCGCTGGCCCAGGTCTACACATCCAAGGAAATATTCTCCTCTTGCTTCCACTACTCATTGGAAATGTATCTTTAAAAAGAGGATGGCAATGGTGCATTTTATCACTGTACAAAAGCACAATTTACAAAATCTGTTGCCTCTTCCTCTGAGAACTTAGCTGCATTTTATTAGACTAATGAGGAGGAATCCGAGCAAAAAGAACCATAGAGGAAGACAGAAATACAGCAAGGAAGGGAATCACATCTGGCACAACTGGGATTTAAACCCGAACCTCCTGTGTGACAGACAGCACATGTTATGATTACATGTGCGTTTAATTATAAACTGAACAGTCACTGGTTTGTTGCCGATTGGAACGTTCAGTTTTGGGGGTTTATTCAGAATATCCTGCAAAGCAGAAAAGATTAATAATGTTTTAGACACTTCAAACATCCTTCAGGACTGTGTTCTGGATCGCAACATATAACACCAAATATAACCATGGAACTGTGGTTGGAAAGCCGTTGGTCTGTTATTCAAATACGTGCTGCTCACATTTGAATCGCCTCAACCTTAAACATCCATTTTTGATGAACTGGCTGGAGGTTTTAAGTGTTTTCTTAAGAGTGTCTGTTTAGTCACGAACATATTGTGCTATGTTTGTGATGCTAAACTAGATGTGTTCTGGCTGTTGCTTGTTTCCAATCTTTCGCCTACGTCCTAGATGATTTCAGAGGAGGACGTCTTAAATACCAGCAACACTAGAGGTATAAAGAAAAGCTTGAATATTTAACTAATGCATTTCAGCTTCTGGTCTTTACTGGAATGATTATAAAACATTAAGAAAGAGCATTTAGCAGGACAAGAATGCAACAGAAAAAATACCAATTAACCAGATAAAGATACGGTATCTACAGTACTGGGTTGGTTCAAGTCACTTACTCTCTTCGTTTAAAAAGAAAACCATGTCCCTGGGACACATCAATGATTAAAACTCAAAATACTTTTTAAATTCAACCAAAGATTTTCATATGTCCTACAGGTTTTATAATTTGGAGGTTTTCATCTCATTAAAAGGTCCAACAGCGCCTAGCTTCATGTTTCTTCATGTCTGGTGTTGAAATAATCAATCTTAAGACACCACCGGCAGTATTGGTAGAAGCATCATAACTGCCTGTCCACGGCGACGAGGAGGAAGAGCTGCGGGCTGTGGAACAATGCCACCATTTGCACTAAGAGGACAACACCAGTGACAGGACGAGATCCCATCCATCACCTGTTTATTTCAATCTTGAGTGATTTAGATACATTTAGGTTTCCTCCCGTGTATTGAGCGCACACCTGTCATTTGCATAATTAAGCACTGGAAGAGTTGTAACAACCAGTCATTTGGTGTGTTGAATTCACACCTTATCAATCAGGGGAACATCAGGAGGTATAAGGACCTCCTGACATTTGGCTTCCTGGCTTCATTTGAAATGCTAAACGCAGCTTTCTCTCCAGGCCTGGAGATGGGCCCGGCTGCTCGGGCTGCCTCCATACATGTTAGCTGTCGCAGTGAGACGAGGCTCACCCATTAGCCTCGGGGGTGGGGTGTGCGTGTGTGTGTGGGGGGGGTCAGTCATCAATCAGTCTCCAACTAACTTCTGTCCGAGTCCCTGACAGTCTAGATGGATGGAGCCAGTGTCTGCAGGATGCTGTATCCTCTCATTAATGCTCTTGTTAGCATGCACCGATAACTTCCAAGATATGGACTGGTTTATCTATTTTCAACCAGTCAGAGGCCTCTCCCCTCACTGGGACGAGGGTCAACAGTTAATCATTTCTCAGACACTGGTTACTTAGTACCACAATGGTGCGATGTGTCAAAATTGGACAACATACAGTCTCGGCATTGGTGCAAAACAAAGAAAGTAGTGTCTCCACCACAAGGGCCCGTTCTGTCCCCATGACCCACTGGCTCCTCTGCAAACCAGTATACAGTGTTAAACAGAACCAGCAGATGAATGGCTGCGATATTAACAGCACGCACTTCTTCGACAAATGAAGCCGAGAACACTTGAACAGGCCTTTTTTTTTTTTTTTTGCCACACTCATGGCACTGAAACCATTGAAGGAACACAGCGGGTGCAGAAGAAGAGTGACATTTACTGCTTCACAAAGAGTTAAAGAAAGATGGGGAGGAGGGGTGGAGGAGGGGGGGGGGGGTGCAAGTGAAAGACAAGGGGTCCCTCTTTGCTGACTGTGATGAATGAGTGGATCACAACAAGTTTTGGAGAAGGCCTTTGCTTCCACACAGGGGGATTCTCAGATGACATGACTGACAGCTCAACGCACTTAACTCCACCTGCACTCACCCACCAACGCTTGAGCAGCGCTTATGTTATATTCAGGGAAGCAGTCGAGACTGCTCCAAAAAAGTTCACTTTATGGTTCTCCATTACTTAACCAGTGGAATCCTGCTCCATTCACGCCTTGAAGCAAAAGATTTGGTGGACCTGCTAAACGGCATCCTGTTGAATCTGAATTTGTGGTTTTATAGACCAAACAACTATAAAATCAGCTCACATCCCTTTTCCACCAGGCGCTGTTGCTAAAGCTAGCCAACCCTGGCCAAGCCTCGAAACATCCTATTCACAGTTACATCATTCCTACATTTAATTATCTCCTCTAATATGTCATTTTAATCTCCTTCTAGTATATTTTAAATCTCTATTCTCACTTCTTAGACACATTCTACAGAATGAGACGCTTGAACAGTCCCTAAGAAGTACAAAGTTGTACCTTCATCATCAAATTTAAAGACAAGTGTGTTTCAATTTCATTTATCTTCTCTATCTGATCCAGTACACCTTGGGTAGGTCACCAGTCTAGAACAAAGCCTCAGAGAGACACATAACTATGTCACACTTGTCACCAGTCAAGCTAACGTGTGTTGTTGGACTGCGGGAGGAAGTCGCAGTACCACACAGAGAGAACATGCAAACTGCACACAGAGATCCCATCTGAGCCTGTGTGTTACGAGGCAACAGGACTGAGCACCACGCCACCTCTGTCTGACAATAAACCTTCTTTTGGAAAACCACAGACTCTACAAACACGCCATCCGAGATTAAAACAGCCAGCAGCGCTTAAAAACACAGTTGCAAACCAGATGTGCACGTACAGCCCTGACAGTGGTACTGGTTCCCACATCAGAGGTATCATTTCTTGACTACTGTACCCACCACTGCATTGATGTTGCAACTTGTTGGCAATATGTGAAAGGGCACACAAGGCTTTTATTAAAATAATCAAAGCTAAATTGCATTTAAATGAATTTTAAAAGAAATGTATCTAAATTAAACAGCATTTCAAATTGAATTTTTGAAGGTGCAAAAACAAAACTGAATAGAAAAAACATAAAAACAAAATATTACAGAAAGAAGAAACAGACTAATTACTCATTTTCCTTGTTTCCTTCAATTAGTGAAGTCATTATGATGTCTGATCAATGATCAATGTCATTATCAGTATTTATAAGTTAAATGCTGACTGTGAACGCTGCTCAGTCAGTCGCATCCACCAGTGCTGACTGGTGAAAATAAATCATTAACCAAAATAAAATATTCTTGTGCTTCCACCGCTGCGTGTGCTTTATTTTCCCACTGAAACTCTTCTTTTTTCTTTTTTATGAGTGTCCTGGACTTGGACTTTAGCACAGTATTTTACTTGGTCTGGGTCGTCTCTGACACCAGCATCACACACACACACACGTACATTTATACATATATGTGTGTGTGTGTTGCTGATTGTAGAGCTGTGCATATTATTCAAAAATTAATGTAAACCAACATTCAGAAGCAGTAATTGCTCTATCATTCTTTTTTTGCGATGATCCCTTGAGTTAAAATGTGTGTTGCTTCCTTTCACTTCACAATTAAAATGAAGGAAATGCACTCGAGGAAAATTTTACACGGTGCAAAATCCTTGTGAGTGGCCTATGAGGGCAAAAAAAATAAAACAATACTAAAATAATCGCTCCTTAATCATAATAGAGGCAACCTCTTCAATTAATCGTGATATTTGAGGTCATATCGTCCAGCCCTAGCTGACGGAATTAAAAAAATTCATCTGGATACTAAAAGTCCACCAGATTATTTGGGTCCAGCCCTATGAGAAGAAAGAGCTATTAACTGCAGCACCAATAATGGTTTAGAGAGGACGTTGTGTTAACATGAAATCCAGAACTGAAAACCAGACATGTTAAAAAAAAAAACAGTAACGAGTCCCAACAACTGACACCTGCAGCTCCAAGTCATTTCTTTTGGAGGAGAAGCTGTATGAAGTGTCCCCCCCCCCCACCCTGCTCTAAGAAAACAACCTTTCCCCGCTCCGACGTCAGTCAGTCAGGAGAGCTCGCTGTAACTTGTCCAAGTCACCGCGCCGCGTACCGTCAGGTATCTGAAAGACGAGAACTTGTTTTCGCATTCACGGACGCTTGCTGCTCAGCTGTTCCGACTTACAGAAAACACTCTGAATAACTTTTAAATTGTTCTTTGAGGAAACAACTGAATGGACAATTTGGTGGAAGAAGAAGTGCTGATGGTGCACTTTGATTCTGGTTTTATTTAGATGAAGCACCCCTTAATACAAAAGCTTCTCACGCCTCGGTGGAGATGAAGCTCATAAAAGGTGCGGTGTCAAGATTGGAGTTTGATCCACACTCACATAAAGCAGTCTGAGGCCAGCACTTGTTTGAGATGACCTAAGAACAGGTTAATTAATTAATAGAGACGTGCAACAGCCTCCCAGTCCCAGGGATCTGCGGTGACACGGTAAGAGAAGGTGGCCCGAGCCGCAGCGCCCCCCCTCTCTCTGTGGAAATAAATTGTGGGCTTGTTTTTAAACCTAATGGCACAACTGGATCTTATGCATATTAAAACAACAAGAACAATAAGAAAGAGCTCCATGGGGCTGAATCACTGATAGCCTGCTAATATTAGAGGCACAACACAACTCGAGGCAGGCTGTGTTGCTCTAAATTACATGGCCTAATATATTTCATTAACAAACCTCCCTCAGAGGGGTCCCTAATGGATGACAGCGTGGCATAAAAGCCTGTCTGCCAGCGACGCTAATTTGTTCTTAGGTGCATTCCCTTCACTTATTACAGGCTGCTGCTCCTTATAAGCTGCTTAGATTGAAGTTGCCCACTTTGAGGGAAAAAAAAAGGCTCGGCTGATGAGAGACGCCACTTAAGTTCTGTGACGTAAATCGCCCCCATTTAATCCACCGCGATTTCTGTCGTTCACGTCAGGTGGCGACTCAGTACAATCCTTTAGAGTAAACGTGTGAAACTCGAGGCCCGTGGGCCAGACCCGGGCCCCCGCTTCATTTTATCTGGCCCGGAGGAGTGCGTAAAAACAATCGTAAACTCGTAACTACGACATTTCACCGCGACTGCTCGTTCGATTCAGCACCGACTTCAAAAAAGTGTGATGACGGCAAACGTTTTTACAAAAGATTTTACAACAAAAAAAATTGCTCACAGTTTTTGTAAAATTTTGTTTTTTCTAAAAAAAAAGAAAAAATTAATGATTTTAGGTCAAAACGTTGAAATTACATCAAATTTGCAATTTTATGACTGTTCTAGTTAAAAAGTCACAATTTTGTGACATTTCTTACTGCACAAAAAAAGGTTTGATTTTGCTAAATTTTCCATTTTACAATTCTTTTTTTTTTTTTTTTACATAAAAAGACATATTTTTATTTAATTTTCCATCTTCCATCTTCCATCTTTCCATTTTCATCCATTATCTATACCCGCTATCTCCAGTCCATTGCAGGGCCACATATAGACAGACAACCATTCACACACTTACTCACACCCAGGGACAATTTATGATCACCAATTAACCTATCAAGCATGTCTTTGGACTGTGGGAGGAAGCTGGAGTACCTGGAGAGAACCCACGCAAGCACAAGGAGAACATGCAAACTCCACACAGAAAGACCCCTGTGGAGGCTGGAACCAGGAACCTTCTTGCTGTGAGGCAACAG
>JBAMYA010000017.1:11219444-11250194 GCA_037176975.1 Arrhamphus sclerolepis
CCCCTGTGGAGGCTGGAACCAGGAACCTTCTTGCTGTGAGGCAACAGTGCTGACCACCAAGCCACCGTGCTGCCCACTTTATTTATTTAATTTTATGAGGAGAAAAATTGTGATTTTAGAAAAGACATCTCAATTGTATGTTAAAAGTTCACAATCTTTGTGAAATTTGAAGTTTGATGACACAAATTCCCTTTTTTAAGAAGAAAGAAGTAATATTGTGAAATATTATGACATAATTTGTTTGTTTGTTTGTTTGTTTTAATTTATTTGCTTTAGTTCACGGTCATAACAAGAAAAATGTGTAATTTTAGTACAAAAAGCTCAACAAGATAAAAGTCATGAATTTTATGAAAATTGGGATTTTATGACAAAAATTCACTTTTTTGCTGTAAATCTGACAACACAGCTGGTTGAGAAAGTAAACGGTAACCATGGTGATGGTGTAATAAGAGACACCCCTGCTTTAGAGGTCAAGAAAGCGTATCATTTTTAAATGTAACACACAGAAACCTGCACGCAGGACCCTCTGGTGCAGCTGGCTTTTTTTCTGCAGGTCCATAAAGGGGGTCTGGTTGGACCAGGGCTGCCCTGAAAGACAGGAACGGCCTTCTTCCTGACCTCTGAATCGTGCCGTGATTGTCCCGGCTCTGGGCCGCTGAGAGAGCGACGGATGTGCTGGAGCTGAGGAGCTAAACTGGAGTTGTTAACTAATCCCAGTGTCAACAGAATCATGCCGAGAAATTAAGAGCCTCGCAATCAATTAACACACAATCCAATTATTACGCTGAAGATGTCTGGCTTTCATTTCTTTTTTTTTTCTTTTCTTTTTATCCAAATTTACTGCTGACAAATCAGCTGTATTAATCCCTTTATTGCCAAAACAACTACTCAGTTATTAGTGCCTCAGCGGTCATTTACATGGTTTTAAACAAAAACTGTCAGAATTAATATCAGACGTCTGACTTTAATCTCAAAATTGTAACTTAAACATCAGAATTCTGACCTTAAATCTAGGAATTATGACGGAAGAAAAAGCAAAAAAAAATTCCTTTCCTGTGGCCATAATCCTAATCTGTGATTTAGTAAAGACGAGCACTCACGTTCACAAGCGTCTCCCTTCTGATGAAATCCAGCTTTGCATATACATTTCCCAATGGGCACGAGCCATTCCCCCTCGGCGCTGCAGTGCATCTTGGGAGAGTTGTCGGCCTCCTCCTCTGCGTCGTTCACGCACATGCCCTCCACCTCTACCAGCGAGGAGAACTCCGACCCCGTCACCGTGTCCGGGAAGGTGGCCAGGTTCTCGATGATAGACCAGCACTTCTTGTAGTAGACCTTGACAGACACCAGGGCGATGCAGGCCCCCACGTCCTGGAAGGCCAGGTAGAAGCCCCTCCTGGACAGGGGCCCGATGATGCGCACCTCCGTGTTCAGCTTCATCTTCCTCTCGCCAAGGTCGCCCTGGGTGAAGCTCTCGTCTGCAGCGATGGTGTCGATTTTCACGTACTGGTTCTCCCTCAAGCCCCTGCCCACCTCCGAGTCTGTCTCCTGGTAGTACAGGTTGAACGTCTCCTTGCAGGTGCCCACCACACCTGGCAGGCTGTTACAATCCCTCAAGGTGAACTTGAGCTCCACAAAAATCCTCTGGGCATCGTCCTTCTCGATCCAGTTAGTCCGAAGCCAGTTGTTCTGATTGGGCTCCATGACTTGGCACACCTGGTAGGTGCGGATGGGTGTGTAGTTCTCATCCAAGCCGCTGATCTCTTCCCACTGAAACAGAACAGAGAAACACATCTAGCGATCTAGATCTCTTCAACTTTAGCGGACTCGTGTGACATTAGAAGTGTTGAGACATGTCAAACAGATGTTGTTTTATCAGCTTAAAGAAACTCTCCCACTGCTACCACAGCCAGTGGTTCACTCCAGGCCTTTAGTGCTCTGAATGCTAAACGGCCGCTGAGTTTAGATGCATTCAGAGCCCTCTTGCATGTGTCCTTTAAATGTTATTATTTCCTATCACAGAGTGAAACATCAAGAGAAAGCGGAGAGCGGCTACATCCGCATGCAGGCAGTGCAGAGACTCTGCAGACTGACTTACCCCGTTGGGAGGATAGGAGATCCACTCCAGTTCTGTCTGCTGTGCCTTTGAGTCCAGTAGAATCACTGGTGACAGGAAAGCAAGAGGCAGGTGGTTAAATCTCACATGGGGCCTCGCTTTTCTACTGATGGGCCACACATCTATAGCCTATCTATAGCTCCTATAGCCGTGACCTAATTTCTAAGAGCAAGCAGCTAAAGCAGATGCATGCACACTGCAGCAGACAGCTTCTCACTCCTGCAGGAAACTTTTCTTTTTTATGTACATTCGCGGGGCAAAGAAGAAATGAAGGAGATGAACGTCATGGTAATCATTTATGTGCATCCAGTGTCTTATTTTTACCTCCTGACCTTCATCTAAACTCGCTTTGAGGTCGTTTAGTTACCTGTCAGTCCTGCAGCTGAATGACGGACATTTTTACTGCTGCTTTTCGCTTCTTCACGGATCAGAAATGTCTTTTTTTTCCCCTTTTTTTTCTACGCTCTTGACGCGCGAGACACCGCGCAGCGTCGCCGCGGCGGCTTTCATAAATAAACCCTGCTTTAAAAATAAATAAATAAATAAAAATTATCATTATTATTGCTGTATTCCGTATTAGTTGACAGTCCTGTCGCATCAAAGCAGAAAAAAATAATCCTCAGATCATTATTATTATTAATATTTTTTATTTATTTTTATTTTTTTCAGATCTGATTTGGAGGTCCGAAAAAAACCCGCATATATGCAATCTACAATTAAATATCCATGTCAGGTAAGGAAAAAAACAAAAACAAAAAAAACAAAAACAAAAAAAACAACTGGCACCTCTTGGAGACGTGTTATTACGCTTTCATTATTTTTTCCCTTATTGTTAAAAATCCTTTTTTTTTCCTTTACTGTGGTCAAACCTGTACGTCAGGAGCATTCGTACGGCTATGCTGGATGTTTTCTGTCGGAGAAACGGAGCACTTTTTGGGGGAATTGCGGCTCCGGAGCTGCGCCCTGGACGACCAGACGGACGGACGCTGGTCCTTCCAGCCTCATCGATCCGCTCCTATCACCTAGTTAGCGCTGATTGATTGTTTATCTGTGGGAAGCAGGCGGCTGATACCGACCTGCACCGCGCGCTTCGTGAAAATAGATCAAAAAGCAGGACCCTCCGCGTGCGTAAAAACACCGTTCAGACAGCGCTGTCATCCCCGCACACCGGACCCGTCTCACGTTTACGGTTCATAACAGTCAACCTCTCCAAAATACATATATACAAACACACACACATATATACATATATATGTATAACACATATACATGTGTATATATATAATTAGAGAGAAAACATAAGAAAAAGTCAGGTCGCTGTCTGCTGGTTTGGGTCGTATCCCCGTTAACGTCTCCGACAAAAGTCCAAACTTTACCAACTTACCTTCCTTCGCGTTCTGTGCTAAATGGCAGTTCAAATGAAGGCAAAATGTAATCCACAGACACGGGAGAGACCTGGAGAGCATGGTGCCGCTGCGGGTTGTTAAACTAGACCGTAACTCGCTTCGCCACCGGCTCGCGTGCTTCCCATTGACGACACTAAAGCGGATCTCTGTTCAACAATCTGCTGCTGCCCACTCAAATAGTCTGCTGCCGCGGGGCGGGGCCTGGCGCAGCGGGGACGTCAGTCACGGAGACTGACGGGCGCGACATCCAATAACAGCGCCGAGAAGGGAACGTCAGGAAAGCGGGCAGCCAATAGGCGCGTAAATGTGTTTCATTATTTCTCTCACCTTATTCTTTTTTTCCCTCTGGCGACGGGGTGCACTGAGGAAACGTCTCACGTTGATTTTTTTTCTTT
Source organism: Arrhamphus sclerolepis (assembly GCA_037176975.1). Classification (NCBI taxonomy): domain Eukaryota; kingdom Metazoa; phylum Chordata; class Actinopteri; order Beloniformes; family Hemiramphidae; genus Arrhamphus; species Arrhamphus sclerolepis. The sequence continues at coordinate 11,223,362 of JBAMYA010000017.1, forward strand.
TCTTTCTTTTTTTTAAAAACAATTTCAGACTAAAAACACAGTCTCCTCTGAAAATCACTCCGAGTTTCAGTCATTTACAATGCTGGAGTTAGTTTCTGCTTTAACAGTTGGCCATTGCTGTCATTTTACTGCTTTTATTTTAGATTTGAGATTAAAATCACCCAAATCAAAACTATGTAGAATATACATTATCTATCAGAGATTGAAAAACAAATAAATAGATAGGACTACTGATCCATCTGTGTAGACTTTACTCTGTTTTGTTTGTTTGTTTGTTTGTTTGTTTGTTTGTTTGTTTGTTTGTTTGTTTGTTTGTTGAAGGCATTTTCCACTTTATGACAGCTAGATCATCGATGAAAATTCAAAATCCGGCCTGTCTAAACCCAGATAACACCATATTTTAGACAGTGAACACTATCTAACAGATAATTATAGATAATTAAAGCCTTTATTTATTTCATATTTCACAGAAATCTGTCTCTCTCTGTCTGAGCTTCACCATCTAACATTAATGACAAAAATAATAAATAAAATTATATTATTATTATTGTAAGATGAAGTTGATGCTTCCTTGAGTGAAGATAACAGATAACTGTTTTCAGATAGTTTTATTTACATATTTCTTTTCACAGCTGATTTTATATATTTATTCCTTTTTTCATGCTGTGCAAGGCATCCAGACTGTTCTAAGATCAGTGTATTGGCAGGGATTTGTAAATAGTGTGATTTATAAGCTGGAAAGAATATATTACTAGAAAGTTGGACAATTAACAAATAAGATTTCAGAGCCTGGTGAATATGTCATTTATCTTCTTTTTTCATTAAAAAGAAATTCAAAATTATAGAAAACAGTGTGTATATAAGGAGCTAAAATCCATCCATCCATTATCTATACCTGTTAATTCCCGGCTCATGGGGCTCTGCTGGAGTCTTACCCGTATAAATGAATTACAGACTAAACTTAAATGTCCCCTTCAAAATATTTCTTTTATGCGCCAACTCATTCAGGGTGACATGTAAAAGGTTGTATTTTTCAAATTCAAATATGTACTGTATCACTGTGTCCTCAGGTCCTTCATCACTGATACATATCTGGCTTTTGTAGGAAAATATCTGTGGATGAGGTGTCTGCGGTTACATTTTCTTAAAAATAGGGGAAAAAACCAACAACAAACAATTAATTTAATTAGTTTAAATTACAATTAATTAGTTATTTACAATTTGGTGTGGTTGGTGTGGATTTTTCAAAAAGTAGGTGAAAAAAGACAGAGGGGGTTATTTGAAGTGGTATTGGTTTCTGGCTGTGAGTGTTGTGTGTTTCACCTGAGCTCTTACACGGGGACAACAGGGTTTAATATTTCTTGAACAAAACATGAGATGCAACGAGCTTTAGCACGGATTACAAAAGATTATTATCCTGATTTTATATCAAGATCTAGTGATAAAAGGCTTTACTAAAGGAGGCTGACTTCCGTCTATTTGATGAACAGCATCAGACTTCACAGCCTTCAAATTCGACAGACACAAGAAGCATATTTGAGTGAATGTGGCCCATTTTAGTTACATCCCACCACAATTGGCATTCTTAACAGGGTGTGTGTTGTGGCTGCCCTCCCCTTTGAATGAAAGCAAAGGAGTAAAAAAAAAAGAATGCAAATCAATGGAAGTGCAGACCAATAAAATTAACATTTAACTTGCTCAAATTCAGCATTTAAATATATCAAGAAATTTCTTTCGCTTGGTTACTCACCTGGAAAAACAAACAGCCAGTCAACAAGCTCTGAGAATCTAAAACACCTTTTTGGGGAGATGCTAGGAAGAAGTACTACAGCTGCCAGCAGATCCACTCGGATGGACGTACTCATCTTTGTTGTGGTCAGTGGTGGGAAAAATGTTCCATTGTAGCTGAAAACTGGTGGTGGGAGGTCTTCGATCAGACAGGAGAAAAGGTGGTCGACCAAAGACAGGCTGCGACAGATATCAGAAGCGTCACAAATTTGGAGGAATTGTCTCAGAGTGTGACGGCCTGTCGCTGCCTGTACCATCTCTGTCAGCTAACCAACCAATCGGAACGCGCCATGAAATAACGTAAACATCAGCAGTCTACTCAGCACAGCAGCCTAGACATGACTCTTTTACTGGATTTTATTTATTTTAATTAAAGCACATGAACACCACTACAACAATGCTAACTTTAGACCCATCGGTGCATTAGCACGTTAGCAGCTACCTGCTAGTGATGTGATTACGCTGTGTTTTGGTCCTGAAATACACTCAGATTTATTTCTGTCATAACAATTCAATGTGCGTTCAGTCTCACTGCGTAACATGCTGTAAATTAATTATTTACTGATTTCACTCGTTCAACATGACTTGATTTAATCTTTTAACACTGTAAAAATCGTACAGTCGTACATTAAACCTCCACCTGTAACACAACCGCTGAAGTTCTTGCTCTCGTCTCGCACAATGCCTCATTTGACCATCTAATCAAAGTCCCCCTCTATGATGTCATAACGAGCTGACATTAAAAACAATTTTCCAGAATGAAGCGTTCCCCGTACTTTTAAAACCAAACGTTTTGTTCATACGGACATTCCAACATACTTACCTTGTTTTTGTGAACTGCTGGTCAGCAAACGTGAAAAAAAAAAAAATCAATTAAAGGAGTTTCAGTTAAAGGGAAATAAATGAGTTTCTTTTCTTTCCTGGTGCCGCTATCTTTAAGGTTTCAGCCACATATAGTAATTGATGGAGAGACATTAAATGGCATTTTTCTCTGTGGAAGGTCACCTTAAGTGACAAAAAGTCCCACTGAGACAGACCAATTCACACAACAGGAACTGATTCATTACCGCTCTGCTGCATCAGAGACTTTCACCACAAAGATGGACCCACCAGGGGTCTGTAGGTACAGACAAGAAGAAGAGAGAAAGGAAGAAAAAAATACAATTAAAAAGTTTGAAGGTAATTTTCCACTTTCTCAGATGACTTGGCATATCACTTAAAAATTAAAGCATAAAGCAGAGCTCATTATCTCTTTATACATCCAGTGTTTTTTTCAGGTCACTTATTAATCTCTATTACTTCCAACAAGCAAAGCATCTGTAATTATGGCTCACAAATATTGATTAATAAACTGTGTACATAAAAATGGACATAGGCAGACAAGGACTCCCTTCAAGCTTTGTTTACCTTGGCGTTTTTCATTTGTTTTTGTTTTTTTAGTTGTTTTTTTCCCCTTTTTCTCTTTTTTTAGTCCTATTTATTATGCCTATTGCAGCGTATCCTTTTTGCCCTCAATGCACCGTAGCGTCCTGCATGGATGTGTTTTACTAGCGACCAGTGAAATTAATGTGTATTAGTGTTACCTTTACCATAAACAGTATGCATGTCAGCATTGTCGCATCCGTTCTCCATCTGTGCAGGTCAGAGTGAGAGGCAGGATCTCTCATTCTCCGCTGAATTTCAGATTTAATAGTGGAATATTTATGAGCGTTACATTTCTTAGCTGCCTTTGCCTCCTAGCGACAGACACAGACTTTATACGCAAGTATTCGAGGAATAATGAACTCCAAAAAAACATCAGCACTGTTATTTCTAATTTTGCTGTATTGTCATAGTTTTATGATCCTTTTCTGACAGTAATAACACTGCAACTGTTCTCATTAAAGGGTTTAAAACCATGTAATCAAGATGGTTATATGAGTTTTTTGAGGGAAGTTTAAGAGCTTGACTGCAAATGTTCTATTTTTACATTTGCAAATACAGACTTTCAGGACTTTTTATTGCAAACTGATTTTTTTTTCTTCATCTTCATTGCCTTGTGTGTAGTTTCGGTATCAAGCAGCAACCATCCCACTTCCCAGTTGAAGCTCATACAGGAAGTTCATTTTGTTGCAGTTCCTCCACTGATCACTAGGTGCTAGCTCCAAAATAGAGTAAATCCATCTGGTTTCCATGTTAAAAGTACCAAATTTGTAGCAGAATTAAACCTATTTACAGCCTGGTACAGAATTTTTTTTTTCCATCTGTGCTTACATATTATATCCATGACAACTGTACAGGAGGTGAATTTTTTTGTACTGCATCAGATAAATTTATATTAAGCAATAAAGCTGACCAATCAGAAGCCCAGACATCATTTGACATACTTGATTGACAGCTAGACATTTCTGCCGTTGGCTTTGACAGCTTTGTCCCGCCTCTTTACACCATGTTGCAAAGAGGCGGGACAAATCTATGGGTCACGTGAACGGAGAGGTAATCCAGTATTTACTGTCAATAGGCAGCATATGAATAGATACTGAAATTACAGAAAACCAAAGTTAGATGTAGTGATAATGAGATGAAAATTTAGTTAAGGATCCATTAGACAACCTTTTATAAACTGGATGTCACAATTAAGCTGCTGAATCACAGTTGAAAGACTGGAAATCTGTGCTGATCAGATGATCAAAAGCTTATATTAATGCAACTTTTATTAAGTAAAATAACTACAAAATGCATTGAATCAGAAAAAAGAAACTTAATGGGAAAGGCAAACTGGTAAGACTGGAGGACCAAAAGGGGACTGAAGCTGAAGAGTCCATGTCCACAATCACCCACGTTTCAGGGCGACAGGATACTTTTGAGTAGAAAATCTGAGCTCCCTGTGTGTTTAATGTGTATATTGAAGCTACACCTTGCTCTGTCACATCATTTTCCTACACCAGACCTAATATTTGCCTAATTTTTTTCCAACTTTTTTCCTTCCCCAGAGGCTGAGAAAAATTGCTTCAGGTCCGTGACATTTTGAAGTGACTGAGAGCGTTGTGTTTATTCAGCTATACGATGAACCCTGTATGTGCCGCGTGTGATAGCTGATGGATAACTGATGGCTCTTGGGAACCCGTGCACACCCCTGACTGCTGAATGATGAAGTTTTTTGGTGAAGCGCATGTAGGAAAGATCATGTGGCCCATACCTAATACCCTCATTGTTCTTTCACTTGCAGATCCTGTCTTTGAGTGTTGCTTATGTCTTTCCCTCTTGGCATTCTGTTAAAACAACACAACAGAACTTGAAACCGCCCATCCAGCCACCAGTGTTGGGAAGTAACGGAACGCACGTACCAGTGTTACGTATTCAGAATACAAATTATGAGTAGCTGTATTCCGTTACAGTTATCTTTTAAATAGGTGGTAATCAAAATAAAGTCAATTTGTTAAAATAAATGGATCACACGGCGGTATTTTCCTGTTCTATATGTTAGGCTATCCCCTCTCTAATGTCGGTTATCCACGCATCGCTGGAAACCCAAACAGAACAAGTAATCAGAGCTTCTAATTTAAACGTTCTGCTGGCGTTAGCAGCATCAGTCACACAATGGACCTCGAGCCAGGACAGCGGAGCCATCAGGGCCTTGACAGGAACGCATTTCATACATGGACATTTGGACACCACTCACATTTAAAGAAGAAAAGGATGAGCGAACTCTGGCCGTGCAATGCAAACTTTTGCTCGCAGTGGAGACGTTTGCTAGCAACCAAGCTGCTCTCAGTGTCGTAAGACTCCACCTCCAACCTAAAGAAACATATTCAAGTAAGTTCTTTTATAAAAACTAGCGTTAGCCTACTGCAACTACCTTGTAACGGAACACCATAACAATTTCATTTAAGTTAGGCCTACTGACATTAGCTCCAGGATTCTGCAATTTCAAAAATTAACACAAAATCAACTAAATGTGAAAGAGAACTACAAGTCCGGTTAGTAGACGAGTAAAAAAGCATGACAATATATTAAGTAATCCAGAGTATTCAGATTACATTACTCACATTGAGTAACTTAACGGAGTACGTTACAAGCTACATTCTGGCATGTATTCTGTAATCTGTAGTGTAATATATTTTAAAAGTAACCTTCCCAACACTGCCAATCCCCCACCTACCCTTGTCTCCAGATGAGTCCTCAGGATTCACTGGTTCTTCTCTTGTCAACTGGCCAACGAATGTACGCGTGTTGTGTTGCTTGTAGGGAGGCTAACACAACCAGAGAGGGGCGCTAAAGAGCACTAAAGAGTACTTAGCATTCCCCACAGCACTTCATTTTCTTCTTGGCTTTGATTTTTTTAAAATTTCTTGACAAAAATGGCACAGTGACAGAAGTTTCATGTCTTTGTGTTTCTGAGGTTGTAATTGCCTGATAATAGGATTAGTTACAATATGATGGTTAATCTCTTCTTACAACCAACAAACAAAAACATCTAAAGTGAACTAAGATTCACTGATTCATTGTCGATTCGTATAAAATCTTTAAGACTTGAGTTTTAATCCGTAATGATTCGTGTTTTAATATTTCTGCTCTCTGTCCTTCGGCAGGTCTTCAGTTTTGACAGATGTTGGTTCAGCGACTGACAGCTGCTGAATGTATTATTTGATGTCAAGCACAAGAAACAGCCTGAGAAAAACATCCCTGCTAGTTGTCTGTTCTCAACGGCCTGACGATTGCAACAAGAACCTCTTGACAAATGTGAGATATGCTGCTAAATTAGAAACTGTCTCGCTTAATTGTTACTAACCTAAACATGTTCACGGTTGCCATGGTGTCCTCTAATTAAAGTGTTCCTGTTATCCTTATGTGGAAGTGACACTTAGCATCAGTGGAATTATGTCGAGCGCAGACAGTAATGAAGCTGCCATCGTCTCGTCTTGTTGCTGCCAAATTTAATGGCTAATGGAGAAATGTGAGAGTGTGCGACATGTCCAAAGGTTACTTGCAGCCAGTCAGAAACTTTGCTTGTCTGCATGCACCAGTTCTAACAAGCTGCCGTAGGTTGAGTTTGCTGTCTGCCACTGAAGGAAACAAAGACTTGTTTGGAGGGAGTGGCTGCAAGAAGTCACAGCTGCTGCAACGCAGTGCACGAAGGCAAGCTGCTGCTGCTGCTGCCGCTGCTGCAAATTGCAGAGTGACACATATAATGGACCCAGCAAATGTTTTCAGGAGGGTTGTGACAATTCTAACGACAATCAACTGAATCTCACAGATGGCATCACACATGTTTGCAGTTTACTGTCAAAGACAGTCAAATCCATCACAACCTTGTTCTTATTTATTTTGTGTTTGTTTCTTTCCAATTCTGGATCTTCAGTTTGCAGAACATTCTACCAAAACAAAACAAAAACAAAAAGCCTTTTATGCTGTTATGCAAACACATCTGATGGTTCACACTGTATTTCAGCCGTCTCAGAAGAAAGATGATCAATCGTAGAAAAAGTGCTCCATCGTCGCTGAAAGCTGGTGGTGGTAGATCTCACAATGAGACAGGAGCAAAGATGAAAGATGGAACCGTCTGGAGACCAAAGACGGCTGCGACAGATATCAGCAGCGTCATAAATTTGAAGGAATCGTCTCAGAGTGTGACGGCCTGTCGCTGCCTTTACCATCTCTGTCAGCTAACCAACCAATAGGAACGCTCCATGAAACAACGTAAACATCAGCGCATCTTCACAGGACAGTAGCCTAGCAACAACAGCACCAGCGGAGAAACGGGAAGAAAAATGTGCAACTCAGATAAAGAAGAAAGACGGTACCTTTTCTGGATTTTATTTCTTTCTTTTAAATGAACATCACTACGACCAAACTAATTTCCGAGTCAGGTTGCTGCTGTAGTTCAACACAAGCAACACCACACCGCTAGTGGTTGTAAAGGTCCAAACTCCAGAAGAGCTTTGTGACAGTTCACTTCTGCCTCTAGCGCTCAAGTGGATATTCCGTCACGTACTTTTTGGAGGACGGTGTCAGCCATGATGTGTTCAACAGTACAGGGTAAATTTATTTCTCCTTCACATCCTCCATTGAAGACAGGTCAAGACTGCAGCCATGTCTGTCCAGTATCTGAACCCTCTTTTTCCACAACCATCCACGTGTGCAGAATGTGTTTGTTTTTTGTTGTTTTGCCTTGTTGAAAAATGTATGTGCGTCCCTGGAAAAGGCGCGGTCTTAAAGGCAACATATGTTGCTCTAGAATCAGTGTACTTTTCTGCATCAGTGTTGCCTTCACAGGAGGTGGAAATAAGCATTTTCAAGAGCACTGATACAACTCCATACAATCACAGAACCTGTTTTTTTTTTTAGTCTGGAGGGTCCTTTTCATCTTTGGTATGGAGCACGTTTTTCCCCCAAAATACCTGGAATTATTCTGTCTGACCATAATACACATTTCTAATGAGGTCCACCCCAGATGTCTCTGCCACCTGTGGAGAGGGTTATGGTAAGACCTCTTTTTTTGTACCATAAAGGGTTAAGTGGCCTTATTGAATGTAGATCTTCAACAATAATCCTTGTTGTTATATCAGTAAATTGACGACTGACTGATGACATTGACTGATGATGATGATGCATCATCATCATCATATTTGAGAAATATTTTTTAAGTATTCGCTGATTTTCTTTATCATAAGTTGAGTCCTGAGCTCATTTTTCCTCCTCAGAGACGCAGCCTTTTACAGATGCTTTTGTACACACCACATGACACTTTTCTTTTTAATATGTTGCAGGTTTGAAAGTTAAAAGTGGATGTAATCAACAAATGAAATGCTCTTTTGCAAAGAGATCTGGACTTGTCACTGGGTATTATATCTGAAAACCAAAGCAAACAGTGACTAAAGACTGAAAGTAAACAGACTGAAAAGCAAAATCAAAGTCTTCAGCTAAAATGAAAGAGGAAAGTGTGAGTTCGGACAGAACCCCGCCCCCCACCCCACCGAAGCCCTTCCAGCCTCCAGGCACAGACTGTTTCACCTGTCAGACCTGATAAACGGTCCTTTCGTGACACTTTCATGAAGCACCATGAGACTGCGCTGGACGTTGATCTATAACCTTTGGACTCCCTGTCTCAGAGAGGGAGGGAGCTCCACATGAGGAGAAGACTGCTTTTAAACAGCTCTTAGTAAGACTTAAGCAATAAAATATTTTCCCACAAGTTTCAACAGATTATCAATTTTGTTTCTTTGTTCAATGAAAAGAGGCCTTTTTTCCCTTCTAGGAGTGGGATTTGCTGTCCTTGATCCTTGTTACACTGTACCACTGATCCCTCCTCTGTGTGAACTGGTCGGCCTGGTCTGCAGAGCTACAAAGGCACCCAAACAACGTTTCTTCTCATTATCAAAACAATCCCACTAGGTAGGGAGAGGTGAATGAAGAAAATGAACACAACATGTTCTTCTCTACAAAAATCTGCTAAATATGCATTGAGCGTCTTCATCAGCAGGCACCATTTAACTCCTCTGCCTGGGTTCCCTCCCTCCCGGCTCGAATTACATATCTTAAACAGACTGCTGAGAAGTGTAAAGAAGTTGGAAGTACTTCTGTGCATACTCCTACCTTATTCCCATGTGCACCGCTGAGGCTGCGTCTGTGCGTGGTCGAACACGCCACCCTCGGCTGGCACCCGGCAGGCTGGGTGGAGGCAGTCTGGAGCCTGGCTGTCAGGGCCCGGGAGGAAAACACCACCACCAGCTTTAATAGCGACCACGAGAAGCAGCCCAGAGGCCCTGTCAAATGGTGGCTTGGGTTTGCAAGCGGGCAATTTGCTTCTTTTTATAGATTGGTAATATGGAATGGTTGTCCCGGAGGAAATCTCAAGTGTTGGAAATTCAACTGGTTTTTGTTGTGGGGCAGCTCAAAGCCATTTGCACCTGACACCATTTTGTTGCTATGATCGCAGTCCTGCTGGAGTCTGTCAGTAACAGCGATGAAGTTTTTAAAATGCAAAGCAACATAGTAAAAGTAATCATTCCACTCAGAATTTCCCCTGGTGTTGAGGATGCATCTGCCTTGGGTTGCAATTATGAAAATGGGCTCATCAGGAAACAAGAAAGAAAAGCAGAAATGCACATTTCTTTGTGATCCAATTTGGAGATTAAAAGAGAGAAGTATGCACATTTGTCTGATGTGTTGCTCCAGATTTTAGTGATGCAGGCGCTGCAGGAGAAAACAGGAATGGGAATGGAATTTAGGGAAATTTAAGGGGTCAAAGCCACGATCCTGGAACCTTGTTTTTATTGGAAGGATTATAATTATTACTATATTTACTATCACTATTCAGACGGCAGAACTGATACACAGATTCAGGCCACTCTAAATATCTATAACAGTTAAAATCACCTTGGCTGACCTCTAGGAGTCACTGTAAGGAAAAGATTTATGCTTTGGCCAGGGTCATATTTCCAAAGATATATTCCAGGGACCATATGGGCTAGACAATGGAAATTTTCCACAGATTCCTTTCGAGGTTCTGAAACAATAACAGCCATTTACACCACAGACAGACAAAAAAAACTGAAAGTGAGAATGAAACTAACTTGCCTGAGGCTGTTAATTGAATTTTCCAAAAGTTCGGATTTGCTAAACTATCAGCTGACGATGGAATTTTGAATTTTGCTCAGTCCTGTCACACTCGTGGGTGTGGTCCAAAGAAGCTTGTGTCTTGAGATGTAATTATCCAGAGTTGCTGAAACTTTGCATCCACTTTTCATCCATATGAAGTGTCAAATTATAGACTAATTGAAGAAAAAAAAATTTGTTTAATTTAGTATATATTTATATACACAATTCTTTAGTTGTTGCCACAACCTGAAGTGCTTACAGACTAACAATTACAATTCAAGGCCTGGCCTTTAAAGGCTTTACAGTGAACTAGTTTTGATCCACACGTTCAAATAGCAAGAAACTGTCCATTCTGACGTTCCTTTGAAATTTGTTAAAATTGCCATGTTGAAGCTGGTTCAGAGTGGGCTGTTTGTGCTGTGAATCTGCTTGGACTCACATGATTGCTGCTATTTTTTCTTCTACCGTCCCAAAAATATATATATATATTTATATATTTGTGTATTGTTTTAATTGCAGGATATACATATGGCGGTGCAGACCCTCAGTCAGCCAGGTCGTGGTAATCATAAGTGGTTCAACAAAGGCGACTGTTGGCTCCAGTTCAGCCACTCAGGATTACAGCAAGAACAACGGCCAGAACGGAAAATGCAACGCACACCGGACTAATGGAGCCTCGAATGACTCAACATTCTCACTGATCATAAAACACAAACTCAGTAATTGATGTACCCACATTAAGGACGGCCATATGCGAGGACAATCCTTTTAATTCCAGTATGACTTTTCCATGAAAGTGAAAAATAATTAAAGAACTAATTAATGCTCTACTCAACTTTTTTAATTATCATTGTTTATTATCAAATGATTCCAGAATCACAGCTTGTTTTAGCCACCGTGACTGACCAGAATTCACTTTCAGCGAGCGAAATGTCACAATGCCGCAGTGTGTGGCTCTGATGACTGCCTCATTTCCTCCGTCAGAGCTCTTTTCATGATGATGGTGGGACTGGTGAAATCAGTGTTGACAAATGAAGATATCCAGACACCTACACTTATGAGAAACATGTGGTCAGTTTCACTCCACATCATTCATGCGGGGATGATGGGACGGGCTCTTCCACAGAAGTTCTGTTGTTTGTTTACACAGGAGTGATTAAAATGGTTCCTCTCCAGCTTACCCAGAATACCACACTGGAGACATTTGGAAAGAAAAAAAAACTCTCAGCAGCCACAGAGCACTCCTGTTTTAATGCACATAGGACTGCATCAAGGATCAACGAAACATTTTACGTGGTGTCAGTGTCTCTTGGACAAAGACTAAAATAAAAAGTTAAGGCCATTGAGTGAAAGATGATGTGTACCTCAACATATCATAAAACCACCTTTCGTACCAATCGTTTTTAGTTATCGTCTTTGTCTATTAAACTGCCAGTCTCTCATATTGCTCAGGGTGAATTTTAGTCATTCTTCTGTACAACATTTTAACCTTTACATGCTCTGCTCTTTGAAGTTCCCACCAGAGTATTCCAGTTATGTTGACTGAATCATTTCAGCCACTTGGTTCTTTTCTTTAAAAGCCAGTTTGTTGTAGATTTGCTGCTTTGAATCAACCAAGCTTTAGTTGTCAGACAGTGGCCTAACATCATACTCCTAAATAAATTGCTATATACAGAGAAGATTATGTTGTCCAAATTATAACACAACGAGCCCAAATCATCACGCCTCCACTGCCATGCTTGACAGTGGCCATTAGCTATTTCTGTTGAAATGCTCTAGTCTTCTGGCCCTGAGCATGAAGAACAAACAACTCCACTTTGGTCTCATTTGTCCAAAAATGTTTTTTCCAGAAGTCTTGTTTTTCTTCACTACCATGTTGTTTGTTTCTTTTCTTTTTCTTTTCAAAGAGTTCCTCTGAATAAGACCTGAGATATACTTGCAGCTTGCCTACACTTTGTGTACACAGCCTGCTGTGTCCTGAACTTTCCTTGCTTCTGTTCTGTACTGGCAGAGCACGTCATACCCGAGGTCTCCACTTGGGGGCAGTATACAGAGCCAAAGTTAAATATATCAGTGAACAAGAAGCTCGACAGAAGGAGTTATTCTTTTGTTTTGCTGTGGTCACAGTCAGAAAAAACAACACCAGCATCACTGGAGATATAATGTTAGAACATAAAATCAATGTCGTTGGGATTGGAGTTGACCGACAGTTTTATTTTTCTTTTGCAACATTTGGCGACCTGTTACATCAGGCTGCCTCCCTAGTTCAACACCACACAGCTAGTAGCTGTAAATGAGGGCCACATCTGCAGAAGAGCTTTGTGACAGTTCATTTGTGGTCAACTGTTGCTCTTACCTATGCTAGCACCTCTAGTGTTCAAGGGGATATTGCAACTCACTTAGAAATTGCATATTTTTTGGAGATGCATTCATATACGCATTATAAACAGCCTAGCCTGCAGTACACTTCTTCTCAGTCTTTTCCCAACTGGACGGCCATTAACTGAGGCCTATAACTCTGGGATATACTTCATGGGTGTTTTACAGTTTCTCTGAGCATTGCATGTCTGACCTTGGGATGACCTTGCTGTAACAGCCACAATAAGGAAAACTGCCTTAACCTTTGAAACCCCAAGCCATAGTTTTGGGCGGGAATGACAAAAAGACCAAAAGTACCCAAAAGTACCCAAAGTACCCATAGTAAATTAAGAATTTGCTCCAAAATAATAAGGTTTATATGCATGTTCTTGGTGTCTAAGAACATCTATGGACCTCAGGGAATGTATTCCTAGAGTCAAAAATATTTTGTCTGTTACTTTGCCTGAGTAAATTAGAATAAACCAGAGGAGAAATGTGAAATATCTATCCTTGACTATTTGCTTTCCCTGTTTGAAAGAAGATAACACCATGCTAACAATGATTTCATGTACACAGATGCCAATGATCACCTTCAGCAACCCCTTGACTACCAATGTACCAACTCAAATAGAATTTGAACAAAGGGTAAAGCCTCCAGAAAGTTTTCAGTAAAGATAACACCAGGCTGACACTCAAATTGGCACCAAGTATACCAAATGGGTTTTTCTAATTCCAATGGAAATAATAGTCTTTACAGGGGTTACTAAACTCACTAAAACTCACTGAAACAACAACTGACCAACAGGCACGTATACATTTGTTACCTTCTGTATCGCTGCACGTATCGTCAAGGCTTCTTGCCATATGATTAAGCAAGCATGGATTTATCCTTACTTGCATATTTTTCTGGTCGCTTCTCCCTTTTCCTTGGACTAGAGATATGCCACACTGCAACTGGATTTACAATTGTTTATGCAATGTTTTTCTTTTTGTCCCACATTTTAAATTCCATGTCTGTTACATCACACATACTTTCTAAACATTAATCTTTGCACTTAAATACACATTCGGTCTTGTTTTGTGAACACTGGAATCTGAATACTTACTTTTTTAGAGTGAATGGTTACGTCGTTAATGTTTTCGGCCCATGCGCATGCCTATTGGGCTTAAAGGGATGTTAAGTGTTTTCCATTTGTTAATAATCTGTCTCATAATTTAAGGACAAACTCCTAACAGTCGAAAAAAATGGCCTTGTAACCCTTCCCACATTGACTGGTTGCACCTGCTCCTCTAAGATAGACACTGATGTCTTTCCTCCTTGTCCCTGGCACTGTGTTAACACGCACCCGAATGCTGCAAATCAAGTGTACTTGATTGGCAGCACACCGCTGCTAATTATTATGCTAATGACATTCCAATGGAAGCAGGAAGGATGTATTTTCTTCCACACACTCAAACAAACCCATCTGTGGTTGTATTATTATTATTTTTTTCTCTTCATACTGTCCTAACGTAAAAACTGAACAGCCAGTTCTTCAAATGTGTGTTTTCTAAAACAGTCTTGAAAGTAGCGGTCATTGTGTGGTTCCAAAGCACTAGAGCCGCTAAAGCACAACTGGATGATGCTTTGTGAAAGGATTGTTCAGCTGTTTGTTCAGCTACAAATCTCTGTTTATGATGTGAAATAGGATTAGCTGGGCTCCTATCACTCCGCTCAGGTACTGAACGCATCAGACTGTTGAGAGTACTTAAATCACCCCAATCCAAATGTAGCAGCAGCGGTGTTAAGTTACCGAAGCGCCTCCTGTAAACGAAGCTTGGTGTCAGGGTACGGGTGAAGGTGTCAGTTAGGGTTTCTGTAGCATGAAAGAGAAGAAGGCGGCCCCCCCTGGAATCTGTAAGATGCTCAGCAGAAAGGTATTTTCTTTCACAGTTTCTCCGCAGTGCCGACAGCATCCAGCTGAAGCAGTCTTTGCCTGCGTCTCACAGAGAGGGTCGTCCAGCGTCTGACACTGCCTCCAGCCCCAGCGGCTGTCTGGCACTCAGGGCCCCTGAGAAAAAGCTGTCTTGTTTTTTTTGTTTTTCCCTTCTTTTTTTTTTTTAATTGCTCTTTAATCAGCTTCCCACACAATGGGCTCACTATTTTACCATGCTGCTGAAGCTTTTGTGGGTATGAGAAAATGTAATTTTGTGTCCAGGTCTGCTGTGCAACGTCCAACTGTTTTTCACTCGCGATACTCCTCCGGAGAGCAAGTTATATTTAGTCTCGCTTTTGAAACACCATCCAAAATGCAGAAGAGCATTTAGAAATTACTTCTCTCTTTTGAAAAATTAGCATATCTGATGACGTGCAGCTGTATTAATGTGCACCAAAACATACAGTAAACACACGTCCTCTGTCATCCTTGCTTTCATTCTGAGGAATATATAAACTCAGTGGCAAGAATTAGCCACAAAATACGATTTCATCCTCATCTAAGTCATGAATATAGGTAAATGCAATTATTCTGAAGGTGATAACACATCTACAATCTTTATTGAACACACCTATTAAACACTCTTAGTGCTAGAGTAAAAAGTAAGTGAGTCCATAGACTGATTAAGTCAACAAAAGCTAATTGGAGTTGGTAATTTGCATACCTGGAGTTCAGTTAATACAGTGATTATGCTGGCGGGTTTAGAGCTACTTTTCATTTACATTTTAAATTTACTGTTCATAAGAAGCATTTGCTGATGTGAGTCATGCTTCCCAAAGACCATCTCTGAAGAGGAGTTGACCTGGACAAACCTGGATGTGGGTCATCACAAAAGTCATCTCAAAGGGTTTCGACCAAGCGTGTCAAACTCAAGGTCCGCGGGCCAAATCTGGCCAGCCGCTTCATTTTATCTGACCTCTGAGAGCGTGCCAGATGAATCTCAAAAGGATTTGGATTTGGCCCACGGACCTTGAGTTTGACGCGTGTGCTGAGCAGGACAATATGAAGGCTATCACTCGGGTGGCACTTAGTAGATGTTGGCTGAACAATTACGCAAATCCAGCTTTCAGACAGGATGTGGAGTGGCTGGTGAGATCAGGGCAGCACAGGGAGGAAGCAGTTGCTTGGTGCCATACATGGATGCAGGAAATGGTTAGGGAATATATTCTGTTTGTTTTTTGAGTTGCAGAGATGGATGGCCGCTGTATCTTTCTACTTTCTATGGAAATAATGCTCTGGCGCATGAATGGCTGCATTGATCAGGAGGAGATGAGCAGCAGCAAAGGAGATGAGCATGTGTGGCTCGATGAAATCCTCAAGCATAAGAATTTTTAGAGCCGTTGGCTCGTTCAGGAGCCACAGCTGTACGCTGATGGTTTTCAGGTGTACTTCAGGCGCTTTGACAGCCTACTAGAGAGAGAACCAGCAACTCTAACAAAACTATGAACACATTTGGAGCTGCTGGGGCAGATGACCTCTTCATAAAAACTCACATCTGCTGCTTTT
Organism: Arrhamphus sclerolepis; assembly: GCA_037176975.1. Taxonomy (NCBI): domain Eukaryota; kingdom Metazoa; phylum Chordata; class Actinopteri; order Beloniformes; family Hemiramphidae; genus Arrhamphus; species Arrhamphus sclerolepis. The sequence continues at coordinate 11,239,570 of JBAMYA010000017.1, forward strand.
TTAAATGCACTTTAGAAGCCCAGAATTGTTGGAGTTTTCCTTCAACACCAAAGCTTTCCTCTGCATGTCACTGAATTTCTTAACACTGTTTACTGCTCCAAATCAGCTGAACCAGCTTCACCTTCATTGTCTTTGAGTGCTGTCAGACAGTACCCTGCACCCACGTTAAAACACATCCCCCTTAACAGCTCGGATTATAGAGATCATCTGGTCCTGGCCTCACTGTCCTTTTCCATCATCTGATTGGGATAATTGTTTTGTTATAATTGTTTTTGTGTTATCAGCTTAAGTACATTGGGTTTGTCTGATCACATTTTATAGCAAATTAATGCAGAGAAGCAGTTAATTCCAAATGCTCGACATGCTTTCACTTTGCACAGTGACAACTATATATCATGTTGCCAAATGTATTGTGTTGGGGTTCATTGCCCCACCTCAAAAAAATCAGTTAGTGCTTAGTGGCTCCTTGATAAAACGTCCTGAAAATGGCCTCTAAGTGTGCAAGAAATGAAGAAAAAAAAAAGATAATTGAAGAAAGATTTCACTTGAAATTGATTAAAGTACTGCGACCCTGCAAGGTTTCTCATGATGCCTCCCCTGTTTGAGGAAATTAGCCCTCTCCGTCCTCTGGCGAGACAGTGAAAATGGGCCTAATGTTCAGCAGACTGTAGTCGGTGCATGAGGCAGCAGCCCAGGGAGGAAACCCGCCATCATTATAACATCAGTCGCCACTTGGCCCCCTTAAACGCCCTCGTCATCGCCCCTCATTTCAGCTGCAGTACATCAGCACTGACAGAGGTGGAATGTGGTAGCAGAGTCGTCCTCTAACACCAGCCTGCACGTATGTATGCATATTAATGAGATGCCACTGGCTAGCTGCAAACTTTACAGCTCATCTCTGTCATTAACACATCCCATGTGCACTTTTGGCTTCACATGCACTTCTCTTCGCCCTTTAGGGAAATAAAAAGGGATTATGTAAGAATTATAGGGATCATCTGGTCCTGGCCTCCCTGTTCCTTTTCATCATCTGATTGGGATAATTGTTGGCCAAAGCAGGGAGCCAGGAGAACTGGGGCTTTGAAGCTGGAGCGATCAGCACTATAAAGAATCTTTCACCTTCTTTGTATCCTGCTAACTCCTACATTACGTCTGGAGATCTGTTTTTCATCACGTATGGGTTTTTAACCCACTTTTGTGCAACGTGTCAAGAATCATAACAAGAATAGTTAAAGGATACTTATTCTGCCCTTTTTCCCCCACAGGTAGATGTGATTTCCTAAGGTTGTGATAAAATGTGCTTTGGCCACAGTTTTCACAGTTTTCACTCTGTGGTTAAGAGTCTGTTTTGGGGGTGGAGTCACTAACTCAACTTGACTCCACCCATTTTCCCACAATCTTTTGAAATCTGCGTCACAGATTTTTCACACGTGTAACAGTCATAGGTAGTCACATTCTATGAGTTTGAGTTTCATCTGCCTCAGTCTGCCTTTCCTACCGACAACACAAAGCGCCCACACTACATTTGGTCTCAATTCAATTCAATTCAACTTATTTATATAGCGCCTATTTACGACAAGTCATCTCTAGGCACTTTAGAAACCCAGAGGTTGACCCCCGAGCACATGGCAACACCATCAGTGGCAAGAAAAAACTCCCTCATGGGAAGAAACCTTGAGCAGAACCTGGATCTTAGGGTCCCCCCAAGTCTCCTGGTTGCTTTTCCAGAAAGTGGATTTTATTTCCAACCAGAACTCGGGAGTTTTCCCTTTCATAAAGCAAATAAGTCACCGTGCAAGAGGGTTCAGGCAAGCCAGCTTCAGAAATTAAAGTAACTCCTACTTGTGTTACCATGGTAACTGATGGTGAACTAAAAATGGTCAAGAGCAAGGTTACTACCACAAACCCAGAGTTACTTTCTGTCTCCTCCCCTTCATAAAGCTAAATCAGTTTCATCAGACAATCTCATAAGATGCATTTAGCAGACGTATGAATGATGACATGTCGCATTTGAGTCAGGAAAGTATGTTGAGGATCTGAATAGATAGTTTACAGCGGTACTGAGGATATCCTCTTAGCTCTACCAGTTTTCTGCAAATATGACCTACATGATCTAGAAGTTCATATCAGTCTTTCATTTTTAAGTAATGATTTCTTTCCATCTTTGTGAGAAAATAAATTTTTCCGCAGGATTTGACAAAGCTGCTTGGATTATTTTTCCTTCGTTTGGGTTAAATGTAATTAAAATGGGTACAACTGAGCCCATTACTTATCTGAGTTATGTTTTTTTTTAACTTCATCTTCAACCTGTTCAGTTCTTTCTTTCTTTCTTTTGAAAGCAGGATTACATTCACTCACTCCGTAATGTGTCCTGCATCAACCATCTTTCCTTCAGCCGTCTTACCTTTTCTGCAGAAAGTTCAACAATGAAGAGATGGAGGATCTCTTCTGTTTACCTGGCGTTGCCATGGTGAATCACAGTATCAGCGCTCCATTGAGGATGTCTTTGTATAGTTGTGGTGACTCAATCTTCATCTTCTTAACTCAGGGTTTGTCAAAGCTGTGTTAGTTTCTTTTATCTCAGACTTCTCCCCCAGGTCATCTCTTGCATCTCCAGTTTATCACTTCAACAGCACGTTGAGAAAAATGAAAACGAAATGCCAGAGGTTGTCGGGATCTGGGATCTGATGTCCTCTGTCCTATTTCTGTTTTACTGTAAAGGTCTTTCTTTAGCTTTTTGTCAACATGCTTACTTGAAAAGGCATCAGTCCACATCGGGACCAGTACAGCAGACCTGGATGTGTTCTCACTTTGCCCGTTTTATCGAAGATTCATCCAATATAAACGTCTGAGACCTGAACCAGAAAAGTATCCCAGAATGCATTTCTCATCAACCAGCAGCAGTAATGGTAGAGGAGAACGTAAGACCTTTTCATGCGAGAATGTAGTTCTTCTAACTTTAAATTTGTGGTTGATCAATCGCGATAGAGCCTGTTTAAAAATTCATCCAACATCCTCTGACCTTTTTTCTTTTTACCAAACTTTATTAACAGCACAGCTTAAATACAAAATCATAAAACCCATTAAAAACTCATCATATAAAATAATGATGAGAGTCTGTTCTGAGTTGCAAACTTCAGTGTTTATTAGCCATAGCCTGCTAGCTAAGCTGTGATGTTATCAAGTACACAGCTGTTCTAACTGAAGAAAGTCCGAACGTCATCGTCCCGTCCTCCGAAGTTCAACCTTGCCAAGTATGACTCAGGAGAATGTACTTCAAAGTACACAAGTTCAGACTTACTTGGAACGGAGAAATGACCTTTGTCTTTGTCGTGTTATATTCTGTTTGACTTCCGTGGTCTCGTCTCAGTTTCACCTTCGTCTCGTCAGCTCCTGCCTGCCTATGAGGTCTTGTCTTTCCTCGTGTGCTTGCTGGTCAGTCCTGTTTGTTCCTCCGTGTTGCTGTTGCTGTCCTGCTTGTTCCGCTTGTTCCTTTTGTTGGTTACACCCACCTCCTGCTCTCCTGCATCCTGATCCTAACCCGGAGAGTAAAACGTAAAACTAAAAGAAATAAGTACTGAAGAGGAAACAGCTGAGTGACTGAGCAAAAAACAAAAAACAAAACCTGAACAAGAGTAAATCTAAATATTAGTTTCTTTGCAGCACTTTGGTGAAATGAACTCCAACATCTGGAAGCATTAGCAACGTTATAAACTAGAGTTGTCTTAGCATTTAATGTACAATAATCTATCTTCATATATATTAATAGAGTTTTGTGGCATTTATATACTGAGTAAATCCTACTGAATAGTTATTGGTTTTAATGTACAGTTTTACTGCATTTTTTCTGTAATAAAATTCAAAGAAATTGTGCTGCAGCAGAGAGAAGTTAAAGAGAGACACTTGTAATGTATATTAAAAAGACAAGAGACTAGATTTCTTTAAACGGCTAATTAAATAATCTGGAAGTAAAGATCAACGAGTGAAGAGAAAAAAATATCCGCTATAATTCCTGAGTGAATGACATTAAGATAAAATGAAACATGTAATTAATACTGTGAAACCTCTGTTTTTTGTGTATTTGACAGAGCGGCAGGGATGAAAGCACATTTATATTAAATCAGTCTAAGCTTAGAATAAAACTCTGTTCATCTGCTCAGACATGCAGCCGGGTCACCCCCCAAAGAATGGGCGAACATGTTTTATTACTTCCCTATAGTAAATCCATATGGATTTGCACCTTTCAATCCATTAGAGCTTGCTGTCACCAAACATATCCAGCGTGAAATAGTGTGAAGCCCACAGCCTTCCATGTTTCATGCATAAATCCTTCCACAACGCTGGGAAGAATTTCAAAAAGAAAGCTGTGATAAGTTTATTAAGGGCTGTTATGGAAGAGATTTGGAGATGACAGCCCAACAAGGAAAATAATCCCGAGACCTGCAATCTAAAATGACTACAACGATGCGTTGAACATCACTTTGTTTAACCCCAAATCAATAACGTTCGGTCTCTTTAAGCCCAGAAAGATTTCAAATAAGAAAATGGATGATATGGGAACATGCAAACACAAAATAACGACTTTGGGCATTGACAGACATCTCTGGCCCGATTTTCATGTTTTTTCTCCCAGAAAAATGTTTTTGTAGAGGCTAATAAGGAGGTCAAAGAAAAAACTTGTCAATGCATGATGTTTGTACACTTTCAATGTTCAAGTGTACAAAAGCAGAATCCATGAGAGACTGAGTCTTTAGCATGAGAGACTGAGTCGTTAGCATGAAAGACTGAGTCGTTAGCATGAGAGACTGAGTCGTTAGCATGAAAGATGGCCAACAAATGCATGCAAAGATCATGGAAACGTTTCCATGAGACACACAGCTTTCTCTGGTTTCCAAGCCTGAAGTAAAGGAAGAAGATAATATGGAGATAGAAGCAGTATAACGATGAGGTGTGATTTGTGACTAAGAGGATGGTATGAGAATGCAATTAACTGGCATGGGGGGGGGGATGAAGATATGGATCAGTTTATGATCCAAGAGATGCTCAGAAAAAGCCTGATCAGGGTCGGGATTGACAAGACAGAATTTACAATAATTGGAAAAGCCATACTTTACACAATAGTATCAGATAATTGAATCTCAAAAACGATTGTTCTTAACACCTTGTGACATGTCAAATTCAACATTTAAAATCGAAACTGCCACTCTCACACACAAAAGGCTGAGAGGAGACATATCACAACATCAAAGGATTATAAAGAACAAGAAGAGTGGTTATCCCCATTTCAAGAGGCTTGCTTAACTAATAGCCACAGTATAACAAAGAGTGTGAGGAGAACACTTTATGGGTTGGAGGTGCTGTAAAGTTATATTTGCCGTTAAATTGAAATCCTTTTCCCTTGACATAATAGATAAGGAGTCTGAAATCATAATACATCCCCCTTAACAGCTCATCAGCTTTACAGTAGCTGCAAGCAATAACGCTGCTCAGTGTTTTTGTGGCGTGAGGGATAAAAACTCGCCCCTTCAAAGCTGCTGAAATGTGATTGACGTCTGCAACAGCTTTTGAAATGCTCCAAAGCTTTTCACCACACAGGTTTATTAAAATGAACGGAGAGGAGATGCTTCCTCTTTTCCCCTCGGTAGTTTTGAACAATAATTGTTTTTCCAGACCCTTGGGCGAGTCATCAGTGCAGCTCCCACATCACCACATGATATTCATGATAATACCATTAGTATCTCTGCTGCAGAGTCCAGAACTCTGATGCAGAACATGAAAGCTGGTGTTTTTAATGTGTTGATTGTGTTTTTAGCTTCTTGTCAGGGCTTGATGATGATTCTACATTTACAGCCCCCCCTTAAAAGCCAAGAGTTTGAGCAAGCCTCAAGTCCTGTACAGACATGAACATCTCAAAACTAAACCTCCGTCTGTGGTGAAGGCATGTTTTCAGATTGCATGTGTGCAGGTCACATGCATCCACACGGCACTGAGCGGTCGACCGGCGCCGTTTTCCACGAGTCTTCCAGCTACTGGCAGAGAAAAACATATTTCCTGTACACATATGCAGCAGAGGAGGCACCACCTTCGCTCATTAATCTTGCAGATAAAATCTCAGCAGTGGCCACTGCTGGAGGGGACGTTTCACTCTGAAATCTAAGATTTTCATAATCTTATTCCAGCAGTATATTATTCACAGCCATTTGGATAAATTATTTTACTTCTTTTATCCCCGCCACCACAGAAAATGTGAAATGCACTTTTACAGCTTTTGGCTCTGAAGGGGAATATAAAGTCTCTTTAATGGTACAGTCAAACTGACCATCCAGGACTTGGTCCAAGCTCAGAAAGAGATTTTTTTTGACCGTCTGATGCCAAAAAGCTAATACTAGAAAGCTAAAGGTGTTCTCACATCAGCAGGACAGCCCAAATGGACTTTGGACATGAGTGTGGTTCAGCTGGATCAGCGTGAACACAGCTACTGCACTAAAATGGTGACACCAGGACCTTTCAGAAGAACTTTGATGAGGCCCAGCTGTGATGTCCAAGCTCCACGACCTGGAATCAACGCAGCTACAGGTGTTCACCACACGTCTGAGCTAAAAAGGCTTCCGTAGACAGCCCGGTAGTTTGTTTTTCTGCGAAGACAGATGCCGTCCAGTGACATCACTGAATGTTTTCGTGTGACTTTTGTTGTGGCATTTGTGCTAGAGTGAAAACCACACTTGTGTTTTAGCAATCCGCTGCTTTAGCCGTTAGCTTACTGTCCGAAACAGATGTCAGCGTGCAGTCTTTGTCGAGGCAGTTCCTCCCAGTGTTATATAGTAACAAAGTAGAAATATTTCGCTACTTTACTTAAGTACTGTTTTTGAATATTTGTATTTTACTTTGCTACTTCTATTTCTGATGACTTTCACTTTTACTTCATTACATTTTCCAAATAAAATCAATACTTTTACTCCGATACATTTACCTTGAGCATCCTCGTTATTCGTTACAAAAGAAAACAAGAAGAAATATGCTACTTGCCGATGGACAATTGTTATTGTACTAGCCAATCATGTTGGAATACAGACTGCAAGACGTTAGATCATCGGTTAATCGCGTTATGCAACCGTGCAAATGAAAGCAGTGGATAAATTCCAAACTAACTTTACGTTAACTAACATTAGTCAGGACAAGTCCGATCTCAAGTCAGGAGGCGACAGTGAGCCCATATGTATTATGTTGGAGATGGAGATGACTGAACTGGTTCCCATCGTGACCAAACCTGCTGAAATCTCAACATAGACAATGAACACCGGTGTCCGTACTTACGATGGATGTTATATTGGAGTAAGAGAGTCCTCATACCACATTAAGTGCTGCTATGTCTACCTAAAAACAGAGATACTGACGTTCAAAAACTCCCCATCTAACCTGAGGAAGCATGTTGAGGTAAGTTAAATAAAGATTCATCCTATGAGCTGCAACATTAGTTACTATTTTTTAATGATAAGTTAGCTAGGCTATCGTGTTTAGAGTAACGTTAGCTATGGTTGGATGGAAGGCAGTGAGGAGATGACATGGTTTAGCCATATGTGTGTGTGTGTGTGTTAATCAATAGTGACAACATAACGCTGAACATATTTATCACGGGGCTCGTGGGTTTTTGTCCAGACTATTGGATGCTGAGCGTCTCTGGGGGTCTATGGGGAGTGGGCTTGTCCTCGACTAGCCTGGACGCTGAACTTCTGCATGATGATCGGATGATCTGTGTGTCTTTTTCCGGTGTTTTTGGAGACCGCACCGGTGTTTGGAGACTCTGACTAATGACATATATTGCTAGCAAGCAGCTGATGAATATGTTGACTTACATTGTAAGTATTGGTGGTGTTATTGAGTAGCTTTTAAATCATGCAGCTGAGGTTATACTTAGCAAATGTCTCTCTCACTGCTCCCGAGAAGACATCCAAACAAACATAAAAAATATGGAGAGCTGACGTCAGCAAAGAGAAAGAGGGTAGTACCTGAGACTCCCTCCACCAGCACCAAGAGGCAGATGACCACATGACCGACCACCACTTGTGCTGCAGGTCTCAGAGACCTGTGATGCTGAAGAGCCTTTACAGCAGATCACATGGACTCACTGGAGTCCTTTCCAGCTGTGTGCAGCTGTCTGTGAGGCTGAACACACCTTTACCTGCCTCAGCTGCTTGTGAAAGGCTGTTCAGCATCGCAGGTCTGGTCTTCAGCTCAAGAAGAGCGAGACTGGATTCTTGCAGTTTTGAAACTCCTTTTGAAGCTGAACAGAAAGTTTTTCAGTTTCCAGTGATGTGACTTTCAGTGCTGTTGCACCTTTTTGGTTTGTTAGTGTTCACAAGGCACAATAGTAAAGAAGAATAAACACAATTTTAAAAACTGGAATTTCTGACTGTGTTTTATTAACAGTACTTGATACTTAAGTACTAAAAATAGAATATTACTTGAGTAAAAGTCTAACAGGTGACTTTCACTTTTACTTGAGTCATTTTCCAGTAAGGCGTCTTTACTTTTACTCAAGTATGGCTTTTAGGTCCTTTATACATCACTGACAATCAAGTTGTTAATTTTTCTTTCTGGAGAGTAAATGCGTTTTCTTTACTCTTCTGTCATGTGATCATTTTTCTCCATCAGCTCAGCATCAAACCCAAAAACCTGCACAGAAACAACCTTTTCAACATCACAGTGAAGATTTTCTCCTCAAACGTCCATGTTGGCTTTCTGCTGAGCCCACATAGACGTGGGTCCTGGTACCCAAGACTAACCCTGTGCCTCAGGCTGCCAGCAGTCTGTCCCAGAAACATGGTGGATCCTGGGAAGACAAGTTCTACAGCCTCATTACATTTGGCAAAATGATCCACTTCCAGTTTCACAGAAAATACCAGAGGGGGTCATTTATTCACAAAGCTTTCTTTGGTGCATGAGAAGGTTTGGGGTTTATAATGTACCTGAAACCACGTTCCTTTGACCAGAAGGAGCCACTATGGCATTAACCCATAATTATCATCCATACTTATTCAGAGTGACAGCCTCATCAAACGTATGAATTTTAGGGCAGATCCAACAACACGTTTTGCAATGCCGTCAAAAAAGAAGACGGTTTTGACTCCTGGTTGACCAGGTTTGACATATCTGCTTATCCCATAATGAGCAGGTAATAATACATGCATAATACAAAATTAGACATTTCCTGTTGCAAATAGGCGGCACTATGACTGTTACTGAATAATTTTGTGAAGATGTGTTCAGACTCAGACTACAATCACAGAAATATATCTTTGATCAGATTAAACAATGTATGACTGAGTTACAGTTTCTCTTTCATGTTGCATCTTTGAAACGAACTCCAACTTCAGCTGCACTCTTTGATTAAAGTTATAAGCTTCACAATTTAGTGCTGGCCATGTGTATAGGTTTTATTTAAAAAATTTACAACCAGAGGAAAACTCCTTTTTTTTCTGTTCATAAACAGAATCACTGTTTTGTGTCCACTCTCTGATACTCGTTGCTGAGATCAGACGTAGAGAATATTGTGCATAAGATTAATAAAAGCTTGACATGTAATCCTATTCTCTTCCTTCAGCAGCAGATAAATGAACACTTTTCAGAATCTGAACACACAATCAGGGTTCACAGAAAAGAACTGGCAGGGATCATTTAATTTTAAACCTCTTCCAGACGGTGGAGTTGATGGAAGAGAAGTTATTTGTGAGCCCCATTCTGTTTACTGTTTGCCACCCACTTTTGACCCTCAGCCCTATCTAGGCCCTACTGGGGCCCTCATGTGCCCTACATTTCGTGATTGTGAGGCCAACACTGGGCTTCCCGCTGGGGCCCCATCCTCTGCCTGACCTGAGCCCACACAAGCCCACTGGGCCCCCAACAGGGCCCACTGTGTTTAGTTTTAGTCAGTTGATTTTTTTTTTCTTCATGATAAAAAAAGGCGGAGCCTCAGCCTGCTGGACACGGAAAATAAAGCTTTACATGTTATTATTGTAAACTACATTTCTAGTGAAAAATATAGCACATTGCTAGATAAATTAAAGCTTTCTAGTAGCTACCATGACTTTTAATTATTAATGGCAATGTTTTGCTTACGTCTCATCTGCTCTAACACATGTATTAATTAATTAATTTATTCCACTTATACACAATTATTCCTGTGAATTTGAAGGTATTTGCTCTTTAGGCTTGTATGTTTGTTTGGAAATTTCTTTGAAGTTGATTTAAATAACTAAAAATTTTGCTGGATATTTTTCTTGTTGTCAACATACTACAGGTACTCAAACATGATCCCTAAAGTCTGGTTTGCATGCCCCGATCCCGCTAGACACAGTAAGGTGTTTTTGCTCCAAGGCTATGGAACAGTTTACCAAGTGACCTGAGACCTGCAGCATCTGTGACTGGTTTTAAATCGTTACTTAAAACACATCTGTTCCGCCCTGATTTTACCAGGCACTAATTCATGCTGCTATTGACACGATGTATAGAAACTCTTGGGAAGAAGCAGGTCGACTCTTAGGGAGGCTCTCCTGCTGAAGGCCAGCCGAGGAGGAGATGAGGAGAATTAGGACGGTGGGAATGAAAAACAGAGATGTACAATACAT
>JBAMYA010000017.1:11259325-11280476 GCA_037176975.1 Arrhamphus sclerolepis
AAACCTGAGAGTTGTTTATGTTGTAAAACTGCACCGTACTGACCAAAATGCCAATTTAAAGAGTCGGTCAAAGTGTCAGGAAACTATGATCTCCCTCCTTTCTGTGACTCATGCTGATAATGCAGCCTGCAGCCGACAGATGGGATGAGGCACGTTTGGACATATTTGCTTAGATGATAACAAATAACAACTTTAATCACTATTGTGGAAACAAAAATCATGAATAAATAAAAGAAGGTTGTGTGGTTTTCTGGTCCATGCCAGTAGCATCAAAGTGTTCTCGAGTCTCACAAAACACCCAAGCTAATAAATATTATATTAGATGTGATGAGGGGTTCAACATCAAATTCTGATGGCGATGCAGACTGAATAATGACCCCCGAAGTAGACCGTAACACAACTCCTACAGCTTCCTGTAGGTTATCAGAAAAAGTGCTTGTTCTACTGTAGAATCAGAGCCAACAAACCAGACCTGACTCAGCAGTCAGTCAGATTTTTACTTTCAGAAGGAGTTCAACAGGTTTCCTTAATGCCACAGAATAACACTGCTGTGATGTGATAATGTCGCAATTATGCATTTATAATTAATAAACAGCAACAAAATTCAACATCCAGAAACAAACCGTTTCTCCCCAGTCATTATGAAAAGTAAAAAAGGGTTGTTGTGGTATGTGCTAGCTTACTTGTACTAGCTTATGTGCTACCTTACTTGTGCTATTAACTTGATGTTTAAATTATTATCAGTGTCATTGTTATCAATAATAACTGATAAGTAGCCTGTTAATTTAGTCTCTTATGAATGAGACTGCTATCACAATAGCTACGGACTTTTAAAGGTATTTTTGGCTCTAGTGGTCTTTGTTAGCATTTATTAGTAGCTGTGCAGGAAGGAGCGGGTGGAGACATGCAGCTCCCAGTCACAGACTGGGAGTCAAACCTGTGACCGATGTACATGGACTGCTTGATCTAACCACTGTGCCACCCAGCGGGCCAACTTTTTTCTCTTTTATTTGTGTTAATACTGTTAGAGGTAAGTTTTCATCTGTCCTCGTGTGCTTACATGTAGGCTGAGCTTTGCTTTCCTTCAACAAAGCTTGGTAAGCATCTGCTTGCATATTTTTTCCTCCTGCACTCTCTCGTCTCTCTTCTGCTGTCCTGATTTATTCTTTGACAGAGATGTGTTAGCAGGACAGCTCAGATTCTAAATCATGTCAAACTCAGGGCCCACCACTTCATCTTATCTGGCCCAAAAGAGCGTCCAAAGACAGTCGTGAACTTCTAGAACATTTCTGAGGAAATCTCGGTGCGACTGCTTGTTCGATTCAGCGCTGACATCTGAACGTGGAGTAAATGAGGTGGTGAGCAGCTGGCTTATGTCAAAAAGTCAGGGTTTAGAAAACACAAACAAAAAGTTGCACGTTATTGTCAAAACCCACAATTTTTGTAAAATTAAACTTTTATTTTAATGAAAAAAAAAGGGATTTTAGAAAAAAAAACATTGAAACTTTGGGAAGAACAATTGCAATTTTACATGTAATTTTATATCAAAATGTTGCATTTTTTTTATTTTAAGTTAAACAGGAACAATTTTGTGACATTTGAGATTTTGCAATAAAAAAATCTTGGTTTGTTAAACAAAAGGAAGCCTCCATCTTTCAGAAGTTGCAATTTCATGACAAAATAAGCATTTTTCTTGCTTTCTTTTTAGTCCAAAAGTCTCAATTTTATGACAAAAAATTTCCCTTTCATGAAAAAAAGTTTCAAAAATTCACCATTTTACAACAAAAATAGTATTTTTATGAAAAAAGGTTGTTTTCTTTATTGAATTTGTGATTATACAAGAAAAATGTGTAATTTTAGTGCAAAAGTTTCTTTTTTCCCCCCTTTTTTGTGTCTGCATATAAGTTGTGGTTTAGTGTCAAGATTGACAAAAAAAAACCTTGAACTTTTATATGCAATTTGATCTCGCAGCGATTTCCTAGTGCAAAGGTGAGAGTGTGGGTGAAAGTGTACTAATAAACTAATAAACTAGTAATCTAACAAACTTTATTTGAACATGATTCTGTCAGAGGACTCAAAGAAGAAGAAAAAAAACACAAAGCACATAGCTTCTTTTTTGATAAAAGTTGTGAAGTTTGTGAAATTTGAGATATAATGTTAAAAATAAATCACTCAAAAAACAAAAACAAATTACAAACAAGTCCAGAGGAAAAAAAAAAAAATATATATATATAAAGAGTTCACCAGGTCCCCCCTATGCTAGGGCCCCTGGTACACCCCCACCCCCCCTCTAGATAACTAGCTGTCCACTTTAAGAGACCATTTGCTGTTCTGGGGATTTTTCAGTGAAATCATAGCCAGTGTTCCCATCTTCTGATTAAAACTAAAATAAAAGCAGACTTTCTGTTCCCTGCAGCAGTCAGACTGCTGCTAGGAAGAGCTTTGCTCATTTCTCACTTGATGAAATAAATTACTGTTATTTGAAATAGTATAATTAGCTTTTAAATTTGATTATTTAAGAGTCCTTTAGAGTTTGACCCAGTTTCTGAACATGATTATATCCGACGCTGATGCTGTAATTTGGATTTTGAAAATCAAAGGAACGATCTGGACATCCTGGCCTTTAAATGCTCGCGCTGAATCAAAAATAATGCAGAAAAAACTGCCACTTCATCAGCTGCATTAAGCAATGATCATGTCATCATCTGCACGCTTCTGTCAATAGAGTTCAAATCTGCAAAAGAAGACCGGTGATTTTTGTTGTCGTGCTTCAGAACACAGGAGGCCTCGTTTCTCCTCATTCAATTAATGCACATCCTGTATGTGCACTGAAAAAAATAATTGCACTTTCATGTTCCATTATTTATAATTTTGCGCAAAAAGAAAAAAAAAAGAAAAACAGTGCTAATAAGGTTGAAATAAACATGATCACATTAGTGGAAGGGTGTATTGTAGTGTGGAGAAGATATTACAATAATGAGTGTGTCGTTTGGGAGTTACAGTAAATCAGCCAGAGGCTTTCCCAGCTTCCCCAGTGCTAATTTATGCACTTCAGAGACCTCAGTGATGTCTGCTGGATCAGGCGCTAACCTCCGCATCCCGGACATATTCCCCACCCGGCTCCCTCGCTATCTCCACCTAATTATCCCCAGCTTTAATTGGCCAAATAAATCATTGTTTTGCGTTAGCAACTTTGGTGCTGGATGCACATCTAAATAAGCGAGTAAGGATGTTGCATCCTGAGGTCAAGCACTCATACCGACGCTATCGCAGGTTTAGCTGAGTTAGATTACCGCACCTCTATTTGTAAGGTCTTTAATAGACACTGTCCCTCAGCCCCGAGTCTCTGTACAGCATGAAAAAAAGCTAGACTGGGGCTAACAGAGGATTAGCATCGCTGACACATGCCACTGAGTTTGGAGACCAATGCCAAACTTCTTTAAACCCAAGTTTCACATGTGTGATGCATCCCAAAGGCACTATGGGAAAATTCCAAATTCACTATTGCCATAAAGCTTTTGAATTTTCTAACACATATTTATTTATTTTTTTAATTTTTAAATACAGTTTCTACAATACAAATTATATTGCTCACTATTCTGGCATTCAGCAATAGATAATTTTGATAAATGTAACTGACTTAAAACGGGAAAGGTTAAGTCTGATTAATGTCAGATAGTGAGAAAAAAAAGTGAATGTGTCTTTTATACAAACGTCTGGTTTGAACTCTTGGTTGTGCTCATTTTCACCTCTTTATCTGACAAAAGACTGCACTACAAGCAGAAGGGTTCAAGATTTGAGGGTTCAAGGGTTCATCATTGTAGTCCATTCGATTGTTGTTTTGAGATTTCAGTCTTGGTTGCAGCTAACACATTAAGACAGGTTGCAGGGACATTACGGACAGGACTGTGTACATGCAACAATGAAGGGCAGCAGGGCAGCAGGCATGCCCAGAAAGAGCCTTTTCAGACTGAAGACGCTGATGGCACCACTGTGCTCTGAAACCCCTTCATTTGCAGCGGCTTGCAACATGCAATGATGGTTTTTCGCTTTGCCAAACAGCCTGTGCACGGGGCAGAGTGGAACTTGGTGAGCTTGTGATGGGTGGCAGAGTTCAAAAGTTCAGCATCAGTTAAGCAAACGTCACAACCCACTCTTTTAGTCTTATATTTATTCTATTTTTGCTGTAACATTAAAATCATCTGATCACACTTGTTCTTATCTGGCAAATATACTGTAAAAATACCTGCTTTTATAGAGGACTGCAGACCTACTGGTGACCAGCTCATCAAATGATGATGATTATTAGTCCTATTTTCTTTTGTCTACATTTTGATATTGTTGAATAAATAGTAGTTATAGAAATGTTTCATGTTGTTGTGCTAACATAAGCCTTTTGCAAGTGTTTGCAGTTTAACATTAGCCTGTTTTGTGGAATACTTGTGGAGCCAGCAGACGTGAGGCAACGCGGAGGAAGAGCTGAATTTGTGTGTGTGTGTATTCCCAGACGTGCACGACACAGTTGTGTGGCGATCCCTCCCGTTCCCTCAGGACTACGATACGAGGGCAGCACAAATACTGCTGTGCATCACAGCGCAGACTGGCATATTCAGGACACTCCAGCGCTTGTTTTGTCCAGAACGGGACAGAGATGCATCTTCCTCACTACCATACAAACCTGGTGCTCCCCCCTTAAAAACAAAAAAAAAAAGCTTGAAGTTTTGTCCAAAACAGCAAATATATACGACCTTAGATGTTGTAACCCAGTAGAAAATTGGCCCAGTTATAATTTAGGGTTTTCTTTTCACTTTAATTTGTTTATTAAGCTGCCATCCAGTTGATTTGACCTACAGTAGATTATCACTGGTTACACTTGACCCTGCAGCTATCTGATAGGAAAAGTGGGACATAAGTCCCACCCCTTCATGATGGAGTTTGTCCGTGCAGGTTAAAGCCGTGAATTCTGATCGAGGAAGTAGGTTTTGTTGCAGATCCTCCACTGACCACTAGGTGCTGACTCCAAAACAGAGCAAATCCCCATTGACCTCCAACTTGGCAGCAGAATTAAACGTATTTACAGCCTGGTACATCATTTCTGGTCTCGATAGTCCGATTTTGCATCCATGACAACTGTTTATTTGATGCCAGCTCCCCATTGGCTCTGCCGTTCACTTTCACAGCTTTGTCCCGCCTCTTGCGCAGTTCAGGTAAAACTGGACTCCCTGCAGAAACCTACGGGTGACATCATTCACCTGTACGTCTGTGATCCTGACGTAGGGGCCACACACACCACACACAGCTACAGTTTGAATATCAAACAGAAATGATTGTCGACACCAAGTCGAAACAGGACCCTAATCTGAGGTGACGGAGGTAAAAGAGACGTCTAAACAACCTCTCGCCGTGTCTTGGTGAGTTAAGCTAGCACAGCATATAGCTTACCGTCTTAGCTGCGTCGTCTTCTCACAAAGGAGGCTCATAGTATTTTAGTTACTAAAGGAACCTGATTTATTGTTCACCATTGACACAAACGCATTTTTTCTAAGCCAACAGGAAGTGTAATGCTTGAGTGACGTGTACTTGTTCAGTTGCTTGATTTTAGTTTGGAAATTTAGTTGTAATAAGTTCAGCTCACGCTGACACAAGTTACTCATCTAAATGATGCAAATATGTTTAAATGAACATCCTACATGTTTCATGTATATAATTCATTGGTAATGTATGATTTACTGTCATGCAGTCCATGATTTAAAAATTTAAAGGATTAGAAGCTGAGAATTTATGGTTAAAACCTCAGCTGACCTAACTATAATATATATATATATATATATATATGTGTTAATTGACATGTAGAGCAGCAGCATCTTGTTCTCTACATGCTAGTTTTGTTTAGTTTTTAGCTACTGGAGAACATGTACAGAATAGGAATATTTTATGCTTTTGTTGTCAAATTTGAACTGTCAAGAGGCAAGAAAAGAAATAAGAAAACAGTGTTTACAGCTTACAGAGGGACCAAGCTTTTGCATGAACTCCAACAGGTTCAAAAACATCTAATTTAATTTGGATATGACTCATCCAGGTGTTTTAGACATTTCTAACAAGTTAAACACTAAAATCTCCTTTAAACAACCCAGGGATGTTGGGACAGTAAAAACCGGATAAAATAATCCACTTTGAGCCTTTTGCTCTGAGACACTTTATGTCCCTGTATTTTATGTGTGTACTTGAAACTGTAAATATTGTGTAACCAGTGAATTAAACTGAAATTTATTTCTATGTTTTATTTTGTTCCAAAGGAAGATCTATTTTGTGTCTTTGACATCGTCTCAAACCGTCCCTGTGAATCTCAACACTGGTCCACGTATCGAACTGTCGTCCTTGTTATCTGGATGTCTTCATTTGGACTTCAGGCAGATACAGTCATCACTCGTAGTCAGTCTCGTAAAATTTTAATTGATAAATAAGCACGTGAGGTGATGCATTAACTGCCAAAATATAGAGAAAACATGTGAGATGGAAGTTACAGCCAACTGTCAGTCATTGCTCTTGAAGTTGAGTCAGCTGAAGATTCACACCTTTGAGAGCGCACATACGTGGATTTCTCAGGACCGCCGTCATTATACCTGAGCTTAGATCAGTGTGTGTGCTGAACGGATTCCTGGATGTAACACTGATGAGAAATGTAAGCCCGCTAGAGCTCAAGGGTTGTCAAGTTGTCACGTCGTCGAGCGTAAATCTGGACGACCAAGGGTAAGACTAAAGGCGTGAATCTCATCTAATTTCTCTGCCGCGGTGGTTTAAATGCTGTGAGTCGTCCGTACTGGAGGACTCGGATTGGGATGCAATCCGCGCAGAATATATGCAATACTTTTATGGATCTGTCACAGATGAAACCCACTTTTTTTTCCTTTTTTTTTCTTTTTAAAGGCGCGTTGTCATCTTTGAACCAGCGCTAGGTTTTAACGCCATAATATTATATCCAGGGGGATTTTCCTGCTTCCTCCAAGATGAGACTTTTCTTTATCTTTTGCCTCTCGTTTGTTCAGGAGGTTCAACGTTTAGTTGATGTAGGAGTCTCTCCAGGAGAACACTCCGACAGAAACTTCTGTACCAACTATTTCTTTGTGATAAAAGCCAATGAATTGAAAAAAAGAAGCTATGTGCTGTCTCGAAGAGAACAGTGAGGGACAGGAGACACTCTTCTAATTCATCTAATGACTTATTGACTTTGACCGCAGGGGAACACAGTTGTGTACAAAATAACAGCACTGTGTTTTAAAAAAAAAAGTGAGTGAAGCTCCAAACACACAGGGCTGCATGTTCTACTCCAAACCAAACCACGAAGAAACGTTTATCAATTTTTTTACTGTTTATTTTACAGAAAGTGAAGAAAAAAGGTATATTGGGCAGTTCAGAAAACGAAGGGTGAAGTTTAGTTAGTGAAGTCGTTATAAGAGCAGGTGTCGAGAACCAAAACCTCACAAAGGCTCAACTAATGATCAGTTCCAGGATTCCAGATTCAAAGATGATCTAAAGTTACACTGGAACTATTGGAAGACATCTCTGCAAGAGACAAGATATCAGCAAGAAGAAGAGAAGAACACTCTGACTAGCCTGACGAAAAATGTTTCAACATTTATGGACTGATGAAAGCTAGACTGATCTTCTTGGGTCTCGAGGCCACAGACGACCCCCCTACACTGAATTTAAGACACAGAACACTGAAAACAGTGGAGCATGGTGGAGTAAGCATCATGATATGGGGACGTTATCAGGTTTATCCATCACATACCAGGATCATGGGTCAGTCTGAAAACATCAGAATATAAGAAGAGGTCATGCTGTCTGATGCTGAAGAGGAATGTTTGTTTCAACACAACAACGACCTCAAACACACCAGTAAGCTGCAGCATCCTGGTTCCAGACCAACCAGATTAATGCTATGGAGGGTTCAGACCAATCCTGGACCTGGATCCAATAAACATTAAAATGTTGTCTCTGAGGTAAAACCAAGAAATTCAGAGGAACTGCTGAATGGAGTCCTGGACTGGACTGGACTACCTGAACACAGATGTGGAGCAGCTGTGAACTGTGAACTCCACCATACATGCACAAGCAGAGTGATTGTCTCTTTACTGACACTACCTTTCTAGTGACAGAAAATTAAATAAATCTCCATCTCTGTTTTTCTTCACTTTCTGCTCTTAGGTGTTCAGTATTCTGAAGAGTGTATTACGCCTTTTGTTGGTAAGCAACATTGTGTTTATCAATTTAAATGTAGAAATATAGTTTTCAAACACTGATGTCACCACTGTCCCATGTCGTTGTTGCTTCAAGGTTCGAGTAACCTGAGAGGCCATGCTTGTCATTCCTTCAGAGGTGCGTGCAGTCAGTTGTCTTTCACGCTCACATGTGCGTTAGCCATAGATGAGCTATGAACATATTGCAACATCAGCGCATGTCAAGGTCAGGGACGGTGGATGCAGATTTACAGATCCGTTAAACTGTTCTGGCATCTCTGATATGGCCAGAGCTCATAATAGTAGCTGTCAGACCAGCAACAGCAGTCTGGTGGGGGATGGGGGTATCTGCTGGAACAGCAAGTCACAAGACTCACATTCTCTATGTGATCATATAACCACAATGCATAACAGACTAAAAAAAAAGTGTCAGGCTAATATTTTATTGGCCATCGTTAGCTTTGGTTATACTTGCTGCGGCATCATTTCTTTAAGCATTGACACATCATTGACTTCCAGCAGGGCTGCTTTCATTTTCCTCCAAGATCCTGCACTGATAATGCTCAAGTCTGCCCACCTACTCTTCTCCAATACATCCCCAACATTTCCAGGGGGTTGGTGTCTGGACCTTGTGGTAACAAGTCAATATGTGGCGATTACATCCCATGCTCCC
This sequence comes from Arrhamphus sclerolepis, assembly GCA_037176975.1. Classification (NCBI taxonomy): domain Eukaryota; kingdom Metazoa; phylum Chordata; class Actinopteri; order Beloniformes; family Hemiramphidae; genus Arrhamphus; species Arrhamphus sclerolepis. The sequence goes on from JBAMYA010000017.1 coordinate 11,268,239, forward strand.
TGAACCGCTCTTTCACAACCTGATCCTCATGAATCCTGACACTGTCATCTTGGATTCTGCCCATGCCGAAGTAAAGAAAAAAAAAAAATCTATCGATAGAAAAACCTGCTCCCACAGCAGTTCAGATAGTCAGTTTTTTTTTCTTGTGGGGGGGGATATATTCCTGACCAACTGAAGCAGGCTCAGATCATGATACTGTTCAAACCCATCTGACACACTTGTTACCCTGACTCTCTACCTCCCTCTCTCTCCATCACAGGGAGCATCAAGGTAAATTAGCACCAGCAGAAGCAGCACCGTCAAGCATGGCAGTGGGTGTGTGTTGATCTGGGGATGTTCATTAAGCTGACTATGAATTTTTATGGCTCAGTCAGAGGTCAGAGTCAGGTCTCCAGGAGGAACACTGTACCCAAACTCTTCAACTTTTAAAGAACAGGCTTGTGTTTTTCAAGAATCAGGTAACTGACCAATAAATTCACCAGTGCAACTGCTTTCCCAGGATTGGCTACATGACCTTGTCTTTCTCCGCCCTTCTGAGGTCTGGCGCTGTGGTTGGTCTGCTCATCGTCACGCCCAACCAATGGCTGAAGCTGGTCACCTTTTTAAATTCTGTCCCTCCAGTCCTCTGGGCTGCTTGTTCTTCCTCTGAGCAGCAAGTTTACCAAACTGTGTCAGCATTAGACTTCTGATTAGCTGATGTTTCTTGCCTTTTTCCCAGATTGAGCCAGGTTGCAACGTATCCACATTAGCTTTTATTCTGCTTCTTATACTGTTAGATTTAAAAAATTGCATTTGATTAGAGAGTATTTTATGTTAAAAAACAAAACAAAACAGTTTTTATGCAAAAACAAGAAAAGACAGGAAGTGCTGACTTTTCTGGCATTTTTTTTACAGTGTCATTGGAATTGTGGTTTTAAATACATACTAATTTACTTTATTTGCTTACATGTTCTCTTTTTCTCCTGTTAGTTTGAAGAGTTAAAACTGAACGCTTCCAGAATTACATTAAGTTGTTTTTTCTTTCATTGGTACAGTAGCAACACCTTTAAATGAGACTGAAGCAAAGCAAACGTGATGATGAAAACTGTTTCAGCAACATCTTTCTGTTGATAATTTGAGAAAACCAGTCAGAGACGACAGCTTCTGGACTGTGGGTGTCTCAGCAAAACACAAAAACACTACAACACACACATGTTGCTGAAAGCTGTTGTTTATGAGAACGCTAAAAATACGCCGCTGCAGTTGGAAGTCAACGACCGACATCCATAAATCCAAAATTCACTCTTGTGATCCTTGCCACATGCTGCCCACATGGCTGAGACGTATGCTGTCCAAATGGAAAATAAAAGATAGCTGATTGTTTTCTGACGAGCATTCACGATTCAGTTGATTACCGCCGTCATAATCCCATGTCAAAGTTTGTTTTAATTATACTAAACAGGTGTTGCAGAGGCAGGAGACAGATAACAGAACCATCAACCGCATTTGAAAAACAATGAACATAATGCAACAGATTTGTCCATCATTTAAAAGACTCTGCATAATCATGCTCCCGTTGAATAATTCTCCATAATTACTCATGCACTAATGCTCACGGAGAGCGGAGCAGTAAGCAGCAAGCCGCCAGCGAGAAAGTGTGTTTGCTGTAATTGCTATGCGGTCTTTTTAACCCGCTATTAGAAAGGCCAAATGCAGTTATATGTGCATTGTGTCTTCAAATTCTCATTTGGAAACCGCATTGTTGGGCAAAATGCAGTAAATGATATCAAATCGGGCTAAAGAAAAAAGAAGCCATTCACAAGGTGGGAGAAAGTGGCGGTTTGGTGCTCCCTGCACAGATATTCAACATGTCTGGTCTTCTTTTTCCTTTTCAGTCCTGAGGCCATGAAAGGTAAGTTCAGACCAATTTACGTCCTCTTATTCATGCAAATTATTAATTGTACACTTGAGCCTCAAATGTAGGTTTTACATAGCTTTTTTCATGTTTTTTCCTTTGGAGCAGAAACAGAGAAACTTGTGATTAAATTGCTCTTTTTGTTGTCAAGGTGAGGTCCATTTAGCCCGGAGAATCTGCCTAAGCCGTGGTCAAGCTCCAGTCAGTTCTTGGCAGCCCCACAGGGCCTACAATGTCTTCTGGAGGTGTTTTGAGCCCCAGCATTGTCAATTTCTGATTCCTGTCTGGAAAGGTAGAAGCAGACATCACTTTTTTTTTTCTTTTTCTTTTTTTTTTTTCTTTGAGCAGGTGCCAACACCTGAAGGTAAACAACATGCAGGAGGGCATCGGGGTCAGAGCAGCGTCTGGACTCAGCCTCTCCCAACAGACCCAGCCTGTCAGAGCCTGAATCTGGCCTGTCTGGAATGCAGAGAGGAGCTGAGCCACCGCTGCAGCCGGCCTTGACACCACATCAAGTTCCTGGTGTGGACTGTCATGTAGAAGCGGCATAGTTTTAGCATGCTAAACCCTGTGCACTAGAATTAATGTTGCAGAGACTCCAGCAGTTGCATTTGCAAGGAAAAAGTATGTGAACCCCCCTTGTGATTATTTGATTGGCCAAGCGAACCCGTAGAAAAGTTACTGTTTTGACTCCTACTTTGAGGACAACGCTCTACTTTTACTTAGCAAGGGCCTTTTTCGATCCAGCTATTAGAACTTATCTATAGGTTGTCAGCTGTCATAACCTGAAAGTGACATCATGCTAAAAAGTATTAAAAGTCAAACCAAACCAGTGAACCTTTAGGCTGGACTTACACCAGATCAGTAATCATATGCACATCAGGCGGAACTGAGTTCCAAAATTTAGGAGCTGTAACAGCGAATGAACGATCACCACGCTGCTGGTGCCAGGACCTGGGGACGTCTAGCAGCACTAAAGCAGACGGCTGGAGAGATCTGCTGGGGCGGTGGATAGTTAAAAGTTCAGATTAGGTGAAGCAAGGCCATTAAGAGCTTTACAAACAAACATTAACATTTAAAAAATCAATGCAATAGTGAACCAGGAGCCAGTGGAAAGGGTAAAGAATTGGTGTGAATCTGGATGAGCTAGCTAAAATATAAGTAGCTGCATTTGGCACCAGTTGCAGACTATTTATCAAAAAAGGATTATGTTTAAGGCTTTTGAATGTGTGGACCCTTAATTGCCCTTTACCTAGAAAACTCCTAGATCCACCACTGGAAACAAAGCCAGAGTTCTTCATAGTGCATCTGCATGGAGCATTTATGTGCACCAGCTGAGGCTAGCTTTAAACTAGGTGGTGGGTGGTTTTCCTGTTTCATACTTGTTCACCCTCCACTCAGTCTTCTAGAAGAGGTTTGGTTTGTTTGTGGACTGTCAGTCTGTATAAAGCTGTTTTTTTAGACCCACCATCAACATTCAGAAGGGCTGGGGCTTTTTCTGCTGCTTTACACTAAACACTAAGATGTTGAATTGTTAAAATAATAAGAAATATGGCTTTCTGCTGTTACACATCCATGCCACAGACAAGACAAATTTTTATATCCTGATGACTCAGCAGATTTATTTCTGACTTGCCATTGAATGTGGATGTGAATGCAAAAGACTTTTTTTTTTTTTTTTAATTAATGCACCATTAAAGGAATGTTGATTCATATATGGGGCAAAGGTGCAAAACGTTTAACGGAACAGTGAAGCATGTATTTGGTATAAGAAAAAAGAAAACATACAAATGTGAAATCCATTCAGAGAAAATCACATGAATAAGTGAAAGAAAACAGTCATGCAGCTTCTGTTCCACCAACAGTGGCCCTGCCTGCTTGGAGGTGAAACTCAATTCACTCTGTATGAGTTTTATGGGTTGCCATAATGCTGACACTTATACTGACTAGTTTTCTGTTGCTCTGCCTCGCAGAAGAAGAAACACAGTCGCAGTTATTGCCTCTGCAGCAGTTTCCAGTGTAGGAAGGTACCTGCAGGGCTAAAGATGAGATTGCTGTTTTCGGGGTTCTGGATGTCTCCACCCATGCTCCTCACAGTGAGTCGGCACCAGCCTGCCAGCTCTCTTCCCTCTGCCATAAATTCTGGGATTATGCGCTGATTTGGCTGGCCTTGTTAAGCTGCTGCAAAGCCACTGTCAGCCTCACAGAGGTGAGAAAAAAAATATGGAATTTACTCACAAAACAGTTATGATTTCATGTGTCTTCATTAAACACTGCTGGAGGAAAAAGTAAGTGGACTCTTGGAATTAAAAGCTGGTTGAACCTTCTTCACAGTAATGACTCCAAGAAACTTCTCTACAACATCTCTGTGGGATGAAAGTCGGGGCGGACCGACTCCAAAAGGTGGATTTTAGTTTCATGACTCTTCTGGAATAGCTTCCTTTATCGTTAGGGCAAGTGTACCAGATGTCTAAGCAAGTCGATTCCCAGATTGGACATTTCTTTTTGAGAGCTGCAGCTTCATTTGACTTCTTCTAGATTTGTCACAAGTTGCTTTTCCCAAAAAAAAATACCCAAAATAAAACAAAAAAAAAACAGTTGTCAAGAGGGTTTGGATCGTTGCCAAATTTAGCAGAAAGTCACGCAGTTGGCAACACTGCTCCACTGATAGCGTTGCAAAGTCTGCAAATAACTTTCCTTCTATCAAGTGTGGAAGAGGTTTAAAATTAGAATGTCCATGATAGATTTACCTTTCTCTCTATTTTTCGATCTCTGCCAGTTCTTTTCTGTGAACCATGGTTATCTATGTTCAGATTCTGAGAGAAACAGACTTTCAAAGTAAAAGTTCTTTTTTTGTATTTTTTTAAAAACGTTAAACCATCGCTGGTTACCATCCAGACTAAACGTCTCAGCTCTGTTATCATCACGTTAAGTCCTTTCAGAGACTCTCTACAAGAATAGACTGATCTGATTGGTTCTCCAAGACTTTTGTTCATAATTAATGAGCTCCAGCAGATGGTAGGTAGACTGACATATGGATTTCATTTTCCTGAAATTTCTTTCAGGTTTTTTGGTCATAATACCACAAAGAGATTGTTGAAACAAACAAAAGAAAGCATAAGGTATGAGGGAGTGGCGGTAACTCCTAAAGTTGAGTCCACCCCTTTTTTTTTGCAGGTTTTGCGTCCTTTAAAATCTTTTTCTACAAACTTCAGAGGAACAGTGAACGATCGTGACATGAAGGTTGTCCTACTGTGATGTCAAAGCGTCCTGCTCTGAACAGCTGACACTCACTGACATTTTTGTTTTAAAATATATTTAGTTTCTTTGATCTTTAGTTACTGATTTTGCAACTTTTCTTTTTTCTTTTACTGGTTGTGTTGTTAGGATTACATATTTTTTCCAGTTGGTTAAATTTCAGAGAAGATGATTGTTTATGACACACAAAGTTCATTAGTGTGTGTATTTTAACGTTCATCTCCAACCAGCATCATTCACTGACCTTGAATGTCAAAAAGGGGTCTCTACTTCAGTCCCTGAGCTTTGGTCATCTTTTACCTCTCAAACCTTCTCCCGTCATTCCTGCTGAAAGGCGAAAGTGCAGTTTACACGATTCTGTACACACTGGATAATTATGTGCTTGACCCAGACAATAAAAGAACATCCGCATTGGCACCAGCAGCATTTCCCCTAATCAACAGCTCCATCCCAGCATATTGCCCCCAAAATGATGGTGTGATCATTATAGATGGTGACCCACAGCAATAAAACTGAAACTACAATTGAGCTGAAGACCTGGAACTTAAGTCACTTTATTCTTGTTCAGTGGTGCCAAATTTATGCTGTAAATTGTTGCCAGACCTCTTTTAGGAGACATTTGAGGACAGTAAAACTCTTATCAGCCTACAATTTACTGGGTTTTTGTTTCCACTCAGAGTTGAGTTCTCAATCCACACTACAAGTTTACTTGTATGAACTGAGATTAAATGTGTCCATTGAATTTAGTGTTGGGCAGTAACAAATTACGATGATATTATAACTATGAAATAACTTGTTACAGCAGCACTTTTATTGATTTATATTGTTGGAATGAAATGTCTCCCCAATGTGGACATTCTCTCTCCACCCCAGATGAACTGGTCTCTCACTATAATAATAATCTTCAAAATCTCTCTTCTAACTTGGCCCCTCTTTAAGTCTGGAACTGTCAACTTCCCCCGTTCCTCACCTTGGTTCAGCCCCGCTCTCAGTCATACTTCTGTCATACTTCTCACTGCAAAGACCGTATTCTGGAAACTAAGTCTGACTCTGACTCTGGTTTAGTTCAATCTAACAAACACATTTTCAAAGGTTCTGTTTTCATTGTTCAGAAATATCACCCAACCTCCTGATTCACTTCCCTTCTATGTGTATGCCACTTCCTTCTGTGATATGCTTGCTTCATATTTTTCCTCAAAAATACAAAATATACATCAGCATCATCACTTCATAACTGTTCAGATCCATCTTCCTTTGTTCCCTCAGTATCCACTCAGGATTAAAAAAATCAAAATCATCATCACGTCAGTTCGATCCTCTTCCAGCTGTTCTTGCTAAGCCCATAGTTTCTACTGTCACTCACATAATCCACTCTTCTAACTTCAGTAACCTCAAACCCATTTCCAATCTTCCATTTCTGTCCAAGATCTTTGAAAAGGTTGTTGCCTCTCAGCTCCACTCTCACCTCTCCAGCAATAGGGGGGTTCTGAGATGTACTGGCAAGAGACCTGGACTGGGAACCGCTGGCTCAATACCTGGCCAGCACCAATGATGTGTGTGGGGGGAGTGCGTGAACAAGTGCTTCCCCACGTCCACATCCATGGATGAGGTGCCCCTGAGCAAGGCACCTGCTCCCCGGGCTCCGCACCATGGCAGCCCACTACTCTGGGTCTAACAGCCCAGATGGGTCAAATGCAGAGAAAAATTTCCCCACTGGGATTAATAATGGTGTACAAAAAATAATAATGATAATGATCCTCATGAACAATTCCAGTCTGGTTTCTGTCCCCTTCATTCAACTGAAACAGCACTAATTAAAATAACTAACGATCTTCTTCTGGCTGCTGATCCATCCTCATTCTGCTTGATATGAGTGAGGCCTCTTTTTTTTTGATTTACTATTATTAATCCCTGTGGGGAAATTCTGCCTCCACATTTGACCCATCTGCGCTGCTGGACCCAGAGCGGTGGGCTGCCACGGTGCAGCACCCTGGGAGCGGGTGGGGGTTTTGGGTGCCTTGCTCAGGGGCGCCTCATCCATGGATGTGGACGTGGGGAGTCCCCCCACCCACATCTTTAGAAAGGCTTCAATCTGTTGCATCTCACATGCACCTCTTGACTGCTTTAAATCTCACCTCTCTGGCCACACTCAGTTCATCCAATTAAAATCCTTCACCTCCCACTCAGTCCCACTTACCAGTGGTGCTCTCCAGGGTTCTGTCCTGGGCCCCTTGTTCTTCATTATTCATTTGCTTCCACTTGGTTCCATCTTCAGAAAACATCCTATTCATTTTAATTGTTACGCGGATGACACCCAGCTCTTCATCTCAAACCTGACGCCACTCTTCCTCTCTCTTCCTTTACTGACTTTTTTTGTCCTTCTGAAATAAAATCCCGGTTCACTCACATCCAATTTCCTTAAATTAAACAGTGACAAAACAGAGTTGTTACTCATCAGTACCAAATCCACCGGAAACAAATCCAGCAGTTTGACTGTATCCATAGACAACTCTGCCATCGCTCCCTCCCCTCAGGTCAAGAATCTGGGTGTCGCACTGTCCTTTACCTCCCGTTTCATCAACATAACCCGGTCATTGTACTTCCACCTCCGTAGCATCATCCGCTTACGTCCTTCCCTCACACCTCACACTGCTGCTGCGCTGGTTCACAGTCTTGTCACCTCCAGACTTGGCTCCTGGAACTCACTTCTGCTGGCTTTCCACAAAAAAACCATCCATAAACTTCAACTTGTTCAAACTCCAGCAGCATGAGTTACCACCAGAGCCCTGCCCACCTGTCACGTCACACCTGTCATTCAACAGCTCCACTGGCTCCCTGTAACACTCCATATTCAATATAAAATATTACGATCACCTACAGAGCTATCCATAACCTCCCCCCTCATGTCTCATAGATCTCCTCCACATCTCCATACCTACCTGTCCTCATCCATCCGCCTGACCTTCACAGCACCGATTCTATTTCTCTTTTAAAATCCAAACTCAAAACTCATCTACATTCAAGCTAGCTGAGAGGCTATTTTGATGAACATGCAAGGGTCTGTTTTTTCCTTGTCCATCCATCCAACCACCCACCCATCCATCCATCCATCCATCCCCCCATCCATCCATCCATCCATCCCCCCATTCATCCATCCATCCACCCATCCATTCCCCCATCCATCCATCCATCCATCCCCCCATTCATCCATCCATCCATCCATCCCATCCATCCATCCATCCATCCATCCATCCATCCCCCCATTCATCCATCCATCCAGGGACTGATTATAATCTTTGCTGGTTTACACTCAGCTGCAAACAGCTAAAGTGAGAGCCAAAGTTTGATGATGACAACAGGACAGCATCATCTGCAAAAAGCAGAGGGAATCCTGAGAGAAAGGGAAAGATCCCTTTCACCTCCTGGTTCTGGCATTAAAATTCTGTCAATAAAGATTATAAGAAGAATTGGTAACAAAGGTACAAAAGTATTACTCCCATGCAGAACAAAGAGGACCTACTCTTGTTATTGTGGACTAAACTTGCTCTGTGTGTGGACTGAATGGTCCATAGCAACGGAAATCACCCCGTACTCCAGTACTTCAGGAGCAAACCCAGCAGAAAACTGCATACTTCGGCAAAAGTAAAAGACTATCCCAGTGTTGTTTTTAACTTGCCAACATTTTGTTTTGGCTACTTTGATTCATTAAGGAAGAAAGTTGTGCTAAGGACTCTCTAACTGTCACCACTCAGCATATATCTTTTATTTTATGTTAACTTTTATAGTTCAAAGATTAAGAAAAACATATTTATAGTTTCAGGTCTTTACTTGGGACCAGTGTAAACTATAGAAATAGCTGTTCTCATAATGATAATTATTATTATTATTATTCCAAATTACTTGAATTTAATACAAATTTGACACAAACAGCACTTGTGATGCACTGCCAGATTTTATATAATTTTTAAATAATTTCTTGGGGTTAATAAAATTTCTTTTGAAAAGAGTAACAGTTAATGTTAGAATAATTTCATTAACATCAGGATATTTACTTTGCTTTTTGAGAAACTACCTCAATACAAAAATGACAGCTATCTTCATTGCTTTTCTCTGGTACACTGCTTGCTCTTTTACTGTTTTCAGACTAAATTATAAAAAGAAAAAAATAAAGCAGTTGTATCTAAGGGCACTTATGAGCAGGAATAATAATGAAACACCACAGAAAACACACACACACACTCAAACACAACAAGCCAACCAGTTTGTAAGCAGCTCGCTTATTTCTTTGTGCCACTGAACACTGCAATCTTCAGCTTCAACTAATGGTTAAAGCACATTAAATTTCCAAGTTTGTACAAAATAGCAGATACAAACCAGATTTGTTAAATGTGTACATCTGCATGTGGAGTCCTGCACTGAATAAAATGTGTAAAGTAAAGATTCTTTTTTCATTAGTGACAGCATTGTGAATGCAATTGACTTCATACCTGTCCCTGCCCCCCCAGCCCCCGCCCCTCCACTGGCAGCCTGGTTACAGGCAAAGATCAGAGCTGCTTGTATATCAGCTTTAGCACAGGGACCGGACAAGCACCGTAGTCTGACCTTTTCACATCCCTCGTGAACCAATTGTCCTGCAAATCACCAACATGGCAAGGATCATGTTTGAGCATAAGCTTACCAGCTCAGACGGCCTGCAGGATGGTTCTTAATGACTTGTTAGAGAAAGAATGAGGCATAGAGAGCAGAACAGCGGTGCTAAGTCCTGTCCTCCATACGGCTGCAGATGGCTCACAGACTCTCTGGTTTCTATGGTATTTGATTAGTTTGTCATGTTTTAAAACTGATGTGTGGGAAAGCTGACAGCTAAATTGTGTAAATGAGACAACTGGCTACATCAAATAGTGTTTGGTTATCTTTTTGGAGCCAGTACATTTGCCCCAAGCTTTGGATTGTTCGAACTGTGGAGCCTTTTTTGTCATCTGGGTTCATTTAGATGGATTAAAATGACACAAATTGAGCTCACAGCCTGCAGTTTCTTAGCTGAGGGAATCGGCTGCTTTAGAAGTTTACTTCATCCTTCTCTTTTTCCTCCAGCCTTGAATGTTGAGAACATAATTTTAGCTTTGCTAATTGCGGCCTTCAAAAGGAATGCTCAGAAATGTTCTGGTGTTAGGTGTACTGCAAGGTTGTGCAAGAAAATCTCAGAGAAAGGGTGGAAAATGCAAATGAAAACTTGATGCTGAGCAGTTAATTTGTTCATGTACATCCTTTTTTTATGTGTTATTAAGGATCCCAAATGAAGAAGTTTCAGCTGGTATCTTGCTCCATTCTTCCAGGAAACACATCTTAAGGTCTGCAACGACAGGGTGTCACATCAGGGCTGGGAAAACATTCAAGGTTAGGCTTAAGACGCACCTTTTTAATAAAGCCTTTAACTTTGTAGTGTCTGAGACCACCTCTGAGTTATGCTGCTATCGGCCTAGGCTGCAGGGGGACTCTGATTGGTTACTGAGTATCTTCAGCCTGGCTCTCTCTCTCTCTCAGTTTAAGATTGTCCTGAATCATTTAAATAGCATTAACATTGTCTGTCTTCTTTAGTCTCTCTCCCTTCTCATTATGCAGATCCTAGTCCTACTACAGTGATGTTTGGTCTTGTCATGGGGATACTGGGTCCTACCATGGTGATGTTGGGTTCTACCATGGGGATGTTGGGTTCTACCATGGTGATGCTGGGTCCTTCCATTGGTGATGTTGGGTGATACTATGATGTTGTTGGGTCCTCACATGGTGGTGCAGGATCTTACCATGGTGATGTTGGGTCATTTGATGGTGATGTTGAGTCCTACCATGGTGATGTTGGGTCATACTATGGTGATGCTGGGTCCTTCAAAGATGATGTTGGGTCCTTTCATGGTGATGTTGAGTCCTACCATGATGTGGTTGTGTCCAAAATTATTAAAATAATAAGTACATAGGTATGTAAGTAACAAAGTAGCCAGTGTATCATCAGATTAAATTTTTAGCCACACCTACTGTTATTTTTGTTGGTGCTATTCATTGTTTCACTGCCGTCACACAGACAAAATGCAACAGATCTGGTGTACACTATTCATGATGCATTGTTGGATAGATTGAGAACACTTTTTAGGGTATATAAGAATTCTCATTACATATTTGGACAGCTCTACAGAACAACAAGCTCTCTATGAAGTAAACCATTAGTGAGCTGAAGACCTGCATCACCTCCATCACTGACCTGCACAAGTAGTAACGAGAACAATGAGCAAAAGTAACAAAGAACAAGTTCATACAAATATTAATTCTTTGAAATTAATTTACAACATGTCAACAACATGAGAATAACCTGTAAATTAAACATGCAGTTGTCTCTGTGTGTCTTTGAAAGCTCAATGACTGCCCGAATGGAGCTCCGTGGCTAAAGGTCAGTCATCTTTTAAAAATGTAAATAAGAAAACTAAATAGTCTTTGCAAGTAACATGTCTGATTGGCCTGAACATAATGCATATTACCACTGTGTGATGGTCTATCCCAGATGTCTCCATGTCAGGAGAGGACAGCACTTTCTCTGGACAATGTTAGGATCAGGTTTCTTTTTCACACACTAAAGTTTAAGTGGCATATATGATTGTGAGTCTGGACTCTATGGCTTCACAGGTTTCCCACAGTGATCACTTGTCAATCTGGTTATATTAGCTATTTATGAAAAACATTTATTGACGTAGTGCCATTCAAGGGATTAGAAATCACTAGTTCCCATTTTAGGCTTAGGTGCTTGCATTTCACGCACTGAACATACTCCAGATTATTTGAATGGTTTAATTATATTATGTTATATTATGTTCTATAAAAGGAAAAAAAAATGCAAATTCTTCCCAATCTTTTAGTGAAGATTTGCTTAAAAACTTTCAATGATTTTCACACATATTTGTCGGCCAAGGTCATCTTTCACCTCCTTACTAGCACCACTGTACATTGCACCATATTGTTTTTTTTTTTGTTTGTTTGTTTTTTTTGTTCTTTTTTGAACATGTTGCAGACCAGAAATACAACAATATATATTATTGA
>JBAMYA010000017.1:11280576-11291378 GCA_037176975.1 Arrhamphus sclerolepis
GCCAGCTGGGTAAAGGACGACATGAGGAGGGAGACAGGACAGAGAGGATGAAGGACAGAGAGGATGAAGGACAGAGAAGTAATACATGGGTAATAGAGGAGTAGCAGATGGGTTACAGATGGGCAACAAAGAAGTAACAGAGAAGTAACAGAGGGGTAACAGTGGAGAAACAGATGGGTAATAGATGAGTAACAGATGATAACAGATGGGTAATAGAGGAGTAACAGATGATAACAGATGGATAATAGAGGAGTAATAGAGGGGTAACAGAAGAATATCAGAGGGATAACAGATGGGTAACAGAGAAGTAACAGAGGAGTAACAGAGGGGTAACAGAGGAGTAACAGAGGAGTAACAGAGGGGTAACAGCACCAAAAAGAATGTTGTGAGAATTTCTAATGTGATAAGTTGTTACAGGGGCACGGCTGGAATTGTCTACACTTTTTGAAGAAGTATTGGAGTATTAGAGTATGTTCTTTTAACCATGTCACTGTGAGTTAAAATAGCGCTGCATTCTCCATATTCCTGCGCTGTCCTTGTCAGCGCTTCAGTCTCATCCATTTTATTTGCCATTAATGTCACATTCTGCACAATGCTCAGCTGAAAAACTCCTTTTGCTCATTTTGGTTCTTGTCCTGCAGCCATATTTTCTCGTCAGCTTATGTGGATCATCATATTGCCAGATATCACTTGGAGAGTGGCTTTTTTTTCCTTTTCAAAGGAATTTGTAAATTAGTCTTAAATTGGTGATATGAGGCAGATGATTTGGTTATCATGAGATCAGTATTTCTTCTTGTTACATTAGGATATCTGTTGGAGGTAGATTAATTGGCCAATTATTGGCCATTTTCGTAATAATTGGTGCCAGTCAACACTTGAGAATATCTAGCTGATTAACAAGCAGCCTCACCTGCGGGCAGTCCTTTTGTTGCTAGACACACAACACTGCCCGTTGTTTTATTAAATACATTTCATTTTAAAGAGTGTTTATTGGGCTTAATCAAATTAGCTTGTTATTTTAAAGCTTTTACATTTTATCCCCACACACACACACACAAATGAAAGGGAAATGCACTGTATTTTAATAGTGAATGAAAAATATAAGACACTGACAGATATACAAAGAAAAAAGAATAAACTGATCATCATCAGCTCCTCTTTTCTGGTGATGGATTTAACAAGGTTGGTCATCATGACTCATCAAAGCTCAGACTAACAACACTAATTGTAATTTTTGAAGAAATGGGGGACATTTAGGATATGAATAAAGATAATAACAGATGAAAGAGAAGATGCACTGGACTAAAATTATCAGCTTATTCAGCAGCAAATCACCTACTAGAGGTCAGCTATGTCCCGCCTCCTCTCCTGTTGATTGACATGGCACTGATTTGACACTCATGTCAACATTACAAGCACAATAAGAAAAAGCGCAACTGAGAAAGATGATTTGAAAACAGAGACGGTTTTAGTGCAACCAAGAAAGATGATAGAAGTCTCGGTTACAGTTTTTGATTTCTTGTTCACAGATTCTGGGTTTTGATTCATCAAACATTAAGTTCTGAACTGACGCCATTTTCAACTTAATTAGTTCATTCAATGGAAGCAGAAGCTGCTTCCTGCAGAGGAAAGTTGGTGTCATCAGATCAAATCAACACTACCAGGTCATACCATCACCTTATTTTATTCTTCCTGATTAGTATGCGGGGAAGTAACACCTTCACTGACTCGTCTAATGTGAACAGTGAAAAACCCTCTCAGATGAATAGATATGTGTGTTTTTTGAGGAATTCTCTGTTTCCCAGAAGAATCTGTCAGGAGAAAGCGGCTGAAATGAGCAGATTAGAGGCTGTCACTCTGTCTCAGATTTCTGCATCTAATTTGTAATGGTGGTGCTCGGTCAATATTTGGATTGTCTGATGTATTCTTTTCTGCTCTTTCTCTCTCTTTGTTCGACTGTCAGAGACTGACGTCTTTGTCAGGGACGTCCCTGAACTACGCTGGGATCTGCAGAGGCCTCTCGCTCTGGCAGCTCATCCCAGATCAAAATTATGGGGAAAAAACACCCCCGTAATCGACAGATTCGGTCAGAATAATTGATACAGACTTTTTCATAGCGCTGTCATCATAGTGCTGCTTTTTAAGTTCTAATAGTGGCAGCACCTGGATGTGTGTACGCAACACAGAAAGTCCATCTCACCACCTTTAATATAAATTATTACCTCTTTCAAGAGGGCCATATTTATTTTTTACAGCGTTTTAAATTTCATAGGCTTTTACAGAAACAGGAATTATAGCTTCGTGATGGATTCATTTTTTATCTGTTGTGACTTTTAGACCATAAACATTTTTGCAGCCATTCTGTGCATTTGAAGTGTCAGCTCCCACCCTTTCTCACCAGGCCTTCCCACCATTTTTCTATTCCTGCAGCTCTAAAAATATCCCCAGGCCATCAGATTCTCAGTGCCCCCAACTGCCCCCCCCTAAAAAAGACCTGCTGGTGTAACACGGAAAGGTCCATGAGACATGCCATAGGATAGATTTGAAGAAGACGGATGACCTGTGCCAAGCAGCTGTGTGTGTGTGTTTTGGGTAGAGATATCTGACCATCAAGGAGGCATTTGGAGGGGCTGTCACAGAGAAGGAGCACAATCCTCCTACAGATAGGCTGCTGGGGGGCAGCATTAGTGTGAAAGGCTGGGTGGGAGTGAGGGGTGGGGGTGCTCCTATCAAAAGGAACACCAGGATGATTACTACATGACCAGAAGAATAGGGTGGGAGCCGCTTGAAGTGGTTGAGGATGGGGGAGGGAGGAGGGGGGGTTCTGGGCTGGGGTCGGACGGAGAGGTCAGCGCTGCTTATCAGCAACACAGGGAGTCTTTGGGAGACTGGGAGGGGGCCGTTTTAACACATGAGGGGGCACAGTCAACAGCGGACCCAGCTTGTGATCGTCTAAATGAATGATTTGTCTGTTTTGTACCATCACAGAGCCCAAATTCCTGGCAGCACTTTCTAGTCACTGGTTCACTGGGAATCAAATGGACGCACCCAAAATAAATCAAGATTAGCTTCACAACTATAAGACCTTGATTCATCAGCTTGAACCCAAGATTGCAAATAATTGTATTAATGTACACTAATTATGTAAATCGATGAGTTTGTCATGTTGGGGATTGTTTGAAACTAAACAGACCTGAGCAAACTTGATTCTAAGTATAGACATATTATAATTTGACCATCTTAGGCTTTTAGATATTGATAAAAACATACAGACTAACTCCAACGGACCAAAATACAGTTGTAGCAATGGCAGACTTGGCTTCTGAAGCCATTGCATTATTTATCAAACGCTTTAGGGACCATTATTTCCAGTATCACTCTTCCAACCCACCACCAGGTTCATCAGGCTTACAGAGTAAAATGAAAATAGAGTCCCACGAGCCGCTGTGCCTGCCGTTTTCAAATCCACCTCCTACCGATGTTGCTGCAATGCATTTCCAAAGTGAAGACATGACCGTTTTACACGGCTCACCGACATACAGTTTTATTGCACATGCTCTCATCTGTCTTTTTACAAGTTTGCAGACATGGGAGATATGACATCAGTGTCTTCCTCAGCCTGTCAGGCTGCTGATAGTTACACTGCAACTGGAAATGTTAACATCTAATTTAACTTCCAACATCAGCTCTCAGCTGAATGCTTTGCAAACTTCTAAATGGTGGCTAGTTTCTTTATCTAATCAGTGTCAACATCAGTGCCAACGAAGTTCTTCAAATTACCACGGCAACAGATCCTGACGAAATCTTTGCAAATGAGACAGAATTGTCAGTTCTGGTTTTGTGGGCCTTGCATCTGAACGTTAGTTCTGGAGCTGAGGCCGCCAGTTCAGGGTAATGAGAAGGATTCTGGAACCCAGCAGCTCACAGATGCTCCCTGAAGATCCGGATAAACTCTTCCATCACAGAAAACATAAGCACCCACTTCAACCGTCCTGCACTCGGAGAGGAGAATGCAAATGAGTGGGCTGTTATCTGTAAACGAACAGGGGCTTAATAAACCCTCCTAACTCAGCGATGTATGCAGAAAACTCACCTCAGCCGCCTAATGAGCTGGCTAATTTGTCTCAGATTCACTTTACAAGATGCAGTCGTGTTTGTGTTTATCTGATGGCCCCCGTTTGGATAAGAAGGAGGGGGTGGCATGTGTCGGCGAGACTGATCATCATTCTACAGACCAGCTGGAGACCAGTAGGAGCCGGACAATGCTCCCTTCTCCTCATCCTCCCTCTCGGCTCAGTTGCCCGACTGTGAGCCGTATATCTGCCAGAGCTCTGCTGATGTGGAAGCCGGTCATTATGAGAACAAGTGATTTCTCTTTCAGCCTGGTTCATGGGTCAATTGCTCTCTCCCTCTCTATTTCATGGCAGAGTTGGTGGGATTGAAGCGCTCCTCTAACCTGAGCTCCCCATTCCCACGCATTCTTTGGGGCTATTGAATCCCTCTGAGCCTCGCAGTTTGCACTTGTGCTTTTGCAGCATTGTGTTTTACTTTATTGATCCTAACGAGGGGGCGATTTGTGTCATCCCACCAGGCGGGGCGCGATGTTTGTCCAGATTTATGTGCTGCGCCTTCAATGAAAATCCCTTCCCAGTAAAATCTTTAACACCCCTTGCTGTTGTCTCATTGAATAACTGTCAGCCGTCTTTTGATGACAGAGTTTAGGGCTTTACTTATCTCTGTAGCCACACAGGTCTGTACACATCCAGACGCAGCAAAGGATAATACATAACTTTGCTATTAAACAGGCAGAACATTAGTCTTTTTTATGTTGTTGGTGTAGTGACTTTGACACGACAAAATATTGATTCAATAAGAGCTGTTCAGTCTTGCAGAATTTGTCGCTTTTCTCAGAAAACCAATCCAGAAGTTTTATAACTGCTCTGTTGCATCATTTTTGACTTTGTTTGAAGAGGTCTCAATATATTTTTTTTTTATATCTATTCATATTTATATAGCTTGGTCCAAAAATCATGAATTTTGTTATAATTAACTTTTACAAGAATGCAAATCTGAAAAACAAAATTAGAAACCTTTTGTTGTAGAATCCTTGGTTTTATAGAATAACATGTTTTTGTTGTAGCATTTATAAGTTTTTCCACAAGTGGAAGTAGCTAGTCGCAATCTTTGCACAATCATGACTTTTTGTCGTAAAATTGGTACTTTCATGCTTAAGATAGCTGCTCAAGAGTCTCCTGGCTGCTCTGCTCACCTCAGTTATTTGAGTTTGTGCTGTCACAATCAAACGTTGCTTTTTCAGTCATACGCTTATGTTTGTCTTTCCAAGCTCATAAAAGCATGTAGTGGGCCAGATTTGGCCCGGGGGCCTTGAGTTTGCTATGCAATAAATAAATAAACTTAATCTGATTTACTGTACAAACACAACGATCTTTTGCAGATGACGCACATTTATGATTTTATAATGTCTTCAGTGGACACGACCATTGAACATTCACCATAATGGAGGACAAAGAAAGTGAATCCTTGGAGTTTTTAACAGTTTCTCTTTACTAAAATGACAGGTGTTAATTAATTAGCCTCTGATGAGTTTTTCTTTTTATTGTCAAGCTCTGCAAACATTTATTATAAATACTGAACGAACTGTCTGATCAAGTGACCCATAGATTTGTACAGAGTTTTGGAGCCAGCACCTGGTGGTCAGTGGAGGAACTGCAACAAAATGTACCGTCTGGATGAGCTTCAACCCAGAAGTGAGATGGCTGCTGCTTGTCTGCAACGTGCAAACTGGGCTTTAATACGTTGTGAAGGTGGCAGTTTTATCCCCCAGTTCTTTAAACTTCATTAGAGGTTTGTTGCAGGGCCTTTTCACATGGCGGCGGCAGTATATCAGTGCATCAAATAAATCCTCATTAATCCCACCAAAGATGCTTGAAAGCACCATATCAATGTGTTCTTTCAAGTGACAAACTGGAATTATGGAATCAACAGAGTGACAGGAGATGCTTCGGTTAAAGTGGCTTGATCTGATGGTCTGATTTGTAATTACCACCTCTTCTGGCTCAGAAGCACATCAGCTTCGACTGCGTCCCCTCTATTCTGCCTCGCATTGTATAAACTGAACAGCGAGGGAAAGAAAATTAAATCATTTATGAATTCAGTTTCCATACAATTTTTTTCCTGTATCTCACTGTAATGTTGAGGATTTTAGACCTATTAGGATTCACTTTTTTCTGTATTTTTTCTGTAGTGACCAAATATTCTTCTTTCTGCGAAGTCAAAACTGTACATACACAAGCTGACTGTTGCCTCAAACAGCTTCAGGAAGTCTGCGTGATGATGCTTTTGCTCTATTAGCTTCTGATAGGCCAAAAGACATGGATAAATTATTATTCAATCAATCAATCAAAACTTTATTTATATAGCACTTTTCCTGCAAAAAAAATGCAACACAAGGTGCTTTACAAATTTAAAAAGCAATGTCCCACTACCCCCTCCCCCCATACACCTTATCACCTCACACACACACACACACACACACACGTATGTCCCATCACCACACACACATACGCATACACACACAAATGTTTGTGTAGCTGAGCACAGAGAAGCCAGGTGAGGAAACATCATCACAGGAGTCATCTGCACCGGGAGTCCACCAGGCCACAGGGCACCAACGCAAGGCACATAGCCAAGGCCAGACTCACCACCCAACGGCCAGTACCAGGGACAGCACCCCATGGCCATGGCCGACAGGTACAGAGGACTCCTGAGGAACACTGGAAATAATACAACGATACCACAACTAAAATAATAAATATTAAGTAAAAGCCAGACTAAAAAGGTGGGTCTCTTAAAAACATGAACATTCTCTGCAGCCCTGAGGTCTCCGGCAGGCTGTTCCAAAGGTGGGGGCCATAATAGTGAAAAGAAGCCTCCTCATGTGTACGTGTCCTGACCCTCAGAATGATGAGGAGACCCATGTTGGAGGATCTCATGGTCCGAGAGGGTTTGTAGGGTAAAAGCACATCTGAAAGATAAGAAGGCCCAAGACCATTAAGACATTTATAAACCATTAAAAGAACCTTAAAATCAATCCTGAAACACAATCCTTACTAATGCTCACCTTCAAATATCAGGACCTCATTGTTTGACATTAGAGGAAAATCATAACACATCAACCCAGACGTCAGCAAAGGAACTGTGGACCTTCACAGGTTTGTTTCATCTTCGGGTGCAGATCCAGGTCCAGCGTTCATCTAATCATAATCCACAGGTGTCACCTTAAGGCCAGCAGCCCACCAAAGGTTTGTGGTTCTAGGACAAAAAGCTGAAATTATACAAAATTTGCAATTTTAGTACTATTGTGATTATATGACACAATGTTGCCAAAAGTTGACAACAAAAAGAAGTTAAACGTCACAATTTTATGACATTTGTGTTCATACAGTAAAGACTTGGTTCTTGGGGGAAAAAGTTTTAAAAAAAAGTAAAAATAATCTTGCAAAATTTGAAAAGAATTATTTTTTTATTTGCTGTTTCTACAAGGAAGAAAAATGATTTTAGTAAAAAAAAAAAGTCTCATTTTATAAATGTTGCAATTTTTGCGAAATTTGACATTTTATGACAAAATTTCCCTTTTGAGAAAATTGTGATTACACAAGAATAAAAATGATTTTATATTTAATTTTAATGTGATTTTAGAACAAACAACTCAATTTTATGATAAAAGTTGCAAATTAACCAGCCCGTTAATGGTAACCATGGTGACGATGTGGCCAGGGATGAAAATGAGTTTGGCGCCCCAGTTCATACTGTAACACAGTATGAACAGTCATCATAGTATCATCTAGTATCATTATGGACAGTTAAACACTTTGAGCTGAAAAGCCACACAGCAAAAGAAAACCACTGCTCCAAAACTCAGAAAAAAGCCAGAGGACAGTTTGCAGCAGCAAATATCTTCATCTTTTGGAGGACTGTCCTGTGATCACGATGGTCATTGATATGTTTATAGGAAAAAAGGGGGAACGTTTGCACGCATCATCACATCATCCCAACGAGGATGTACGCAGGTGGCAGCATCATGTTGTGGGGCTGGTTTGCTGCAGGGGGGAACCAGCACACTTCAGTAGAAACCATCTCAAGATGATCATGTGGATGTCTTCAAGCAAAATCTCAGATTAAAAAAAAAGTTTCAGGCTAGACATGGATGGGTTTTCAGATGGACAGTGACCTCAAGCATGCCTCTAAATGAGTTGAAAAATGGCCTAAAGGAAGCAAAGTGAAGGTACTGCCCTGATCATCACAAAACCCTGACCTTAATCATGCAGAAACCATCCAGACAGAACTATAAAGGCAGATATGAACAACTCCCTGCAGGTTGCTGTGAGACACCTGAGGAGTGTTACCAATTACAGCCAAGTAGATGTTTATTTCTGACTTTAGAATAAGTAAAATATGTAAGATATGCAAAGATTGGTTGAATTCCAGCACTTCACATGTTTTTGATTATTTTGCTGGCACAAAGAACAACCACAGCTGGTCAGAACTGATGTCCAGTGATCATATTGTTGCCATATTGCTCAGATTTATCTGCAGCTATTCCCTTCACACATCCAGCTCTGAGAGTAGAGCCAAGTAGCACAACAAATGACAGTATCCTCTTCTCCCGCTCATCTTTATTTGGGAGGCTTTGGGGTCTGGGCTCATCTTATTACTTCACCTCGATACCCATCAGCCCCCACCTGTCTCACCAGCCACTCATTGGCTCTTACTCCTGAAGGCATTTGTGTAAACACAGCTGCATTGTTGACTTTAAAGCCTGACTGTGCTTTGAACCCCACAACCCCTTCAGCTCCCTTCCACTCTGATATATTGGCAAGTGCCCCACCCCCCACCCCCACCCACCCACACTTCGCCCAAGAATACACATGCAAACACTGGCCACCAAAAGCAGACCATCAAAGTTGCATCATCCCTCTGGAAGGTAACAGGATATCCTTGAAGCTCAGGTGAGACATGTCACACTGTGATTTAGCGTCAACAACCAAGGACGAGCAAAGCTACCAAGAGATGGCAGCTACTTTACACACTACACAGATCACTGGTAGTAAACCGCTACATGCCCACACAAGAATCTTCAAAGATGTCGCTGTTTTCTGACACGTCCATGGAAGAACGGAGAAGAGCAGCTCCAGACCTGTTTTTTTTTTTGTAGTTTTGATTTGCACTGATTATGATCTGATACTTTGTTTCACCCTTGAACATGGGTAAACCTGCAAAAACAAAGTAGGTGTTTTGGCTGTTTGTTGCACTGGAGCGTCCACGTGTGTTAACATAATGCCAAGGAGGAAAGACATCAGCAGTGATATCAGAGAAGCTATTAATCTGTGCCGGGCTACAAGGAAGGACATCCCATCAGGTTCACCACAGTAGTAAAACATCTCAGAGTCTACAGTCCCTCTTAATTTATAAGATTGACATGAACGAGGAAGTATGACTTCAATCTAAAGGATGTGTCAAAGACAAGGCTCACAGGCAAATCTGGACCGCCACTTCCTTTTATCATAGACATCATAAATTTCTAACTGGAACATTTCTGAGAAAATTTAAATATGACTGTTTGATTCAGTCCTGAAATCAGAAAGTGGAACAGCTGAAGTTTAGAGCAGCTGGTTTATGTCAAAAAGCCACGATTTAACAAACGTTTGAGGGTTTTTTACAACAAAACATTACAATTTTTTGGTCAAAACTCGCTAAATTGACAAAGCTGAAATGACAGAAAAATTGCAGTTTTGCAACTGTTGTAATTTTGTGTCAAAATGTCACATTTTCGTGACAATTTGTGATTGTACAATAAAAAGCCTTAATTTTCCAATTTTGTTTAGCCCAAAAAAAGTCATTTCTTTCTTTTTTAATTTGTGATTTGACGATTTGTCACGAGAAATAAGATTATGGATTTAGTACCAAAGTCTCAATTTTATGATAAAGACGTGATATTGTGAAATTTACCTTTTAACAACAAAATTTCCTTTTTTGATATCTGTAACTATACAGAAAAATGTGTGATTTTTAGTACAAAAGCCAAAATATGAAGAAAGTCATTTTGAGAAATTGATTTTATGGATTTTATGGCAAAAGTCACTTTTTTTGTTTTGTTTTTATTTAGTGGGAAATGTGACAACATAGCTGGTTGGGAAAGTAAAGAATAACCGGCCCTTTAATGGTCCCCATGGTGATGATGTGGCCCAGGACGGTGGCCCCTAATCTAAAGCTTCCAAAACATAAGACTTCTGTAACTCTGTTTCTGGACAGGGAAGACCAAAGCTGAAACGTATGGCTGAAACACACAAACCAGACAGCACAAACCAACCGTCAGGAAGAGCACTGGAAGGATGACGACGATGCATTTTAGAGTGACAGCTGACAGCTGAGCACGAGTCACATGACAGGACAATGATCCCAAACAAGAAGAAAATAATCCTCTTGGTCACTGCCACTTATCAAAAGTAAGAGCAACATGCTGAGATGGAGTCAAAACACTGAGATTGAAATATAGGCATTAATAATGGCCCAAAACTTGGGGTCTCTCTTTTATAGGACCTGACCTGACCTTTGTTCTCTTTTATCTCACTGTATGAAATAGGACTGTCATGTCCCACCTGTAGACCTTCTCTGTCCACTCATGCTTCAGTCTGCTGTATCACCGCTTGTGTCAGGGCATCCTCGGGACGCTTTTACAGCTTTGTGTATTCCTAAATGATGTTTATGCTACACTTTCACAC
>JBAMYA010000017.1:11291478-11326172 GCA_037176975.1 Arrhamphus sclerolepis
ACAGACTTTGGCTCTTGTACTTTGCTATGATGCAATGTTCAGCTGCTTGGAAATCACAATATAGCCTTCCCACTTCTGATGAGCATCTGTTCCCACAAAGCAAAGAGTTTTTGGTGCATATCAGCAATTTTATTTGGCCCACATTTAGCTTCGACTGACAGCCTTAACTTAGCGTGATTGCCTAAACTGGGTTATATATCCAACAGACGTGGCTCAATTCTTGATTTTGTCTGAACACGGCCAGTATTGTGAGCCCCAATGTCAGAATTAGCATAAAAAAACTTTAGGCCACATCTGACTCATACGACACATGCCAAAACCAAGTGGCAATCATCACTTCATCCCACACAAGGAAATCCATTTTGGTGCAGTTCCTCCACTGACCACTAGGTGCAAGCTCCAAAACAGAGCAAATCCCCATTGACTGATTTAAACATAGTTACAGTCAGGTACAAAAACTGGTTTTGGTCTCTACAGTTAGATTTTACATTCATGACAACTGTATGAGGGGTGAATTGTTTGTTTGTTTTTTGTACCACATCTGATATTTATATTAAACAATAAAGCTGACCAAGCAGTCCGGATTCATTTGATGTGCTTGAATGAGAACTAGCCATTGGCTCTGCCATTTGTTTTGTCCCACCTCTTTGGAACATGGCGCCACACAATTCAATTGAAGAGAAATGAAATGGGCTTCAATGGGTCTCTGTACATATCTATGGGTCACGTGACCGGATCCGGATGCCCATTTATATACGTCTGTGGCAAAAACCCATGTATGGCCTAGTTCTCACTAAACTATCCCACTAAACATTAGACGTCTTAAGGACGTGCAGATCATGTCTGTATTGGGTCCATCGGTCCAAGACCAGTTCTGCACGTCTGTACGACGTGCAAACTAGGTCCGCCATTTGGACGTCTAACTATGACGTCCCTTTAACGTCAATATGTTGGGTAAACATGGCTGTCATGACCTGGCTGTCATGTGACAAATGAACGAGGACCCGAGGACGGACGCACAGTTGAGTGAGTCGTGAACAAATCTTTTCTGTTTCCTGTCCTGCTGACTGAGCTGATGCAGCTGCCTGCCATGTGGCGAGGGAAGGTACTGCATGAAGATGAACGAACCACTCTCTGAGACGACTCAGTACTTCTGAGTCATATAAAAGATTTGTTCATATTGAACGAATCGTTCATGAACAACACATCACTAGTCAGCTCAGCTGAATGAAGGAGAAAATAAAGAGATCTAAATGTCAGCGGGGAGCTGAGTGCATTCCTCTCGCCGTGTCCAGAGACCGGTCACCCAGAACAACTTGTGATCCTGGGACAAAGCTGACGACAGCAGGTGGCCATATAAAGAAATTTTCCTCCCAGAATTAGATCTTATCCCGGGGAAGTGCCATTGAGTCATAGATAATACAACCCCCATCCCCCCACCCTGCTGCGTCCAGAAGGATTTTCATTTCAATTTCTTTACACAACGATGCTTTTCATCGTGACCGGGGTGAGATGACAGTGCTGCAGCGATGAAATAAATGGGAAGCAGTTGAAAGGCAGAATTATCCTCAGGACCTGCAACATTGCTTGAAATGCCCCACTGTTTCCATTCACGTTTATTTATGACGGCGCAACAGAAAAACCTCTCTCTCTCTCACACACACATTTACTCACAGATAGAGGCAGATATATATTCAGACAGGAGTGCTACCTGTCCCCTCACACACACAAGCTTTAATCCAAACAGCGCTACTATTTGATAATTTCATCTGCTGCATCCTTCTTCCCCATCCCTTGCTTTCTAGTTGTCACGGGGTGGGGATGGGGGGGACATATAAATGATGCATGAGGATGAAAATGTCACCCTCAAAATACATAACTATAAGAGGAAAAAAAGAAGCAATTTTGCTGTATAGAAAATGGTGATTTGTAACTCTTTTTCAGTTTTTGCAGCTTTTCTGTCACAGGTCTGCGAGTGAAATGCCAACTCGCACAAAGAGTCAAATACTTCAAAGCATCCGATGAAGGTGGGCCACAATTCAGGCGGATGCTGAAAGATGACCAGAGGTCACGTTGTTAGGCGACACTGGAATCCCGTCTAATGAGACGCAGCGGTCGCTAATTCAGGACGTCAACATGCGACAGGTATTAGAGTCATTACTGTCAAATTCACAGCATAATAACCTTCAACTCCGACTAACCTTTGCATCAAATGAAATTTTCTCAGCGTCTTGTGCTTTATTTTCAGATGTGATGACAGTCTGCTACACAATGGTTTGAGTGAACAGCAACAAGAGACAAAAAGCCAAAAGGAGTCTGATGATTGAACAGGCTGTAAACAAACCAACAGCTGATCCATATTATCTGAACCAGTGGCTCCCAACACAGAGGGCAGGAACTGCAGGGAACTCTAAAATAAGCCGGATGAGGAAAAGAATGAAAACATAAACCCCTGTGACCCAAAACTGCAGAAGCTGTGTAATGTCATAATGTAATTTTACTTCAATATTGCTGGGCCTCTTAAAGAACTTCAGGTTGCATATTTAAGTAAACCAAAATCGCTTCTTTGAAGTCATTTTAACTTGCAGTCATAACATCTTTTACCATTATGAACCAAAAAGTCTTGTATGCATCTGGCTCTGAAAACAAATACTACACATTATGCTCTAAAGGAGTAAAAAATACAAACAAAAGTAGCCCGAAGTACAATAGGAATACAATGAACAGGACTGGGACATGGAAAGAGAAAAGTCTGATACATCAGATTTCCATTTGGCTTTCTCCAGGCAAGGCCAATGACAGGGGAATAAATTTGTCTGGAGCTTCGTCCCTCTGCAGCCAATCTGCCGTATAAAAACTCCCTCACCCCTCAGACCTCCACCAACTCCTTTAAAAAAAATGAAATGAACTGATTTGACCACAGTAGTTTTTCTTGGTGCCTCGTGTGCTTCCATGTAACATCAGCATCATATCAGCTCTTGGTGATGTTTAATTCCATTCAGCTCTGTTTATGTATTATTTATGTTTCACCAGTTCACAACACAATGTGTCTCCAGGCACTTTCCCAGTATCCCCAACATTTAGTGGCATAAACATACTGCTGTATTTACTTTTTTGTATCATAAACAAAAAAACAAACAAATGTCTATATCTGATAGTTTTTCTTTACTCACACACACACACACACGTTAATGAATTCAGCTGAATAATATACATCTTGTTGCTACAGCTGAATTTATATAATACCAAATTTAACATGCTTTTTATTTTATTTTTTTCTCAACACCAGAGAATGTACTGGAAGCTGCCACAGCAGTCTGTGAAAGCAGCAACTGGGCCGTGAGAATCTGAGGGGACAGGGTTCAGGACTTTGATAGTACTCCTTCACCCGCTGGGTACCACAACACAGACTCAGCTTACATATGTGTAGAAAAGGAAAATGATGTAGCTCATAGTTTTTCTGACAAGAGTACTTTTGACGAGCGGTCATTTATGGTCCCGGTTTACGGCGTCAATTCAGAGCCTGATGTGTTGTGAATTAAAATCCAGAGTCTGAGAACCAGAACCCCAAATCTGAAATCAAGAAAAAAAACTCTGTAACCAAGAGTCCAATCAGCTTTCTCAGTTACACTTTCTTTTTGTGGTTGCAATTCCTAAATGACTGTCAAATCAGTGTCACATCAATCAACAGCAGAGGGGGCGGGACATAGATCTAGTAGCTAATTGGTTACTGAGTAACTTGGAGCACCAAAAGTCTGATAAATGTAGTCTTGCCAATTTAGTGAGTTTATTATTATATTTATCAAGTATTAAGAACATCTAGCAACTTTTTTTTTTTTCAAATGACAAGCAACAGATCTAGCAACTTTGTCTATTGTTATTGGAGACTTTTGTGGACTGACCTGAAAGTATGTATTAGTACTCCTAACCAGCAGAGGGGGCTGCGGTGAGTCCTTGCCCATCGAAAAGCACTCATAATGGGAGCAATGGTCAGCAGACAGCCCCTCCCAGCTGCAGTCAGAGAAGTCGAAACAATCCTCCTTTGACTACTAAAGTTAAGTTCAGTTAATCATGACCCTTGATGGGGACAGAATATGAACACAATAAGATAACAGCTGAAAAAGACGATGCACTAGACTAAGATTATCAGGCTTAAAGAAGATTAGCTCACTCTCAGAGACAGCCCCTAGTGGTCATTCAATGAACTACAATTTTTCCATTTTTCTGTGCGGGCATCGGCTCTGAAAACAGTTGGTTCAAAATAAATGATGTTACCAGTTCTCACTTTGAGTAGTTTTTTTCTTCATTGGAATAAATAAAGAACCGCTACCCATCTTTCTTAATATATATTTGAACTCTGAAGTGATGAAATGTGCTTGGAAAGGTTTGATGCTGATATTCGGTTCCATATTGCAGGACAACCTTCAAAGGTCTTGTCGAGGCTGGGGTTCATCAGGGTGTGCCTGCTTTGGCAAGAAACAGCAAATGAACAAAAGAGGGTGGGTTTAAAAAAAAAAAAAAAAAAAAAAAAAAGAAATCAGCTCACTAGAGTATAAAATAAACTATCCTGATGAATATGTATGATGGACAGTTTAAGTGAAACTCTGCTCATTTGTGGTTATCACACACCCAGATTTCTGTGGATACAAGGATGAGGTACAGGAAAGAGGTGACCAAAACTGTACCCAAAGTTAAAATTAAAATGTGTCATTCAGTGTTCTTCTGAGCTGCAGCATTGCAGATGTAATAGTGTTAATCTGTAACTTCCTTCACATACTTAGTTAAGTCTCATCAGAGTGATCTTGAAGGTCAGGTTTGGTCTTCCTGTTTGATTCCACTGAGTTGCTTTTCTGCATTTTGATCCATTTTCCCTTCAGTTTACGCAACATGTGACTTCACCGTGCAAAACCAAAGTGAATATTTGAAAAGTTTAAAACCATGGTTTCGTTTTTCTGATGGATAGCTTCGCCGGGAACTGTAAACTGAGGTTTTCAATCACATTATACGCTGAAAGCAAAGTTTGAACTGCGGATGACTCATAAACTGAAAAGGCATGTTTGGAGTGCATTAAGGCTCCGAGCGAGTTTCTTCTGAAGGCCGCAGTATTTACAGACAGGACAGTGCAGTTGTGTGTTTCAGTCAGGCGCTTCACTGTAACATGCTCTTAGCTGAAGTCTCATGGAATATATTATGTTTCGCTCAAAACTAGGTTAACCACAAATGCAGCGCTAGCTTGCCAGCTTTAGATCTACATACATGTGCATGGTATTATATGGCCTTTACTTAGCTTTGACTCAAAATACAGATAACTACAGCATGAAAAGCATTTACTGTAAGTTGCTACTGTATATGTTTAAATTACTGCATATCTCCAGTACTGTCAGACTTATTCAGAAACCTGAGTACCATGTAAATGAGAGTGGAATGAGCAGTATTCACACAGATTGACGAGATTAAAAGTCTTGTTGTAACAATTGATGCACTTTTTGTTTAAATATTCCTGAAATACTAGAATCACATAGAAATGAAAATAGACAATCTTTCTAGGGTTTCATACACAAAGACATCATAAAACAATCTGAGCTTACCGTGGTCTTACAATGAGACAATAGTACATTTGCACTTATAAGGTGAATAGTTCGTAGAACCACCTTTTGCAGGAATAACTAATGGAAATAAGTAGTATTAGATATTGCTGTGTTGGAGTTCTGGTTCACGCTGTTTCAGTTAGACAGCAAAATAAGCCCAAATAATCACTCCTCCACTTCTGTGCTTGACAATCAATTGGTGCCAATGTCGGTATGTCCTGAGACTGGTGTGGACCCAAATGCAGGGGAGCAGGAGGCAGCAGGTTCCAACAGAAGTCCTTTGTATCTCCTTTGAAGAAATCCAAACCAAACATCCCACTGACTGGAGGAGCAGGCGAAGCAGCAACCAGGAGAAAACAGAAACAGGACTGAACCGTGAGAACTGGAGCCAGGAAAAAACAGTACGGACAAGGAGCACAGATCAAAGGACAGACAAAACAGTATGTAGACACTGGGGCTGACAAGGCACAGGTGCAAAACATCAGGGAGACGAGGTCCAGGAAAGTCCAAGTGAAAACAACAAGGTAAAGACAAAGGTCATTTCTCAGTTCCAAGTTCTCAAAGTCTGTACTTCTGTATGTAACCCTTCTAAGTGTACCTATCATGTTGAGGCAGCGTAATATCGAACAATAGAATTAGGGCTAACTTTTACTCTAGATCCGATGAGGAGACTGCTGATATTTACCAGGCCGATTGCTGGACCAGACCTGTAACATCTACCCCAAAGGAGACAGGAGACAGGATAGAGATGGAGATGGACGGATGGCAGCAGATGAACCAAGGACCCAAGTGAAGGACTCTTAAAAAAAAAAAAAACAGCCTACACAACCATGCAGTCAATTACTCTTTGTGTCTATAATAAAAGTCAATGTGAATGCATTTAAATAAAATTACTGATTTTCAGTGCCCATTTTACTTTGTTACTATTATTTTTTTTCATATAATTTTTCCCATGAACTTGTAATATTCATCATAACTCAGTAAACAAAACATGAATCCACATTTAGCATTTCAAAAATAATTCAACTCTAGCTTTTAGCATGCAGCTCGTATTCTTCACATAAATCACATGAATTTTAAAGTTAGTGAAAAACACTTTTTTTTCCAATACTCTCGTCAGCTTAGCTGCATGAATTTTTCTTACCGAGGCCTACTGGTTTAGCACCGCATCAGCCTGCACCAAACGGCTATGAAATGATTTACAC
This sequence comes from Arrhamphus sclerolepis, assembly GCA_037176975.1. Lineage (NCBI taxonomy): Eukaryota > Metazoa > Chordata > Actinopteri > Beloniformes > Hemiramphidae > Arrhamphus > Arrhamphus sclerolepis. The sequence continues at coordinate 11,298,272 of JBAMYA010000017.1, forward strand.
ACAACAATGAACAAACAGCACAATATTCGTAAAACAATTAATACATGCTTCAACATTAATAAATCTTTCAGACCGGTTCCAACCTGTCCCGACTGGTTTTAGAGGGTATTCAAGGCTAATTCTCAAGTTATTTCTTGTAACACTCTATTAACATGCTAATGTAACATCGATCATGACTCACCGGGATTTCTATTGTTTACGCAATTCACGTCGTCCTACTCGAACTCACGGCACACCGATGGTCTCTTCTGTCTTTGATTTTCCAACTTCAGTTAGTTTTTATCAGTTCAACTCTAAGTTTTTCAGCTTTGCTTTCTTCTAGCTACTCACACAACACACCAGGCATCGGTGTGTCGGACTCGCAAAGATTGGCGCTGAGATGAGATGCCCCCTCCCATCAGCTTTTCTCTCACCGAAAACAGCGCGCAACCACTGTCACACATTTAAAGAGACAGTAACACATATACAGATTAGTTTATAGAAGATATTTTTTTCCTGATCCCCTCTCGTAAAAAAATACTAATGAACTGAGATTCTCTCTCGGTTTTCTATAGAGAATATTTAAACCTACAGACATATACAGATAATTGACTGTAATCAACCTGGGGTTTACTAACCCTGGTTACATGTACTGTGAAGTACATTCTTCCGAGTCATACTTGCCATATATGACCTGGGAAGACGCAGTTCTGACTTTCTGCAGCAATAACAGCTGTGGACTTCACAGCATCACAGCTCAGCTAGCAGGCTAACACGTATTTATAAACGTCTACAATTCAGTTGAGCATAAAATAAACAATCTGAAGTTTAACTCAGAACAGACCATGAACTCCTCTGGAAAATGTGTCTCTCACCCTTATTTGATGATGTCGTACCTTACCAGTTTGACTGTGTCTGACCAGTGGAATATTTCCATCAGTCATGTCATTTTGTCGAGATTTTGTAAATCGCACCTTTGCAGAGAGACGATGCTCTCTCCAGGTAAATGTTAAAAACAAAACATACTTCAGTCTTTTTCGTAAAAGCGTTTTAACATAATGCCTGACGTCTGCAGAGTCTCAGATGTTAGTTGTTTTGCTTGTTTTTCTTTCTTTTCTGAGCATTTGTCTCTTGGTTGAACTTGCTGGGATGTCCACTGCTACAAAGACTGGTATTTGTCTTGAATGTTTTCCATTTGTGAATAAGCTTTCGCACTATTAAAGGATGGGAGCTAAATTGCTCAATTGTTTGGAAATGATCTTGTAACTATTCCCAGACTGATGAGCAACAACTGTTAGTAAGCGCAGACAGTTGTTAGCACTTACTACCTACTCAAAAGTTCTACTTGTATGGTAGAAAATCATTACTGGTGTATATTTTCTAACTTGTTGAAAACAAACTATATTTTTTAACCAACTTGTCCTGTAAAAATCAGACAGATGACGTTGTAAGTGGTGCTTATATCATCCAGGCGTTTCTTCCTGGCCGATCCGTCATCATGGTCGGCCAGATGGCAACTCCATATTTAGAGGACTCGTAAACTTGTCCAGTATTGTCATCATGCCACAGAGGTGAGAGAGCAACAAACCTGATGTGGTAAAAGACTAAAATAACAACATGAATAAATTAAATAAGTAAAACAGTGTCTGTATGATTTAAACCCTGACAATTTGCTCAATTAGGACAAAGAGCAAATGAAAAAAAAGAACTTTAAAATGATCAAGTATTTCTGATATTGAAAGTAAACTGTTCCAAAGTCTGAAAATGCTCTTTGCCCTCAGTTTTTTCAGTCTTGACCTGGGAACACCTGGTTAGCTCTTACTGGTGAAGGAGGCGTTACCAGTTCACACAGGTCAGGTGGTGCCAAGCCTTTGAGACACTTAAAACCGAATAATAACAGTTTGAACTGGATCCTGAAATAGACATGGAGCCAGTTCAAGGAAGCCAGAGCAGGAGAGATTTGATCAAATCGTTTTTCTTTCTCCTCAGGACGTGAGCTGCTGTGTTTGGAACAGAGTTTAAACACCACAGTGATGACTGATCGAGACCAAAAGATTTACAGTCATCTAAATGAGATGTAAGAAAAGCATGGATAATTCTCTCCTGTGAAGGGAGGTAGACCTTCACCTCACTGAGAGGTCTTCATTGAAATATAGCTCATCTGAAATAGTCTTTTTTATCAAATTTAAATACATTGAAAAAAAAAAACACACCAAGGTTGCAGATGAAAGAATCTAACCGGCCAATAATGACCATGAATAATCAGTCAGGAACAAAGAAAACTGTTGAGAAAATGTAAACACATGGTGGCCCCCCCACCTTAACGCTGTGGAATGGCTTTGAGTCCACATCCATGTGGATACAAAAGGACTAAATTAAAACTACTGAACAACTCTTGCTAATCATTGCATACCTATGGTGTATGTGTTTTTTTAAATCTCTGGGATTCATCCTTCAGTGTCATTTCTGTCTTTTCTTAAATCTTAAATCCTACTTTCCACATGTTCTGGCTTCACTTCAGCTCTCTAAGTGTCAAAACCCTGCTGGATTGTCTATGTTAGACAATACATAAACAAGCAAACGATCCCATTCTTCAAGTGAATCACTCAGCGTTGGCAGTTTCACAACAGGATCTGGAAAGCACATTATCCGTTCGTTTAAACGGAACATTGAGATGGTATATGTACAAAGAGCAGTGCATCATGCATGACTACCCTCCTCTCCCAGGCCCAAACCAGCCAATCTGCTATCCAGCCTCACCTTCCCTGGATCATTTGCTGGCCAACACCTGATACTTTTCATGTTGCTAAGTTGCCGGCTGCCCACAATCAGCCTGCCAAATGGCCTGAGACCACCTATTTTGCAGATCTCTATTGTGTATCAGCTGAACCTCATCCAGGAGCAAACTCTGCCTAATTGACCTCATATGTTCTCGGAGAGTTCAGATCCACCCGCCAGCCATATCTACGGTTCAGGACGAAATCTCTTCAGCGGAAAAGTTCATGGGTGCATGGGCTCAGCGATCAAAGATACAAAGACTGTACTGATCTCAAGTTTAAGATAAAAGGCCTGTTTTTCTGGCCAAAAAGACAAATTGCAGATGAATACTCCGAAATCTTGCAGCATATAAAAAACCATAAATAAAATTTAATGCATGAAATTGACAGTATTTTCAGAAGATGAAAGGAAATTATTTATTTTCATTTGTGACATTTTAATATGTGCAGCGTTTATCTGGTGAGTACAGTGTGTCCTGCAGCCCGGCCCGAGATTAAAGGCGCCCAAGAGAAGGGGCTGGGCAGGAGTTGGCCGGACCACTGGGAGTCCGGGGCTTCTGGCATCTGCACAGCTCCGAGGAGCTGCAGGTTCGCTCAGCCTTCACTATGAATTGGAGTTTATTTGGAGGTTGTTAGGGGAATTCGCGACAACAACCTGGGGCATTTTGCTAATAAAGAGAATCCCACTTTGTTTGTTAAACATAAAATTGATTTAAGAAGTTCATGAAAGCTTAACAGCTGCTGCCCCGAATGGCTGCTAATGCAGATTTTTACAGAGGGGAAGCGGCATCCAACACATATCATGTGTTTTACTGCGTGTCTGTGGCGGCACGGCCAGAAAGGCCTCCGTGACTCCACATTTTGTCTGTCGAACCGTGAAAAATCAGATTCTCTTAAAAGAACACAGATAAAAAGAAATCTCCTGGTTGGTTTATACTATTTCACCTGTTTCCAATAATGCAAATTTACCTCAGTGAAGTTGTCCTTTTATTTATCTGCCTGTTTCCTATTAGAAAATATTAAGGGAAACAGAAAAACTAAACAATAGTTAATTTGTGTGGCTTTGTACTAAAGGAACAAAACTTTCTGACTGTGCCTTCTAAGAGGAAAAAGGAAAAACAAACAAAAGCTAAAGGGGAAGACCAAAACCAAGCCCACTGCTGATCAACGACAGCTGTATTTTAATCAAATCTCCAGAATCAGAAGAAGGGACTAATATCCAGGCATTTATGGTCTACATTTGCCTGCTTTAGAAATGTTTGGCTGCTTGAAAGGAAAACAATCTCCTTAATGAAATGCTAACATTAAGATTGGCTTGAACCGGCTAATTGGACTTGATGGACTTGATTTTGAATGAGTAAGGAAGTCCCATAACCAGTTTAATTTGGTAACTGGGTGGACGTAAACCTGAGTGTGTGTGGTCATTGTAACGTGATCATCAGTCTGGCTCACTCGTGTGTTTTAAAGGGGGCTTTTTTTTCTTTGCATAACAATGCATTTCCATATTGGTAAACCACACACACTAAAACAAGAGTTAACTTCTTCATAACATTGTTTTGCCATGGATGTTTATCTATCTATCCGCCCATCCATTGTCTGTACCTGCTTCGGTCCTATTCCGGGCGTGTTTAACGCTGGAGCCCATCCCAGCGGTCAATGGACAAAAGGAAGAGTACACCATGTAGAGGAGGCCAACCCATCACAGACAAACAATCTTGAACTCTTTCACCCGGCCCCAGGGTCAAGTCTCGAGTCACCAATCATGCGTGCACGTTTTTGGACTGTGGGAGGAAGCCTGGAATACCCCGAGAAAACCCACACAAGAATGAGGAGAACATACAAACTCCACAAGAAAGAACCCGGCCATCATTGAACTGTGACCTTTGAGCTGTGAGGCTGCAGAGCTGCAGACCACAAGCTGAAGTTTCACAACAGACCTGCAGTTCCAGCCACGTTTTCAAGTTTTCTTATCCAGTAATTCAGATTTCATGGTGCTGAAGATGCTGAATTTGTTTAACCTCACAGGTAAAAGGACTAAAAGGTCAATCACAGTGGGAAAAAAAAACACAAAATATGAACAATATATATTTGTTAATGCCGTAATAATGAGATAGAACTTTTTATTGACATCATGGGAAAATCAAAAGAAATCAGCCAAGATATCAGGAAGAGAACTATGGACCTCCACCAGTCTGCTTCATTCCTTCATTTGTCTGAAGGTTCCATGTTCATCTGCTCAAACAATTATACATAAATTATACATCAGAAAGGAGACAGTTCTGTGCCTTTGTATCAACTCCAGAACAAAAGCTGAACCCTTTGTGAAGATGCTGCTGAAGCTGGTAAGAGAGTCATTATCCACAGAGAAACCAGTCCTGGACCCACATGGACTGAAAGACCACTCAGCCAGGAAGAAGACATTACTCCAGAAGAGACATGAAAAAAAAGGGCCAGATTACAGTTTGAAAACACATACTGGAACAAAGAGCTCCATTTCTGGAGACATGTCCTGCAGTCAGATGGACCTGAAACTGAACTTCTTGGTCATCACTCCATCCAGCTGTGAAGTACAGGGGTGTACGTCCCAAAATACGAACCACAACGGGGTTCTGGTTGTGCAATAAATACTGATGGCAAGCCGGGTTGTTGTTGTTGTTGGTTTTTATTGTGATCTCCACACTCATGCTCAGCAGTGCAAATGATGGAAGTAGGAGACAAACACACACACACTATTTACATATGTACAGGAGACAGTCCAATAGTTTGTCAATCTGCAATCCAATAATCCAATGGTCCAATAATGCACCGCACCGCTTCGCAGACTCCACTCTCAACTCCCTCTCAGAGTGTCTTCTGGCAGCTTGTGATATAGGGGAAGCCCCTCCCCTTGGGCAAATATTAATCAATAAACAGTATTCATTCTTACCACACAATCAACTATACAATTTCATACATATGAAAAAAAAATCCTATAAATTGCACAGATCTTTATTATGTGCTTCTAATGTATCCACATGTATATATATCACCAAAATAAGTACAATAAAACAAAAATAAATGTTTGGAGGGAACTTTTCCGGGACCAGTGACCATGACATCACTTCCTGTTTATCGTACTCAGCCGCTCTGAAGGCCCATCATTTAGCCACCTGGGTTGGCTGGTGGACGCGGCAACACATGGACATAAAACGGGTAAGTGGCGTCTTAATCTTACAGCACGGACAACGTGTGCACCCGTTAATCTTCTGCATAAACGTCAGACGTTCTTTCTCCCGTTTTAGTGCCTTGTCGTGAGTTTAGCTCTCTGTGACGGTGCTCCGTCACAGCATCATGAAAAGCTGAAGCAACATCTGAAGACATCCAGGAAGTTAAAGCTTGGACACAAATGGGTCTTCAGATGGACAATAACTCTAAACACACCACTACATTAGTTACAAGGTGGTTTAAGACAACAAAGTCCAGGTTCTGGAGTGGTCTTCACAAAGTCCTGATCTCAGTCCTGTAGAGTATTTGTGTTCAGAGCTGGAAAGACGCGTGTAAGAACGACGGCCTACAAACCCGACTCAGTTCCAGCAGTTCTGTCAGGAGGAATGGACCAAGATTCTAGAAAACCACTGAGAGACACTTCTGGAGGGAAACCCAGAAACATACGGTTGAAAGACAACAATGTCTGGAAGATGTCTGGAAACGTCTGACTTTGAAGACATTAATAAAAAAATCCTCAATAAAGACATTCATAATTCTGGCATTTAGAAAACTGAAATAATTTAGCAAATCTGTTGATATAAACAACAGATGACGTTGATCCACCATTAGCAGCAATAAATCGACGTAATCTTTAAAGACCCACCACAACTTTTCAGTTGACTTGGAATCTGGACTTTGACCAGGACATTTCAAACCCTAAATTTATGCCACTTTGAGGTAGACGTGGTGGTGGGATTTAATCATTGTCCTGTTGCATGACCCAGTTTTGATCAAGCTTTAGCTGTCAGACAGATGGCCAGCACATAATCTCACTCACCGTAGAGCCAGATTGTACTTTACAGACTAATTCTCACTGCTCACTTACTCGTTTTCCTTCTGCCGTTGTGTTAGCGCTCACTTGAATGCTCCGGAGCAGCAAACTTCAAAAACGTCTGCTTTGATGGAAGTCTGCACACTAGCTAATGATTTCCATCAGGTTCTGATAATCAGCTTACCCTCCTACAGGCTACGGAAACAGTATGAGATTATTTAGAAGAGACTTTTGGCTTAACTTTTGTTTTTCATTTGGTGTTGTATTCACCTGTGATCAGCTGCTTTTAAAAATGCTTTTGTGCTCTGAAAAAATGCTATTAAAATAGAGGGAACTCACTTTTACATGACTGTGATATTATTTTTCATTTGTAATGTTTAGTCTGATAACCTTAATTGTTAGCTCAAACTGAAAGTATCAAGGACCCTTTTTTTTAGATCCTGTCCTCTTTGGTCATGATGGCATCTCAACAAAGGTTATAATCTCCAAGGTTTCACTTTTTCTTTTTTTTTTCAACTGATGAGCTATGACATCATCCAGGAAAACAAAGACTGACAACGCAGAAGTGGGCATCCATACTAGAAACCAGCCAAACATTTTTAATTCAATTTAATTCAAAAGAATCCTGCAGAGGGTTATAGTTGTGGGCAGGAATTTTTTTTTTAGAGGCTTTTATTGCAGACCTGATGAAATATGCCCCAAAAATACTCTTCACATCACTGTTTTGCGGAGAGGATCTACATTGATATAACTTTATTTTGCAACTTTTGCAATCTTCTACCTTGCACATCAGCCCCATGGGCTCCAGAAGAGTTCCCATTACAGAAGCAGTCTTCATCACTTTATTCTATTTCTCTGGGGTCTATGGCTCTGATGAGGCGACCCCAATAGATGATTGCAGATAAAACTGCACTTTCCATCACATACTTAACCCTAGCTCACGCTGAAATGCACTGGAGGCAGCTACAGTGTTGAGGGTTGTGGAAACATGGCACCAACCACATGTTCAACTTTTTTGGTGCCAATACAAGCAGCCGCCACTGAAACTGAAGTTACACAGCTAAGTGGTAGACAATTAAAACATAAAGATTCACTTCTGAAAGGTATTTAAAAAAAAAACATACTTTAGTTGTATTTTTTTTTTGTCCAGGCAAAGACCCGCGACCCACCAGCTGAGAATGTTCTAGCAGGAAGTAAACTGAGCATCAGAAACTCCCGTTGTTGCAGGATTCTTGTGCGAGCACCTCGTTATATAGGATGAAGAAGATCTTATTGCAGATATATTCATCAGCATCACACCAACAGCATTTACTTCCCCCTTTTTTCGTCTTTCTTCTGCTCTGCCTCCAAAACCAGCCCCACCCTGCTGTAATTACATGTTCATTTACTACAATCCTAACCGTTACTATTCCACGTAAAATTAGGATAGTTTCATTCTCTTTCTTCTCTTATTTCTGACTTAAATATCCAGTAGTCACTAAGGACCTTTTTTTTCCTCTGTATGTCTGCAGTTACTGTTTTCCCCTTTTGGGAAGTGGAAATGTGGCTTTGGTTCATCCACAATACCTCCTCGCTAGCTTCATTCATGCTTTTGTTAGCTTTTTATTAGGTTTTGTGGACAGTAAGAACAACGTGAGATGGCAACGGGTTCATGCTTTGTGTTGTACAGCTGCTGCATGTTGAACAAATAAAAACACTTATCACTGAGAACCCAAGTTGGGCGAGGTTAAAAAGAAAGACTGTCAGAAAGCCAAGCTCATTTAAACACCCAAATCTTGAGGAGAAACTATAATCGTAGCCGCTTTTCATTTGTTTCTACGTGACCATAAGAAAGTGTGTGTGTGTGTGTGTGTGTGTGTGTGCGTGGGAACGAGAGACGCAACTTCAAAAGGACCCACGAGTGCATACAAACAACCCGGCCACTGTGGCAAACCTCCCATAGTGCCGGAAGAGAGTACAGAGTTTTCAAAATAGCTGTGTCAAACTGTTCCTCCAACAAACTGCTGTGCAGACAGTCTGGAACAAATTGTGATCTTACTCTTGCTGGAATTTGTGCGAGCTGCCTATGTAAATATCAGTAATTGAAACAGGGGATACAAGTCAGTCTCAAAGCCATATTTGCAATCAAAACTGTAAAAGAAAAAGTGGAGAAAAAAATAAAAGACAAGTATTAAACCTGAACTGGTCTTATGAAAGTGTACTCAGTGCCATAAAATTAACATCTGATTTGTGGTAATCATTAGAACACAACAGGACATGGAAAAATTATTGAGGTAATTTTCTGCTTTCTTTTTTTTTTCTATTTACAATGATCCATCTCTTCTAATTCGGAAAGTGAAAACAATGACCTCCTTTTAGGATATATATCTTAAAAAAGATGTGTGGGAAGAAACTCAAGCTACAGTAACTGACTGTCACAATCCCATCCTGAGAAAGTGTTCAAAGCTGTCAGCAACACAGTGTGCTGAGACATAACTGCATTAGCACATCCCCCACAAGTAATCACCCAAAATGTCTCCCAAATGACTCACCAGATGATGCTCAATGAGTCTCAGGGAAAAGATTAGAGAAAAGGTGTTAAACAAGTGGTTTCAGAAGAACTTACAATGCACAAAATATCCCCGGGACTTGGATTGATGTAGAACTCTCCTAACTGCCTATGACACATACACCGCTGACAGAAGGTATGCATTTGCTGCTTAGATGGCGGGGGGGCATGAAGTTAGCAGTATTTCACAGCTTAAATGTTCCAGGCTCAAAATTCCTAATAAGAGGATTTCTTTGTGCTCCACGTGCTTGCTTTTCCTCCCACTGTCCAAATACATGCATGCTAGGATGCTAGGCTAATTGGTGATGTCCTTAAACTAACCATAGTGTCAGGAAGACCAAACCAAACGGTTTTGGTTGTCTCGATGAAGAAGTGTGATGGACTGGCAGCCTATCCAAGGTGTGGCCTTGCCTTTAGCATGATGGCAGCCTGAGAGAGGCCCCAGCAGATCCCTGTGAGCCTGCACAGGAACATGTGGGCTAAGCATAGATAATTGATGGATGTTTAACTTAGCTCTTGTTGGGTTCACACTGTACGATTCTGGTTGCGTCAGACAAACGTTGTGGGGAAAACTCGACCCTCGTGGCTCAAAAACGGTGGTGGTAGATCTCACAATGAGACAGGAGCAAAGATGATTGGAGGAACCGTCTTGCCACCAAAGGTGGACTGAGACAGTTGTCAGCAGTGTCAGAAATTTGGAGGAATCATCTCAGAGTGTGACGGCCTGTCGCTGCCTCTACCATCTCTGTCAGCTAACCAACCAATAGGAACGCATTATCTTCTTTACGCTGGCTGTCACTCAATGACATCAGTGCATTGATTTTAAAATTTTTGTACTGACTTTTAGAGCTTTTCATGGCCAAGCCCCAAAATATATTTGCAATCTTTAATCCCATGCACTTAGGTCCCCTGATCAGAATTTTTCATTGGTCCCAAAAAAACTCGTTATAAGACTAGAGGAGATTGTGCATTTTAAGGAATGCTCTCCCTCTTTCTTTGTGCAACAACAGCGCCAGAGACAACAGAGAAATATTGATTTTCCTTTCAAAGCACATGCACACCACTACGATAACGCAAACTTTAGACTCATTGGTGTATTAGCATGTTAGCAGCAAACCGCTAATGATGCAATTCCGCTGCGTTTGGAGCCTGAAATACACTCAGATTTATTTCTGTCGTAGCCACGATTCAACATATGTTCAATCACAGTGTAACATGCTAAAAATTAATTACCTACTGATTTCACATCGTACAGTGTGGTTTGAATTAATCTGATAAGACTGTAAAACTTTTACAGCGTGAACTGGGCAAAACAGAATATATCAGGACCCTTGGAGGCCTAACAAATTGTTTATTTTCCTTTAACAGCCAACTGTGATGGACTCCAGAAACCCTCCATCGTCCACTTAGTATGAATCAGCTTTCAGAAATGAAGGAGGACATGAATGACCAACCTGGTGGGATTCAACATGCAACACAAAAACTCAGCGAGAACTGTGTCCGTTGCTGATCAGCGGACAAATGAAATAGCTGCAAAAGAGGAAATGCTTGGCTTGTTCCTCAGAGGAAATACTGAAAAGAAAAAAAAATAAAATCTGGTTCGTTGGCTGCTACATGCTCCACTTAACTTACCAACTAGTCTGTGTGTCTGTTGGCTATTTACTGCTGAGCAGTTATTTTCCAGGTGGGGTTGAAAGCCTTTTTCTGTAAAATCAGCTGCCTACTGGGACCAAAATGACACTATGAGAGTGCTGAGAGTGAATCACAACAGTACAGTTGTAGCTCAACTTAAATCTCTATAAAGACACAGAAAACTGGGACAATCTGTGTGTTTAGTTTCCCATGCTACTCTAGACATTATTGTCATAAACACACCTTTTACGTTTAAAATCAAAACATTTTGAGATGTGTGCTTATGGGTTTTTAGTTTTATTTTCTAATTATTTCCATATTGTGAGTCTAGATTAAGAAGCTACAGTAAAAACATGGATGACTGTATTAATAATGCTCTTTTTACTCCCTCAGTGTAAATGCTGCATTGGAAATGAGTCCAAAGTTTACAACTGAATTCAAATCAGCAGAGGAAGGTCAGGATTCAGTCTAATTGGAGGGTTTTGCTGCATGTGGCTTAGCATTTTCCTGCAAAGATCACATCTTCATTAAACGCTTTCCTGTGCTGGTGGTTGAAGAAAGTGTCTGAGAAACAGTTTTTTAGTCTATGAGCCACGTCTCTTCCTCCTAACTAGCATCTTTATCTAAGGGCTCCAATATATAGCACGATTTCTGCAGTTATATACCTTTTATAACGTTTCACGCTGTACGCTGTAGGTTATAAGCAGACTGCGATGATGAGCCACATTCAATCATAGACTATGACCGATGCAGCGATGTGGTCATCAGTCTTCATTGACAGTAAACAAACAACACATGGAAATAAATCGCTCTGCTGTTGAGTTTGTGTGCGCCAAAAATGGTTTGAAAAATAAATGGCAAAAGAAAAGAACGTGTGGCCGGTCATTGTTGGGGAGAAGAGGACAACTTAGGATTCTTATTTAAGTTGGATTTTAATTGGCTAGTAAGTAGGCAGAGTCATAGGATTTTTGATATTGTTAAAAGATTATATCAGGCCGACCAGCGTGGCAGCTGTCAAACTGCTCATATTGTAGGACTGGACAAAAGACGAAAGATATGTCCACAATTCTTTCACAACAGTGATCTTTCACCTGCGACAGCCCAAAATCATGAAGGGGAGAGGGGCCTTAAGTGGTACTCAGAGTCCATCAGTGATCCAGCTCCGTCAAAAAAAGCAGCATCTCATTTCATCTTTTCTTATTATTATCTTTGAAAAGTCAATATCAATATTGGGTCTTTTTTTTTGACATGTACTAAGATGGGGACGGGAAGGAACACAGGGGACTGAGGGCAAAATAATGGGCAGCAAACAATACAGAGAAGGTACAGTGTTGGAGGAGGAGCACAAGAAGGGAAGTGGAGGAGAATCTTGAACATGCTCGTTGGACAGGCGCAACGATGAGGAACTTCAAAGACAAGCCAGGTGGAATGCTGGAAGGAGAAACTGGCTGGAGTGGAAGGACCAGTGGAACCAACCCATGATAATGGTGTATTCACACGTGCACAGGGCGTGCAGAGTCTGCGACCTTCTTCTTAGACCTGTATGGGACGGGGGCGTCACCAGAATGACGTATAGTTTGTGTGCGTCACTGCAGGTCTGAGTTGAGAAATGCTGAAACATTTGACACATGAAGGCGTACACCAGCGAGCCAGGTTGCTGCTTGGGTAGAAAGTGCTAGTCAATGCAATCGTACATGGGGACTACAGCAGCTGTTTCTGTCTATGATCGGACCTATATTACAGGAAAATAGAGGAAAAAATAGTAATGGTGGTATTTGTGGTGACACAAGTCTCAGGAATAAACATAGGGAGGAAGAAGTGGAGATAGTGGGTGTATCTGGTATGACCGCATTTGGACAGCCGTGCGTTTTGCTGGAAAATGAGGCGTCTCGAGCGATGTTTTTAAATTTAGCCGCCACTACGTTGGAGCCAAGTCCTGTCTAGCGAGAAGCGAGTCCCCCATCATTCAGCTCACTCCAGAGGACTTAGTTGCGAGCAGTTAACTGGTCAACACAACAAATAACCGTCTTCCTGGATATTTCATCAGCAGTTTGTGTTGTCATGACCAGAAAATAGCAACCAGTCAACCCAACGTGTCGCCACGTTCGTGTAAATGCACTGTAAAAGTTAAGTAAGGGGATGTAAATCCAATTTCCTTTCTTTTGTGTGCGTGTGGTCACGACTGGTGTGTGTGACTCCAAGACACCGCCCTGTGCTTCCTCTAGTCCCGTCGCTAGCTGGACCTGCGCTGCAGAGACCTTAGAAGGAAGCACGAGGCGGGCCAGCTGTCAGAAGACATCTGGAGTTGTTGAGCCTCGCTGCATGAAGCCTGTACTTGAATAACTGACTAGGACAATGAAGTTTAGCTGTTACATTTGACTTCTGTGCAATTTTGTTTATTTTTAGAACCAAATTTTTTTATTTTTCATTTATCATTGACCTGAGGTGTCTTTTGTTAATTACAAATACATTTTGTAAAACCTTATACTTGTTGTCGTATCCTCTCCTATCAGTGGAGAGATTGTAGTTATGGTGATTCACACAGAAGGACATGTTCTGACTCTGCATTTGTAGGCATTACACCAGAGTTTTATCTATCTTCTCCGGGAAGATAAATGCACTTGATTTACTCTATTTTTGATTTTTACTTTTTGTTTTAGAAAATTCTCTACATTGAAATCTTTTCTCCCACTTAATTACAGATTCCATCTCTTCCTCCCACATTTCCATTCATCACTGAATTGGTCTTGTGTGAGAAAGTATAGATCTCTGGTGTGAAAGAGACTGATGGAGGACTTTTCTCTCTCAGACCAGTGCACTCAAACCTGAGCAGCTCTGTCCTGCTGTCAGGCCATGATGAAGTGGTTTTTAAGCTGGCTGAACCAAGTTCTGGATGGATGGGACAGCACACCGTGGTGGCGAAGCACCTGAATCCTGTCAGCCACGTGACATTCCTGCCTCCTTCCTGGCCCCTCACTGATCACTCTTCCTCACATTGTGGACCCTGTCAAAAGGTTTTATCCCCCAGATGGCCAAACAAACACTACAGATGCAAGCGTGGTCACTTAAGACTGAAATGGTGAAAGTACTTGTCTAACAGAGAATGTAAGTGATGGTTAGTTCAAAGAAAAACATACCTTTTTTTTTTTTAAAAAAGTGTTCAATCTTTCATCAGAGACCAAAGATGCTGTCTATCTGGCTCTGTCTGAGCTTTCCACCTCTCCTCCACAGAGCTAATTGTGAGAGGAAGTTTGGTTCATGGCCTTCAGATTGGAAAAAAAAACTTTTGAAAAATTCAACCAAAATTGATTTTTTCTATCATCTTGACTCTGTTAAACTGAGAACAAACATGATTCTTGTCAAAGAAAAAGAAGAAAAAAGAAATTGGATCTTTAAAAACACAAAATTCATAATTTTCCTAAAGTGCTAAGTTATCGTGACCCAATAAACATCAGACCCCAGGTTAATTAGAAATGCGAAGTGGAGATTGAACTAATTAAAGTAATTGTCTTATCTTAATTTATTTTATTTTTACACATTTGTTTTTACCCAAAGCACTTTGAGTTGTCTTGTACATGAAATAAACTTGCCTTGCCTATTCACAAACTGCTCTTTGAAAGGTATTACTCAAAAGCACCCCCCCAAAAATAATAAAATTAAATAAAAAATTAATTATGACACATGAAGAGTAAACCACCTTCAAATTTAAAGACACTCAATATGAATCTGCCGCTACAAACTCCTATTAATGGTTAACTGTTAAATGTAAAAAGAAATTGGAAATTGACAAACAGCTTAAATGAAACCATCCATCCATTATCTAAACCTGCTTATTTCTCTTTGTTTGGGGTTGTTTTTTTTAATCCAACATGAACATATTTGAAAAGGTTTTCACACTCTTTTTAAATAACTTTAAATACCACTTTCTGTGCAAAACATGCAGGAGTCTGTACTTTCTGCATCTGCTGATTCTTTACGTTCTGTCTCAGCAGGATTACATAATTTATGTCAGTATAAAATTCACAGCATATGAGCTGTACCTTCATGGAATCTAATAAAAGAATTTGCTTTAGGTTAAACAGAGGGGTTTTTGATAAGGGTGAAGAGGGCAAACAGCATGAGCTGAGAAAGAAATACATGAGCAGAGAGAAGAAACAAAACAATTTACCTCCACCAGTTTTCCAGACTGCCCATGTTTAATTAAAGGAGTGGGAAGCCATCAATTAAATGACTGTGATTGAATGTCTGAATTGTTCAGGGCCAACAATTATGATTTCAGTTTTGCCAGAAAATCATGCGTCATCCACACTTTTATATCTCTGAGGCCTGTAGCTTCAGAAATATATGAGCGTGACAGGGCTTCATTGATAAAGTTGAGTGTCGTCAGCGTAACATTGAAAGTTAATGTCATGATTTCTAATGATGTTACTAAAAGGAAGCATGTAAAGGGGGAACAAAATTGGTCCAAGTCCAGAACCCTGTGGGACACCATAGCTGACTCTGACCGCTTACATGAACAAACTGAACTCTGATGAATATGATCTAAACCAGTCTAAGGCAAAACCCTTGATTGCAATAAAGTGCAAGTCTGTGAAATAAAATATAGTCATCCATGGAGTCAAAACCTGCTCTGAGGCCTATCAGGACCAGCACAGACAGAAGACCACCATCAGAGGCAGCAGGGAGATCATCAGTGTTATGATGGATCCTAAATCCAGATTCTGAAAATCTGCATGCCAAGGTGAGTTGGAATATGTAATGGTACTTGGCTGATGGGTAATTATTTGGTTGTTGTGTCGAGTGTGAGATGGACAGTAAAAGTTCAAAGAACCCATCAGGTGCACAGGTTCATCCATGACGTAAAACTGCCGTTAAATCTCAATTACAAATAGCAATTTTCCATAAGTTTATTTTTCATGCTGCAGAACATTATTTTACATTACTCGAACTTAGAAACTCTAAATAACTATGAATGTGTGGAGCACAGCTGCAGACTCATTATCCATACAGCAAAAACCTGATGTTGAGCTTAAGTGAAGTGCAAATACTCCTCTTCAACGCTGGTTTGTAAACAATCAGGAAGCAAACAACCTAATTCCCTCCCAAAATTGGGGTGTCTTGTCAAATGCAAATAAAATAAAAAACAGAAAACAACAATTTGCATATCTCATAATTTCTTTTTA
This sequence comes from Arrhamphus sclerolepis, assembly GCA_037176975.1. Lineage (NCBI taxonomy): Eukaryota > Metazoa > Chordata > Actinopteri > Beloniformes > Hemiramphidae > Arrhamphus > Arrhamphus sclerolepis. The sequence goes on from JBAMYA010000017.1 coordinate 11,314,409, forward strand.
AATAGAACACATAAATATATGAAATGTTAAAAGTGAGATATTTTATCATTTCATTTTAAAAAATTTGAAAGCAACATGTCTCAAAAAATTGGGACATGGACCAAAAACATAAAAAAAACCCAAAACAAAACAAAAACAAACTGGAGAGGTAAGTTGTACTAAAAAGAAACAACTGAAAGATCATCTCGAAGCTAATTAGCTTAACTGCAATGACTCAGTGAAATAACTGGGTATAAAAGAGCATATCAGAGAGTCTCTCACACATAAAGAAGCGTAGAAGTTCACCAGAATAATGTTCCTCAGCATGAAATTGTGAACATTTTGTTTCTACAGTTCATAATACAGTACAGAGTTGAAGATCATGGGATGTCCATGACCTTCGAGCCTCAGGCGTATGATTCTGTCATGGAAGTCAACAGATCGGCTCCGGGACACTTCCAAAGAATCGCTGTCAAGTAACGCCAGGCCAACCACAAATACAGGTTAAAGTTATATCACACAAAGAAAAAAACACATGTGAATGTGATTCAGGAAAGCTGCCATCTTCTCCAGAACTAAGCTCATTAAGATGGAGCGAGACAAAGAAAACTGACTGGTGCTCAAATTTGAAATTCCTTCTGGAAACGATGGACTCTGTGTCCTCCAGACTAGAGACAAGATGGAGCTCTGATGGCATGCGGGGGTGCAATTAATGCCTGTGGAGCAGCTTGGACATTTCAGACATCTGTCCACCGCACGCCTTAGGAAAGCATGGCTTTGTATTAAAGAGGGCAGCTGCTGAACTGACCTGCCAGTCGCACCATGTCAGAGTAGCTCCAGTATCAGGGAGGACTGGGACAACACCCATCACCTAAAACTCCAACATGTCTCCTCATATCAATGGACGGTTGTTAATGGACAATGTCCCAACTTTATTGAGATGTTTTGCTGCCATTAAAGTGAAAGATTACCTCATATCTTTTTCTTAAGATGGAACATTTCCTCTCACTTTCAACATTTTAGTTGAAGTTTTCTGTGTTCTGTTGTGAATAAAATATGGGTTTATTTGCATTTAAAAAATTGTAATAATGCATGTAGAATGCTTTAAGCTATACATATCATTAGACCTAGAGTGTGATTACTCACTTATGCAGAATGAATAATTTGAAGACATAGCTGGAGAAGAAACCTCAGATATGGTTTGAATCTTAAACGCTAATAACTCTCGAGCAGAAAATATGTTATTCTACATCCTGATCAACTACAAAGAAATTTACCATGCAGCTTGTCAAACTAGACGTTCTGAACGCAGCTGTCAGTAGGTTTTCATCTCAACAAGCTCTTAACTCGTGGCACGAGTGCCAAAGCCGTCGTAATGCCTCCTTTACTCGTCACAGGTTTTTTTATTATTTGAATCGGTATTGAAACAAGCGAGTAAACAAACACTTCATTCATTTAACTGGAAACAGTAGCAGCAGCTGCTCGAAAATTCACATCTGTGAAATGGTGATCTCTTTTCATGGTCCAGGCCCCCTTGTCTTTGTCTTCAGACGGACTCCCACTGAGACTCTTGACTTGATTTGAATATGAGGCCCAGAGCTGGCACCTGTGCATGGAGGGGGCACGACAGAGGTGGATTTAGTTCTGATAGCCAGGAAGACCTCTTTAATGAAAAAGATGAGGTAGAGTCTGAAAAGTTTGGACATGAAATCCCAACTGCACAGACTAATTAAAGGGAAAGGGAAAATAGCCTTTAACGAATTGAGCTTGAACCGAGTTCTGCACATTCGATGAATTCAATGAAGATGGAGTTGTTAACAAAACTGAATTGCAGAGATTAAACGAAACTGCCGTACAAGGACACAGTGTCCAATAAGAATTATTGGCTCTATTTCAATCTTCTCACATTATCTGAAGCCATGCTGATAAGTTCAGTTCCTTTTATTGCTGTATTTTTCATTGATAAAAAGAATAAATCTTTGAAGCTTTTCAGACCTGTGAAAGCTTTGAAAGTGGAAGGTGGTCACAATGGTTGACAGTAATGGATGTGGCTATAACGAAAGATAAAACCTTGTGCTGCATCATGGCTGGTGATGTAACTCAGTATGTATATTTGCAAACTGCCAACTTAAGGTAGTTTGCCACAATAAAAAATAAATTAATAAATAATAGATAAGTGAATCCTCAAAACAAACCCACAGAGGATGTTCTCACACGTTATGATATTTTCGGTGCTAATGTGCTTGTGATGTAATATAAGTTTATAAATTTATTCATTGGCTGATGAAGCAAATCCATATCTTGCATTGATTTTCAAACACTGACAAAACTGAATTTCATAATACTTTAAAGTGAGGATGAATGTGAACATTTAAAATAAAGAACAAAGAAACAACTCCCATCCAACACTTTAGTATCCAAGTACCAAGTGCAGAGATGTTCCTTCACAGTCACTGGACGACATTCTACATTAGGTCTGAGGAACAGAGCATCCTGTTCCTCCAGCTACTTAATTCCCCAACAGTCACAGTTTGTTTTCATCAGCACTTGATTATTATCATTATTGTTGTTATTTATGTGCCAGTGATTTCAGAATTACTCATAAAAGTCCTCTGACTAGTGCAACGTCCAATCCAGTGTCCAAACAGTTTTGCCTTTCTAGAACAATCTGAAACTTCAAGATGTCCCTGACTTTGATGCTTCCTTCTTGATGCGGGATACCCAAGTAAAGTGAAAATGGTATCCACTAGGTGGCAGCATGTTGTATTTGGGACTTTGTGGACGTCTAAATATCCAGCTTTGAAAGACTAGTAAACTCCACTAGTTAACTCGCACTAATGTGGATTAACTAAAGTTAAGCCTCTGTGGGTTTGTTTTCTTTTGTTTTAGCTAAAGTTAATCCACACTGACATGATCAACACATTATGGTCAAATCCTTCAAAAACATCCCAACACTAAAATATTCAAATTCCTTACGTGCATAGATCATCATTTCAGTAAATGAATTATATCAGGTCATTGTCACCAGCCCAGATTATCAATACTAGTAACTTAAACCACATAGCAAGAATGACTGAGCAGCTGTGTATCTTTACCTTCCACTGCTAGTTTTAATGATCATTTCTAAAGGAGAACACAACACAGATTACTCAGCTCCACAAGCCGCCAGATGGAAAGATGAAATGCAACTGTACGTTCTGTCCTGTGTGTGCCACCTACTTAACAGAAGGCATGGACTAGCCATGACACTCAATGTTGTGGTGTTTGGTGAGTGGATCATTTATTTACTCATTTATTTTTGTTTGTTTTATCCTCAAACTAACTGAGAAATAATTGAACTGAATTAAAGAGGATCATTGCAGTCTCTTCGAGCCAGGGATCTGCCTGTCTCGATCATCACTGATTGCTGGATGAACCTCCCCCCTGACTCATGTGGCCTGATGTCCCTGCTCCCCACCCCACCCCCCACCCCCCACCTCGTTCCCACATTGGAGCTAGGGCAGACAGTGAGAGGCGTGCTGTGTTTTCACTGCCTCACTTCTGGTGGCTGACTTCAGAAACGTTCCCGTTTGGTGTTTATCCAGCAGCCGGTCCACATCACGAGACTGGAATTGGTCCAGTGATGAAAGGGGACTTTTTGCCCTCAAGGATATTTTGTTGATGAATTGTGGCAGCAACCAAGCTTTTAGGGGATGGAATCAATGAGACGTTGTCACACTTACAGCAAGTATTTTGGATGGCCTCTTTTCACCTGTGCAACATAGTAAAGAGGAAAGTCCTGTCTCAAAGTGATGCAATGAAACTATTCCTGATTCTTTTAAGCTGGACTGTTGAAATTCCTTGACTCAAGTGTTCTCATCTGCAAAACAAATGAACTTTTATCCGTACTAGCTTCTCTTAATTGTCCTGCCACAACTCCAACTGGTCTAACTGGGACTTCTCTTCCTGCTGTTACCTAGTGTCCTAACTCTAAGCCTAAACCAAGATTGGGGATTGAGTCAAATTTAAGATTCAGTGGATGTGTTGGTCGCCTTGGCTGTTTTGTTTTTTTTTGTTTTTTTTCTGAACAGGCATTGTATCCATTTTGATTGGATTTGACAGGAATCTTTTTTTTTAAATTATAAATGGATTGCCACAAATCATGTTGGCTTGGTGCTTCGTACTGTTGCCTCACAGCGAGGAGGATACTGGTTTGAATCCTGGCTGGGGCTTTTTTTCTGCAAAGATTGCATGTTCTCCTCATGTTTGTGTTGCTTTTCCTCAGGTACTCTGGTGTCTAAGACATGCACATTAGGGGGACTGGTTATTTTGAATTGAGACGTTGCCTTTGTTTGACCCAACGATGTACCCCACCTTTGACCCTGCGAGAGCTGGGACAGCTACTGAGTAGACCACCTGACCTTCCATAGGAATGAGCTAGATAATAGATGGGTGCACTGAATTGGATTATAATCAGACTGAACTTGTTTATTTACTTGTATAAAAGTGTCTTTACGTTGTTGTGAATTGTAGCTAGTCAGCACTGAATGAAACGGGTCAGATTGAAGTTTCCTCAGAAATATTTTAGTTCTAAGTTGCCTTTGCACGCTGCTGAAGTTAGCACATGTGGTCTAGGAGGAGATGCTACGCTTTACTCAGTAGTTTGGGGTAGAAGTGTAAGTGGACATACTACTTCATGGATGGTTTCAGTATGGCATGATACAGGACTCAGCATGAAAACTGATTTTCCACATTTCTCTTTAAAACCTTGAGCTTTGGTCAGGAAAAAAAAAAAAGTCATCATTTTTTCACAAAATTGGAAGACATCTGATATCCAGCATGCCAGAGCAAAAGAGAGATTTGAAGAAGGGTCACTGATGTTAATATTTTCCAATAAAAGCCTTATAAAATTCTTATAAATTTCCTTACGCTAGGGATAGGAATTCATAAGATTTTTACGATTCCAATTCCATTTTTGATTCTGCTTAATGATTCAGTTCTTTATCGATTCCCTTATCAATTCTCATTAGGAAAAAAGGACAACAAACAGGTCGATTAGCATCACCCATATAAAATTTTAATAATAATAAAATAAATATTCTTCTGTAGAAATTAACAAAATAAGACGATTTTAAGAAAGAAATTTTAGAAATTAGAAATTTTTCTGTGGCAATTCCACAAGAATGTCCAACATTTTTCTAATAGAAATAAATTTTTTTCTTTTTAAAAGGAAATATGAGCTGAGCACTTAAAAATAAAACTACATCAGTGACAAAAACAATCAAGTCAAATCCAATGAATTACTAACGTTAGTCTGGAGTGGATCAAAAACACAACATTCATTAACAGTTGCTGTGTGCGCAGATGTTCTTGCGTGTTGGTATTATTTCCTCCCTTTGATGAAATATCCACTTTGCAAGTATTGCAAGTTGCCCTGTTTTTGTCTTTTTTAGTGAAGTGTAACCAGACTTTCAAGCGTTTGTACCACTTGGGCGCCATGTTTACTATTGACTGCTGGCTGCATTGGACTCACCATGGACGCTGCACGTTGATGTCATTCATGCACACTGGAATCGATAAGGGAAACGTTTGACAATCTGGCAAACGATTCCAAGGAATTGAAACACTGGACACTGAATTGAACCAGTTCTCAACAATTCCCATCCCTACCACGCATATAAAAAAAAAAAGAACTTGTGCTGCTAAATCGCCATATTTGTAAAATCTTAAACACTGCTGAACCTCTTCTCTAAAGAGATTCTAAAAGTGGCTTCTGTGCTCCACATGTCATCAATACAACCACAGTCACATTCAGCATCCACTTTCAGTCACCATAGTTTAAAGCAGAGACCTTGATGCCCAATCGGTCTATATGTGTTTATCTACAGACTGACACAGACTGGTCTCTTTTTCTGACTCGACAGTATGCCCTTCATCGATCCAAAGCATAGATCTGGGGTAAGTGACAACAGCTGCCAACCTCATGAGGTGGAGGAAGCTATGAATCCTGTCGTTTCCATTATCCAGACCTTTAAGGCTGGACAGCTGAAGCTCCCAACACCCTGCATTTAGGACGTTGACCAGGCAACATGAATGCCAACACAATGGTCCTGGCACGGAATAACAGGTCCCACAGAGAAATGAAAAATAACACGTTCATTCAGTATTCATAAGCACACTGACAGTTTATATCAGTAACTGTTTGGTAAGTGTTCAGGTGCACCTGTGTGCATATATTATGAAAGTTTTTATATGTGCAGTACATAATTAAAAAATATATCAGCACTTTACGTAATAGGGTCAATACTTGGAGGAACTTAACACATTTTGCAGGGTCTCACAGCAGTCCAGGCCTAAAGAGGCATAGCTGAATGATCGTTCAGGGGCACCAGATGTAACTACAGGCTTTGTCAAAAAGGAAAGAATAAGTCTGTCTTCAGAGGATGAAAATGTTTCATTATTAAAGCAAACTAAAAATACAAAGTAACCAGGCAAAAGATGCAAACAGCAAGCAACGTTGCAGCTCTGATGTCATCACATGGAGACCTCTCAGAGACTCTCTTCAAAAATCGACTGATCTGATTGGCTCCCCGAGACTTTTGGGCATTTTTAATGAGGGTCGCTGGGCAGACCTACCCAGAACATTCAAAGTTGTCAGTGGTGTGTCAGGATTTCTAGGCTAGACCTCCACCTTAGGTCCACAGCAAATGTTTAGCAAATAAACATACGATACCAGATTAGAAATTTGTAAACAGAACAGGAGTCTGTAGAAATCTGCTTTACTGTGTTCTTGACACCAACTAACATGGCTGACCTGCAGTCCGACCCTCTGACCATCACCCATTTATTTTATATTTTTTGTGCCTCTTCTCTCTCTCTGTCCCCTTCACCCTCTCTGTCCTGTCTCCTTCCTCTTTTCTTCCTTTACCCAGCATGCTATCAGCAGGAGGATCAACCCTATAACTGAGCCAGGTCCTGAGCCAGGTCCTGTTCAACGTTTCTTCCCTAGAGGCAGTTTCTTTTCTTGCCACTCTTCAACTTTCCATGTGCTCCGTGGTCATGCTCTGGCTTTCTGTGAAGCGCCAAGAGACGACTTTGTTGCAATAGACGCTATATAAATAAATTGTTAATGCACTAGGTGACAGTGGACAGGATGCTTTGAAACTGAATTGAATTGAAGGTTATGAAGACACAAGAGACTTGTTCTGACCTGACAGCCTGGCAGTTAGGTTGAGCACACATTTACTCAACCAACAGAAGTTTACTGTGGTTCATATTTTAGCTGTTGAAAGCAGTGAAAAAGAGACTTAAGTCCAAACAATTTATCCAAATAAAAAAAGAAAGACAGACTAACTTTGATGTTTCTTCTTTTACTGTCCGATGAATTCCCACAGGCTTAAATAACAACCTAATGGGGCCTGACCCCTGTTCTGGGAACCCTCAGGGCTGAAAGCTTGTTTGGCTATTAGTTAAAATTAGCTTGATGACGTGGTGCTGCCGCAGTATGTGCTGCTATTACATTAATATTTTCACTGCCATAGCTTTACTTTTGGTTCTATAGGTTAATCTATCTAAAATATTTTTGTGTTAGAACTAGAGTCACAGTTTAATCAGACAGACTGAGAACTCTGGTGTAAAACTGAAGAAAACTAAGAAGTCCCTCAAGGCAGTCAAACCTGCAGTGTTTTAGAATATGAACACAGCACATTTTGTGTCGACTTTGAACACATACACCAGAAATACATAGCAAGTGAACAAGTAGGAGCCCTGAGCTTGTTTCCCCCAAAGACAGCCCGATTGAGTGTTAAGAGGAAACACCCACTGCATGTTCTGCACTTTAGTTTAGCTGCATTCATTAGAGACATTGTGCTGGAAATGTAAGCAGATTTTCATTGCTCTTGTGGCTTTCACATAGTTTTCACTTTCATCCAGAGTGCCAGCCGAGATGTTGTTTCATCATTATTTGCAATTTTATGATTTCGTGGTGGTGTTGAGAAATGCGTCATGGGTCTTATGTACTTCTCAGATCGTGTGTTAGAAAGCAGTGGTCGAACAGGGAAGCAGCCTTGAACGTGCAACTAGAAGACGTTGCTGCAACACAATTAAGGTCTGTTGTTTATCGTTCTGGGTATTTAATTGATCTATCGCTAACCACGCCCCCGAAACCCAGACTGGCCAATCACAGTACAACACAGAACAGGCTCCCACAGGAGTCTGATAACTTCAGAAAAAAGCCCTTGACGTCAATAGAAACATAGCATACTTACTTCAATTGGAGCTGGTTTAGACGCTGTTTTATTATTATTTTTTTTTATAATTATGGTCAAACGTTGTGCGTGGGGCACTTGTAACAGTGACTCACGTTAACCTGAGAGGTTGGAAAGAGATATTATTTTTTTCCCTTCCCAAAACCAAAATCAAACCCCGAAAAGTGTAAGCTGTGGATTAAATTATGAGAATGGCCTCAAACCCAGCTGAACACCTCGAATATCAACAAGCACAGCTTTGACTGCTCCAAGGTAAGTAAATATGTTTAATAACCGTAGTATTATGTTTTACTGCCAGCAGATATCAGCTAGTGAACCCAAAATGAAAAAGAAAACTAACCAACCTGTTCCATATTATGTTATATAGACTTACTGGTTTTGCTTTTTAATAATTGTAATAGTGAATAGACACCTACCCAGCTTTACAGGAAGGGTGTTTCTCCTTTATTTTGTGGTCCTCTATCTCGATCTTTATCTTCTATTTTTATCCTTATTTTGTTGCCGAGTGAGAAAGACATCTTGAATATATCCTTCAAATGTCTACTGCAAGCCCTTCTGTCTGCTGCTGCCTGAAATATTCGTCTTATTCCTCCAGAAATCGGCCAATAGAGGAGCGCAGTGCGAGACAGTGAGATCGCCATCCAAGTCCTGTTGGCTTGTTGGACCTAGCAACAGCAACCAAGGAGGGTAGGGCTTGTTAATTGCATATCATCAAGTTTAATGTTGAACCATGTGAGGCCCGGTAAAAAATGCCTTAGGGTGTTGTGCTGACCACTTGGTGGTTGAGGAGCCAATATGCTAAACTAATCGAGTCAGTTGCTGCAGGGCATTCTCAGGGTCCACACCTGCTTTTATGATGTCAGTTGTAGACACCTCTTCTCATGGGTAGCACTCGTCACAAGAACATTGGTTGTCCTTGTCTCTCTTCACACAAGATCTTAGTGGAGACTGTTCTCCAGGTGGTTCCTCAATGGTGGAACAAGCTACCAGTAGCTACCAGTAGCTACCAGAGCAGAGTCGTTCCTCTCTACGTTCTAGAAGCTCTTGAGAACTCTCCTCTTCCAAGATTTTTTTCATAGATTTGGTCGATTTTTTATTTTTACCAGAGTCCAGGAACTAGCAGGAAATCTGGCAACATTAACAGGTTTTGGAAAATTAAAAAAATAACACTTTTAATGGAACCAAGGTGACTGTGGATGAAAGGACGATGCTGGGGTTGAATTTCCTTGTATGGTCATCATTCACAGGCTGATTGTGTCCACGAGTACAAAAGCTCTATTGCTCATTTTAAAAATTTAAAATCGCACTTCATGACTGCACAGCAAGGGCTGAAAAAAAAAAAAAAGGTTGACTGGTGATGTGTCCACGTCATACCGTTGACTGTCGCCAAAGAACATATGGGATAGGCTCCAGCGGATCCCTGTGACCCTGAATAGGAATAAGTGGGTACAGGTGATGTATGGATGGAAAAACTGTCAGTAAGGGAAAGTTGGCTGACAGTGTCTCAACAAGAATGAATGCATTTGTTTTAGGTTTTGAGAGTTCACAGACGATTGTTCCACTGATTATTTCAAGATGGGTGCAAAGCTTCCCACCTAGAGATTCAAATTTGATGGCTAAAAATGAGCACAATATGGCCAAATTGACATTCTATCTTTGTTTTAGGCTCTTAATTTTTCACGAAAGGGAAAGTCTGAGCTGTGGTGAGGGGTTAGTGGAGCTCAGACAGTCTTCCGATCAGGCCAAGGTGGCTGAAAGCATCATGTGATGCAAGGAGGGTGTACTGAGGCTCACCCCGTTCTGTCAAAATAAAACCGTTTAAAACATTTCACGAATGTCCATCTAAAAGGTAACAGACCAAATGACAGATATCTATATTTATCCTCCTTTTCTCTTGTGTGGTGACACATTGAACTTGTGTGTGAATCAAATAATGAACATTGTCATCAAATATTCCAGAGTGCAAAAAGTCTTTTCTTCCTTTATTCATTTATTCATTCCTCCTGTGAGATTCAGGAAGATATTTTATTGATTGCACAACAGCCATGTGTGGACAGCTCTTCATGCATTTTTGCACCTCTTTCTTTTCTGAGATCATTGTCCTTTTTTTGTTAAAGGGATTTTTTTTTTCCCTTTCCTCTTTTCTCCTCATTGTGTAAAAGAAAAAAGTGCAAAAAGATGAGGAAAAATACTCAATTTTCTGGTTTGTAATGCTGAACAGCACCGAGCCAAGGATGCGGTATATTGCTGTCTGGAAGGTTGACGTTGTTTTCAAGTAGACCTTCCCTAATATGAAAAAATAACCCAACTTTTTCACTATTCTGTAGTGCAGGAAATGAAGCTCCCTCAGAGGAACTCTTAACTGCACTCTGGTGTATGCACCACATTACAGATTCAAAGCATTATTCAGTAGAGAGAAAGACTATTAACTGTGCTGCTTTCTGGGATGTGGTCCAAATCAGATCAGAATTCTGGTGTGGTTAAATCCCCATAAGAGTTCCTGAGATGAGGCTGGAGTCAGGGATACGGCCGTAACGACTTTAGATGGCACTGTCCTGTTTGGACAACACCGTCTAAAGTCGAAAAAGCGTAATTATTGGCTGCTTGCTGATGAAACTGGCGAGAACTCTGACGAAGCTGAGTTGAATGAAAAGCTGCAGAGGATCCTGTGGTTGGGGTATGTGATTTACTTCCTATGAAGAGCAGAATGGGACTGTCATCATAGGACACCCCATGTCCGTCAAAGATGAAGACATATGAAGATGTTCTTTCACTATTCTGATATTACTGTTGTTTTACTTTTTTTTTTTCTTACTACTTAACTTGCATAAAGTGCTTTGTATGTGTGTATGTGTGCTTCGTATTTATTTCCCTCATCAACACACACTTTACTTCATTTCTTTTCCTCTCTTTTTATGTATCTCCCCTTTCATTTTTTTTTAAAGAGAAAAATAAAAGACAACACCAGGAGAAATTTCCGTTGGGACACCGAGTCATCTTTTATGAAATCTGTGGGTGGCTATCTTTCTTTGGAACTGGGAATTTTCCACAATCATTGCTTTCCAACATCAATACCAATTCCTGCTTGATGAGACCAAAGTGGTTTTCCTGGGGTGTCATTAAAAAGTTTTCTTTGCTTTTCATTGATTTGAATGAATCTCAACCCACGTGTCTCATGTTAGTCACCTCAGGCGTCTCTATCTGGTATGTGAGTGGCACCGTGAGCTACTAGACCTTAAACACTAACAGAAAAAAGGCAAAAAAAAGAGACTGGGAGATTTTTTTCCATCTGTGAGCTTTCCTGTGGATGTTCAGTTGGCAGGTTAAAACAAAAATGTTGTCTCTGGTGAGGTAGTTTAGCTGGGATTCTATGTATTTTGTACCTTTTTTTCATCCTTTGTTGGTTTCTTGGCAAAAAAAAAAAAAAAAAGGGGGGGGGGGGGGAAACTCCCATGGTCAAATTTTCCCCCTTCCCGGAGTTGGGGGGTCTTCAAAAAAAAAATGGTGAAAGGGGCCAAAACCCAAGCAACAAAAGAAAC
>JBAMYA010000017.1:11338920-11373920 GCA_037176975.1 Arrhamphus sclerolepis
CCCCCCCCCCCCCCCCCCCCCCCCCCCCCCCCCCCCCCCCTCCCCCTTTTCGCTCTCTGCTGACCATTGGTCCCACTGAGTTCTTTTGGATGAGGAAGGACTCACAGCAACCCCCTCTGCTGGTTGAGAAGAGTAATGATACATGCTTTCACGTCAGTCCCCAAAAGACGCTAAAGGGGTCTGAAAACTTGTTAAATTTAGCAATAAAGTCACTAAGTTATCAACGATGCATTTATCAGCAGACGTTTGGTGCGCTGACGTCGATGTAGAAAGTGCTGAGTCATTCAGCAGCCAATAAGCTACTAGATCTCAGCTATGCCCCGCCTCCTCTGCTGTTGATTGACGTGGCGCTGATTTGACACTCATTTCAGAATTGTAACTGCTAAAAGAAAAAGGTGAGAAGAAAGATGATTTGGAAACAGAGATGGTTTTAGAACTGATTAAAAGTGTAACTGAGAAAGATGACTGAAGTCTCAGTTACAGATTTTTATTTCTTGGTTACAGGTTCTGGGTTTCAGTTCTCAGATCTTGGATTTTGATTCTTAAATATAAATGTTACGACTCCTTAACACATTGTTGAATAACAGCGTCTGCATTGATTATTGTTACTTGTTTCCGTAAAATTAGGAAATTTAGCAAGATAACAATTTTATAACATAAAATTACAAATTAATGGCACAAAATTGTGATGTTTGTATTTTTCATTAGAATTTCAAATGTAAAATGACGAATTTTTTAGTGTTGAAAAAAATCCCAGAATCTGTAACAAAAAAAAAAAATCAGAAAATTTGAAAAACGTACATGTGACGTCATGTAGTAAATTTATGTCGTAAATACAATTTTGTTTAACTCAACTTTCTGTTGTGAAATCACAAATTTAGCTAAATTAGGATTTTTAAAATAAAAATTAATTAACTTTTTTGTAAAACTAAAAACAAGAAGCTTTTTCATTTAGAATCATGACTTTATCTCCTAAAAACTTTTTGTTTGTAAAACTGCAGATTTGGCAATATTACAACTTTGTTTTTGTTTTGTTTTTAAATGCATTTTTGTCAATTGTTTTGGATGAAATTCCCAACTTTTCAGTGTAAATGATGACTTTTGTAGAACTGAACATGTGTGATCTACACAGTGTCCTTTGTCACCTGTCCTCCTGTCCATCATCTCTCTGTCTGTCTCTCTGTCAGACTCTGTCCATCTCTTCAGCGTTGTGTTTTCAGTCCTCGTGTTGCGTGTTGGTTTTGGCCTTTTGGTTTTTGGAGCTGTTTAGTTAAAAACAAAGGTCTTTATTATTAATTACTCCAGCTTCCCAGTCACTTCCGTCTGGATCCAATTTCTTAAAACATGACATTTGCAAAAAAAAACAACAAAAAACAAAACAACAAAAAAACAACATCAGATTAAATGTAAGAATTGCTGTTGCAGCTTTTTCTGCTTTGGGACTGAACACCAGTGATTATTACTGAATGTTTGGATTTTTGAATGAATCCATTAAATCTATATTGCAGATATTGATCGTGCTCACCTGCAGCTGCTAAGCAGGAATACGTGAAGGCTACAGGATGATGCAGTTCTTCATGTCAGTGATGCATGTGGACGTGCAGCAGTATTCCTCGAAGTCATGTTCTCTTATCGTTTTCTCGTAGCAGACACCAAAGAACAGAAACCAGAGCAGCTCTTATCAGATTAAGCTATTGTACTGATGTGGTGTCTTATCAGGAAAAACACACAATACATACACAACGTAATGATGTGGATGCGCAGCTTATTGTATCGTCTTCATGATCCATATCATTGGTTTTATGACCAGCATTTCAAACCTGCCACAAACCAGCCTCAGCAGATCCACAGCTTCACAACAATGAGCTCTTTGTTCACTGATTTAATATGAAGATTCAATAAAAGATTATGAAGAATAATGAAATTGCACATGATGGTACAAGGCAGTAAACACTGATCAGTGGTCTGCTCTCTGCTGGCAGAGCCTATAGCTTCCATAATGTCGGAAATATAATTTTATGTGGGATGCATGACTCATGACCAGGACAGTAGCGGTATGCATATAAATACATTCAGAGGAGCCTCACATGTGGTCATTTCACAGTCATGGGCTGTGCATGACAATAGAGCCCCAGGTGTTTGGGGCTGTTGGTGTAAAAGCAGCCATGTCCAGGCTGCTGACTGATGCATGGTTTTAGATTGCCACTGATTGTTGCTTAATGTGGCATTTGTTAAAAGTGAGCAATTTTCATGCTCATCATTGCATTCCTCAAGCTTTGCAAAGACTAAGACAGATTGATGTTTCACTGCAGGGACGGAGGATGAGCTAAACCAGGAACACACCCCCAACTCTGCCTCCATGTAAGCTGTCTCATGATGTGGAAGGAAAATAGAGGAGGCAGCGAGTTAGCCAAAGGAAACAACCGACAGAGCTGTCCCTGGACAGGATGATTGTCGGGCTTTCCGGTAGCTGGAACGGACCTTCGGAGAGCCAGTGCAGCAGACCAGGCGTGTCATTTTGTTTTAGTGATAAGACCTTGACGGAGGACGGTAATCTGTCTGTTTGCACACCAGCACGAAAGGCCACTGGAACACGGGCTGCAAAAGTTCGTCACAGAGACAGAAAACTGACGGAACGTCTACCAGGGAGGTCTGACCGCAAGCTTACACCTCAGCATAACTTCAGCCCGAGTCTGAGTACAGTTTTTTCTCATCCAAACAGGTTGAAAAATACAGGGGATTTCCTGGAAAACATCTGCAGCGTGTTAGGCAGCGAACTGTGTTTACACAGCTAGATCAATAAAATACAGCAGGGAACACGTCTACACGACACGCAGACTGAGGAGCTGCGTCATGAGGCTCCTGGTGGCTGGTCAGCTCATCAGGATCAATCTAACGAGGCCGGGCTATGCGCTCGTCTGACCCGCGTTGCTATGATAACCCGCGGGTGATTCATGTTTCTGATCGGACCCATCAATGATAATCACGTCACTGTAAACTGTGTTGGAACAGCAACTATCAAAGTCGTGCAGCTGAGCGCAGTAACCTGAGAGTCCTGGAGAGTTGCTGAGCTTCAGTCCAAAATATGTCCCTATTCAGTTTATTTCAGTTTCTGTTGCATAAAAAGATTATCAGCATCAAAGCAGCGCCAGTGGGTCTGAAGAGTCACTGTGTCTGCTTTCATCCAAATCTGTTACATAACGTGAAGAGAAATATTTTAGCCGATCAGAGCTGATTGGTGTTTCTTTTCTTTTTTTTTAAAAGATGAAATAACAAAAATTCCTTCCTTAAATAAATATGTCTTATATCCAGTGCTTCATCACAGAAGGATGATCTATTATGGTCTTAGATGAGGCTCCATACATGAACCCCCTAAAGAGTTCAGACAGGCTTCCTTAATAAATCCATAATTAACAATAAACAGCAACAAAATTCAACATCCAAAAGCAAAACATAACTCAATAATAATTATAAAACGTGAAAAAGTCAGAAGAAACAGATTTTCATTCGTGCAGGTCAGTATATCTTTATAACTCAAATGTAAGATCCACCCCTGTTTTTCAAGACCTGTGTTTGGAAAATATTGTTTAAGATAAAACGTAAGACAAAAAAAGAAAAAAACATATGTTTTTATTTTCTTTTTTTGTTTTCAGTATCAAATAAGAAGTAAGTAAACTGCAATAAAATATCAGTGCAATGAATCAGTGAGGCACATTGTTTTTAACTTCAATGCACCTTCACAAATGTCAGAACACCAGTCTAAACTGGTTCAGCTCTGGTCCAGGTCCAGTAGCTGAGTCTTCTTCATGGCTTCTCATAATGAGTGTGTGGTGGGGAACTATGGAAGGTGAAGAGTGACAATAACTCATGAAATAATTACTTAAATGTGTCATTAATTTAATAAAACTGAAAATAATTATTAAAATATGTAATTAATTATATGTGCCTCAACTAAATATATTAATTTATTTTTTAAAAGCATATATAATTATTTGCTAAATTATTTCATGTTCCTGTGCTGAAGCACATCATGAATTTATTTAAATTGTCACTGTGACTCATCCACTCACCATAACGTCTGATTGGTTCAGCTGTACAGCAGGTCTGGAGGCATCGATGCCAAAAAGCAGAAATAACTCCAAGAACTATATCTATATCTATGATTTCTTCATTTTTTTCCAGCCACATAATCCAGGAGAACATCTCCTACTTCTAATTGTCCAGCCAGGTTCAAAATATCTCTCTTCAACTTATTAGAAACTGAACGTAATTCCTCTGGGTGCTGCCACTTCAGACCAGATCAACCATCAGAGCCTAAGCCCCGCCCCCTGACAGGTGACAGATAAAATAAATTCACGATGTGCTTCAGCACAGGAACATGAAATTAATTTATTAAATTGTGAAATAATTACATATGCTTTTATATGCTTTTTAAAATTAAATCAGTATATTTATTTGTGGCACATGTAATTAATTCTGTATTTCATAAATTATTTGTGTAATTATTTCCAGTTTTATTAAATTAATGACATTTAAATAATTATTTCATGAGTTATTTATTTATTGTATTTTGGCACTCTTCACAGTCTGATGGGAACAGAGTGAACCCCGGGCTGTTTTCTTTTTTGTTTCTTTTACTTGGCTAGTATCCTCCATGCATTAGCTTTAGCATTTAGCATTAGCTGTAATGCTAATATGCTGGAGCGCATGTTAAGCACCGCTCTTAAATGGCACCTTCTGACTCGCTTGGGAAGAAGATGTTTGATGCCACCTGCTGTTTTTTTGCATGTGGACGCCCAGGTCCTGACGACCCGTCTTTTTCAGTCTTATATTCAGGTTAATATGGTTTTAGAAACATGGGACGTAATCTCAGATAGTCTTAATTTGACTAAAGCAACTTAGAACTAATCACTGAACTGAAACAAATTTTAAGTGAGATATTTTAATAAAATTTATATATACACACATATATATATATATATATATATATATACACACACACACACATTTATATATATGTGGACCCATGCTTGAGGGCCTGTTACACCATGTCAATCTGCCCCATTGGGCCCTGGGTCAAAGCTTTTCCAAAGGCTGAGAATGCTTTACTTTTTTTAAATTTTTTTTTTTTTAACATAACCCTAACTGGTCATTTACTCGAGGCTGAAGAAGAGTTTACTACTGTGCAGCTAGGACTGAGGATGTGTCCCATACAGGTGGAACTGCAAGAGCCTCGTAAAAAGAATTTTGCCTTCAAAGAATTGTGTTTTGTGTTGTCTTGGTGCCTTTGGGCAACACACTGAACCCTACATTTTCCTCCAATCCATTCATCGGTGTGTGATTGTGTGCTAGAAAAAGCTGTGTAGAGGACATCTCTTCTAGTGGTCAGGATGAGTAGCAATGTACCGTATAAATACAGTCCATTTACCGTTTATTTGCTGCACAGAGACGGACAGCTGGGATCTCTCTGAATCCATTTCTGACTCAAACATGTGTGAAAGCATTTCAGCTTTTGAGTTCATTTACAAAACGTTTCAGGGGGCAAAAGCTACTCTACTGGACCAGAGATGAACATCAAATGACTGATGATGAGAAAAGAAAATAGTCACTTTAATCCTTACTATAGACTGGATGACGTTCTTTATATTTGGCACGTCTACGATGTTGAGGTCAATCTTGTTATAGCTGTATTTGTGGGTTTTAAAAGGTGTTTTTCCATTAGCGGGGGTTCCAGGTAAAACCAGCAGACCTGAACTTTAACAGAACCGACGTCCTCCTCAGTACTTTAAACCATCATGTCTCCGCTCACGGTGACTGGGCAGATTGCATGTAAACTGCCATTCCAAACCACATGGTGGAGGTAGTGCACCACTTTCACTATCTGTCAACTACCAGGCAAGGAAAGAAGAAGACATTGGCAAAAATGAAGAAAAAAAGAAGAAAAACAAACTAAAAACATTGGAGTAGCTGAAGATGATTGTAGAGTGTCTGTCTGTCGTTTGTATAATTCATAATGGTGACGTTGAATGAGATAATCCTACCCAACACCACCACCAACACATCCAGTCCATCCCACTAGTGGAAACACACCTACATTGAATGTAATTTCGCAGATGCTGGTAGCCTGATAGATCAGAGCCACATTTAGACAGTCCGAGGTTCTGAAAACAACCTTGAATGAGGTGTTTGGGACCAACTGATGGTTAGCGCGACAACCAATCAGAGCAACGAACAAGGTGATGTATTCAAAGCGACACAAACGCCCAACAGGAGAAATAACAACATAATGAAAATGGAATCCAGCAGTTGTTGCAGTTTATTCCAGCAGAATTTGAGAATAACTGGTGAGCTTTCTTTATCGTCAGAGCAAGTTTACCAGATGTCTCTTACCATTTGTAAATGAGATGGACCTCATCCACCACAATCCTGAAGAGATGATCACAGATGTTCAAGTCTTTAACTGTTGATGGTAAAGTTGATTAAAACAACTGATGTTTACCTTCCAGACTACAGCGTCTCTGCTCTTTCATCATCATGTTAACCCTTTCAGAGACTTTCTACGAGAATAGACTGATCTGATTGGCTCCCAAGACTTTTGGGTATAATCAATGAGCTCCAACAGAGGGTGGCTAGTCAGACCTACGGAGGAAATTCAAATTTGCTAGAAGTATGCCCAGATTTGCAGGCTAGGATGTAGCATCAGAAGTGATTGTTGAATAGCAATGAACAGTCCAATATGGGGAGAACATCTAACGAACTGAGCTTCACTAAATCCATCTGGAACTGCACTCGAGCAGATTCTGGGTGCATTTGTGTTCATTGAGGAGCAAAATTACAAGTGGAGAAAGTTTTTCAGTTACTTTCTACTGTCTTCCAAGTAATTAATCATCTTTTTTTGAGAAAGCAACAGTCAGTGCCTGAAACTTTAGCTCCTAGCAGTTATGTAAATGTTTTTCTGACACATACCACCCACCTAAACATGCTGCAGACTGTGGCAACAACTCATAAGAGTTGTGTAACACGGTATCAAACTGTATCAACATAAACACATTTAATCATCATACTTCGAATTATAGCGATGAACTTTAAAATGTAGTCGGAAAGATGCTAAAGATGTCTGATGTAACACAAAAACACAAATATTGAACTTTGTTTCATGAGGCTTGAGAGAGCGAGAGCTTTTTCAGTATTTTTTATGCCTTTGTAGACAGGATCAACAAGTGTTACACAATCATTAAAATATTTAAAAACAATGTTTCTCTGGGAAAGTGTTGCGATTGCTGTGGGAAACATTTGCCAAGTACTACAACTCAGAGCTGGGTTCACAAAAACTCTTGAGTACACCATGTTGCCTTCAACGTGCTTGTCTATACCTTTATTTCCGAACTCTTCTGTCAACAGAACAGTGCTCACAATGGCACAAACCTACACATTGGTGAGTTTTCTGTCTTTGAATGGCTGATGAAATAATATTTATGACACCTGTGATATTAAAGTTAAACAACTAGTGTGAAGCATATCTGTAAAGCCATGGTTTATGATCAGTTTTAGGGGAAATAAACTAATCTGTCCAAGCTTTTTTAGAATATTCTTGTGAAATAAATTATAAATCTTCTCTTGTAGTGCTTTTATAGGTTTACTTCACATAGGAAAAAATTGAATTATCACATTGCACTACATTTAGCAGAAGCTTTTATCCAAAGTGACTTACAACAGAAGAAATACATTCAAGCCGCAGTAACGTAGTAAATTACAGAGTAAGAGCAGTTAAATCAGCACTCAGGTGAGAGCAGAATACAAGTCAGAGCACGATTCAGGATGAGGATGCAGCCACGGCAGAAGAGGAGAGGAGTGTAGAGGGAGACAACTCTGATCTGGTAGCTACTGGTAGCTTGTTCCACCATAGAGGAACCACATGGAGAACAGTCTTGCTGAGATCCCCTTTAAGAGAGGACAATCGTTGTTCTTGTGATGAATGAACATGCACATGAGACGAGGAGTAAGTCTTTACAACTAAGGTCATATAACCAGGTGTGGACCCTGAGACCACCACAGCAGCCACAGGCAGCCAGTGTAGCTACATGGACCCTTCTGGGTTGATTAAAGACCAGACACATCACTGCGTTCTGTCCCTTCAGAAGGGGTCTTATTGTGCAATCTGGAAGTCCAACTAGGAGGGCATTGCAGTAATGGAGGACTGTACCAGGGGTTGTGTTGCATGTTGAGTCAGGTATGGTCTTATTTTCTGGATGTTGTAGAGTTCAAAGCAACACTACCAGGAGACTGAAGGTTTCTTCCCATGAGGGAGTTTTTTCTTGCCACTGATGGTGTTGCCATGTGCTCAGGGGTCAAGCTCTGGGTTTCTAAAGCGCCTAGAGATGACTTGTAAATAGGCGCTATATAAATAAACTGAATTAAAGCAACGCGGTCAGAGAAGGGTCACTTCTCAGGAGGTATTGAGCATTGTTTCAGTGAGTATTAGGGATACCAACCACTGACAGTAAATACTGGACAAATTATCTGGTCATGTGACCCATAGATTTGTACAGTCATCCTTTCCATTTTCCCTGAATTGTGCGGCGCCATGTTGCAAAGAGTTGGGACGAAGCTGACATAGCTAACATCAGAACCAATGGCTAGTTCTCCCGTACAGTTGTCATGCCATAAACACAGATGGAAAAAAAAAAAAAAAAGATTTGCACCTGTTTTGACTGTTAATTCTCAGTGGAGATTTGCTCTGTTTTGGAGCCATCACCTAGTGGTCAGTTGCGGAACTGCAACAAAACCTACTTCCTGGATGAGCATCAACCTGGAAGTGGGATGGTTGCTGCTTCGTACCAACAAACTTGTCTACATCTGCAGGATTAACCTGTTTGCATGTTTTGAAGTTTTCATTCTCATCTTTGTATCCATAAAAACATGACATGACACATGCACCAAACAGATTTGATCTTACTTTCTCAGAAATGTTTCAGTAGAAACCAGACGGATCTGATTGTGCTCTTCTGACCAGGTTAGCTCTTGTAAAGTCTGATTCTGGTGTTCAGCTGACAGGAAAGCAGCCCCGCTGGTGAACCAGCATGAGAAAGGACGCACCGCTGTTAGATCAAGTCATTTCCAAAAGCCACGGCGCACTTGTCACAATACTCATACCAGCTCGTGAAACGCACGCCCTCTCCAATTTGAGACAGAGACACAGACACAGACTTGAGGGTGCAGCACATGGAATCATTTTCACGCTTGTGAAACATGGAGCCCGTTCACCCCCGACTCCCCACCTGCTTGTCACGAGCTCTGACAATAATGTATAGTTGCTTTTGCAGACAGACAGGGAGGCGAGGAATGTGAGCGGGTTTGTGACACCGTATTGAGACAGTACACCCACACGTGTACGTGTGCTCCTGCAGTAAACACATCTGCAGCCACACAAAGATGCATTAACAATATAGGCGTACGCTAAGAAGAGAAGAAGAGCGTTGAAATGCATTCAGACACAAATTCACCATGCATTCACATAAACAGTATTGAATAAAAGAATGAACTAGCTGGCCTTGGTTGGGGTTTCTCAATCTACTTAATCGCTAACAGGCGAGACACAGAAATGAAGTGCTGCTGATCTTTATGTTGGGGGGGCCCAGAGACTAAACGTTTATTCACGCTTTCTGAGCTGAGCGGGCTACAATGTTGTGTCACTAAGTTACAATCCAAGATTTGTATTCTACATAAATACCTCAACAAGACGCAGTTCATAAAAAAAGTATTAAGAATTTATGTTCCGGCATCAAGTGCTGAGTGGGCCACATGTCAGGATTTTTAGCACCTCGTTAAAAGTCAGGCGCAACATGAATTATGCACGCTGAAATATTGTCCCTCTGTGTTTCAAGGGGATATCGTTAGGTGCCGACACAAATCTAGGAGCCAACTGCGCTGTTCCATTTGAAAGCAGTTTATATATATATAAATACTTATGGGCAAATTAGGATCACACATATGAGTGAAGCAGGGGGAGGAAGAATTTGTCATCACCAGCGGGTGAGAAGTGGCTGCTCAGAAACATCTGCAGTTTGCTGATAGGAAATGGAGAAGTGCTTGTAGTAAACTTCAGCAGCTCCACGTCTGGAGGTGAAACACCAGATGTGGTTCCATGTTCCTCTGGGCCGCCTTTTAGACGAGAAAAAGACAAGCAGTACCCAAACGAGTCATCAGAAGGGCTTCTGCAGAAAAACTGAACTGGAATTCCATTTCAGTTCATTGACTGTAAATACTGGACAAACAAAATACAGAAGCCACGTGACCCACAGATTTGTACAGAGAACCTTTGAAGCCCATTTTTGCTCAAACCGCGTCCTGCCATGTTGCAAAGAGGCGGGGCAAAGCTGTCAAAGCCAACACCAGAGATAGCGGCTAGCTGAAAGTCAAGCATGTCAAATGACGCATCTGATTGGTCAGCTTCATTGCTTCATATGAATATATTTGATGTGGAACAAAAATATTCACCCCTATACAAACTGGCTGATCGTCCAACATTAACGGCCATTAAAGGCCAGCCCACTTTCTGCTTGACTGAGGATCAGTTAACTTGTAGGTTACAAAGAAGAAAAACAAGTTTCTTTTAAGGACGAAACGTACTTTTCTTCACTTCGCTGTGACCTCATCAGTTAGATTGTGCAGCTTGGTTGAATTTATACCTGTTTAGTGAGGCCTACCTGAGGTATTTCCCTGCAAAAACATGACCTGAATTAAATTCTACAGCAGCTTAGCTTTCAGTTCATGTTTAAAACAAAAGGAATAAAAAAGCAACAGAAACTAATGAAACTTATATAAAGAAACCTTTGAAATAAGTTGCACAAAAAACTGATAATATATGATCAAAAAAACAGCAAGCACGAAATTACTATTATGTAACTTTGGAGACAAACATTTACATGGTTACCTTTATATACATCTATGGTGGTTACCTTTATATACGTCTATGGTGGTTACCTTTATATACATCTATGGTGGTTACCTTTATATACGTCTATGGTGGTTACCTTTATATACATCTACGGTGGTTACCTTTATATACGTCTATAGAAGCCTCCTTCATATAAATGTATGGTGGCTACTGTCATATATGTGTATGGTGGCTACCTGTATGTCTACAGTGGCTAGCCACCAAACTCTAGATGCCCATGGTTGTCTTTGTTTTTGTATAAAAAAGGTCGACCTGTCGTAGCCCTTATTCATCTGAAAGTACGTCTCTGTTCAGCTGTACCTATTGTGGTAAAAGTAATTTCAGTGTCTCAGAAACTGCAGCTTTTCAACTTTCACTTTTCAACTAAATCAAAATGTTTTTAGACACCTGACATAGTTGTGGTTTCATGTAACGTTGCTCGATGGGTAGACGGACGCGAACAGACGTGTTATTACAGCCACTCTGGAGTGTTGTGAAGCGTTCAAATTCCGTTTTAAAAACATTAACCATGAAACATTTGTTTCTGATCTCTGGCTGTTCCTCCTGATTCTCATTCAGAAATAATTCAAATGTGTCAGGCTCCAGCTCAGCTCAGACACTGTAGAGGTGCTCCTTCACGAAAACCAGCCAAACAGTGTGCAGCTTATTCATCACAACAGCAACCAATAGGAATTATTAATGAGCACACCAAAAATAGCTTTTTCTCATGATAGAGACATTGGGAGGGATTTGAGGGAGGTGGGTGAATTGCACATAGGCAATTTTCAGTAAAAACATAATTATACTCTATTTAGACACCTCAGAAAAAAAATAAATAAATAACCTGCCAGTTAATGCAGTTTATGGGACCTTTACCATTGAGGTCTATGGAGATTTGCTCTGTTTTGGAGCCATCGCCTAGTGGTCAGTGGAGGAACTGCAATAAAACGTACTTCCTGATGAGGTGGTTGCCACTTGTTTCAACTATCAGATTTAGGTTAGTGAGTGATTTTTGGTGATTTAGTCATGTGGTCAACTAACTGTCTCTGGCTAAAATAATGGCTTGTTTCTTTCTTGTTTTTTTTGTTTTTTTTAAAAAAAGACACCAATGTAGAGTTGATAATGATGAAATAATCTTGTCTTTGTGATGGATGTGAACAGGAGAAAATCTGTAATTTCATCAGAAGCCATAAAACTAGTGACACTTAAGACACAGAGAGCCCTCCTCCCTCCTTCTACCTCCAACGCTCCCCTAAAAATCCTGCTCCACAGTGGATGGACGTTTCATCCCTGAGAAACCTAACCTGACCCTGATTCAGCTGGAGCAATGTTTATGATTTCAACAGTAATATTTCTCTGTATTTATCATTCTCAGTATTTTATTTCCTCCTCTCTCTTCTACTCTTAAAAAAACAAACAACACATAAATATAACACCAATTCCAATAAAGTTTATATGCTGTGTGAAACGTAAATAAAAACAGAATGCAATGATTTGCAAACCTCATAAACCCATATTTTATTCCCAATAGAGCATGGAGACCATATCAGATGTTGAAACTGAGAAATTATTTTAAAAACTCATCTCTAAAACAGGGTGATGTTAACGATTGTTTTCTTCTAACATCTGTCTGTAAACATCTGGGAAGTGAGGAGGCCAGTTTCTGGAGTTTTAGGAGAAGAATGTTGCCTTATTCTGGTCTGATGCAGGATTCTCGCTGCTCAGCAGCCCTGGACCTTCAGTCCTCTGGTGCTCCAGATGTTTTCTATGGTGAAAGTTCTGGACTGAAGACAGACCAGTTCAGCACCTGGACTCTTCTCTCTGAGGCCATGCTGTTGGGATGGATGCAGTATGTGGCATTGTGTTGCTGAAATCTGCAAGGTCTTCCCTGAAAAAGAAGTGGTCTGGCCGGGAGCAGATCTGCTCTGAAACCTCTTTGACCTCTTCAGCATTGATGGAGTCTCTCCAGATGTGGAAGCTGTCCACACCATGGACACTAATACCACCCCATACCATCAGAGATGCAGGCTTTTTAACTGTCTTTCATTTTGTGTCATATCAGCTTTGGTCCAGAGAAGACCGTTTCTGCACGTGTTCACATTTGGCTTCTTATTTCACATAATCTGCAAAAATCCCAGTCAGATAATAAAGAGTTTACATCAGATTGAAAGAAAATTGGCCACATTATTATTGTTTTGTGTCGTCAGTTTTAGCATCTGCGTATGGCATTATACTTCTAATCTTATTTCACGGAATATTGGCATGTTTACCTGATAGCATGAATACATTTCATCGTAGCCACTAAAGAAGGATACCTGGAAATGGATATCTGCTTATGAACAAACAAAATGAAAATATCAATCTTTGTACATGACGTACATAATTAAATTTCTTATATTTATATTAGTTCCTGTGTAAAGTCGTTACATTTTCCTTCTGCAGCTCCACATGTCAACTGGAGTAAAGGAGAAAGTTCTTCAAGCAGTTTCTAGAACATCAGCTGTTCAGCATTACCTGTCCACACTTCTCCCATATTATACTGTTGTCATAAAGTTTAACAGTGATTTTTACATTTCTCCAGAGATTCAGGTGATGAGTCTGAGGAATGCGACAAGCAGACAGACGAAGTCTTCAGTCACACCCTAACTTGTCATCCCGTCCTTTTGCACAAAGCGTCTCTCTCTGAGAGGTTATGTGAAGTGTCTCTGAGGTGTGCTGGAAGTTATCTGCAGGATACATTATCTGGTGTGTGTGACATGTGATTGCATGTCACACACTTAAAACTGCATTTGAATGCAAACCCCGAATCACGAATCACAGGCAAAGGTGAGAGAAAGACCCCTTGAATTCTACTGATTTGTCCACAGTAAAAGTAAAAGAAAGAGGAAAGAGTTTCATAAACATCGTGGGATTCGCAGGGACCCTCACCTGGATTTTATTCCACCTTTCGTTCTCCAGATGGACGCTGATGGAAGAGGACGTCCCTGGCTGCCTGTGTGCGGTACATGTGTTTGGTCATGTTCTCCAACACCAGAGAAGCTCTGAAATGCAAAACAAAAACACTGCCTGTCAGCTAGCTGTGGGGTGGGAAAGTGGGGGGCAGGCTGAGAGGTGGAGGGGGGGGGGGCACCGCTGCTTTTCAGCACCCACGGCTGTGAAGAACCCATCCCGACAAATCGTTTGTGTCAGCTGAGGGGCGGGACACAAGGCTCTGTTGTGGTTTTGAAGTGCAGATCAATGTCAGGCGTAAAGTGCAGGCCCGGCGCTGGGAGGGAGAAGATGGCGGCGGTGCTTGTGGGGGCTGAAGGTTTTCCAGAAGTGGAATTTAAATGACGTCGACTTCTTCCCTGCGGTTGTCCCCTAGCAGACCTTGGTGCCTGACACCAGTGAGATCAGCGCAGAGGTGTCTGATTTCAGCCGCCCAGCCTTCTCGTTGTCTGGAACACTCAGAGCTCATGATTTCGGGGTCACGGGCTCACATCTCAGGAGGACCTCCCCCCCGCCAAGCTGCCTCCCTGCTGGCTACGGAGACACTCATGACCTGCCTCGCACTCGGGCACGTATCCTTCCCGCTGATCTCTGCACCCCAGTCTGTCACTGGGGAC
Organism: Arrhamphus sclerolepis; assembly: GCA_037176975.1. Lineage (NCBI taxonomy): Eukaryota > Metazoa > Chordata > Actinopteri > Beloniformes > Hemiramphidae > Arrhamphus > Arrhamphus sclerolepis. The sequence continues at coordinate 11,353,462 of JBAMYA010000017.1, forward strand.
AGACTTGACTTGTATTTAAAAGAGTGTTGTGAATAAAAAAACGTGATTACCGTATCAAACATTTCCAGCACATGAAATTGTCACATTCACGTTTCCAGTTCCAACACGTTTGTTTATCCCAAAGCGTCTGGGTTTGATTTCCATGCAGCGCTTCCACCCACTGAAGACGAATTCTCACACTCCTCAGATTTCCTACATTTTTCTAGCTCATAAACATATCATGACTCAGCTTAACTTCTCAACTGTAGAAAAAAAACTGATTGAACTTCATGTTGATCAATTTATCACCTTCCTCCATAAATCTACTGCAGGGGTGTCGAACATCGTCGCCATGGTTACCATTAAAGATCTAAATGCTATTTATTTTCTCAACCAGCTATGTTGCCAGATTTCCTCGTTCCAGGACTCAGTAGTTAAAATTTTTTTTTTTTAAGTCATAATTTTCAACGTTTATCATAAAACAGAGGCTTTTTTTTCCTGAATAATCACAATCTTTGAAAAACAGATTATTTTCTTTAAAAAAAATGAAAATGGTTTTAAAATGACAAATTCACAATATCATTTTTTCATTAAAAAATCCAATTTTTGTCATAAAATCTAATTTTTTTTCTAAGCTTACAAAATTAAAAAAATGTTGACTTTTTTTTTTTTTAAAAAAAGCACATTTAGTTGTAAAAGTTCAAATTTTACTATATGTTTCTTTTTAATTGCACAATCACAAATGTCACAAAATTTGGACTTTTTAACTGAAAATCGCTTTTTTCGCTGGAAAGTGTCAACATTTTGACATATAATTACAAATGGTAAAACTGAAAATTCTTCTATAATTTCCACTTTTTTAAAAATCACGAATCACAAAAATCATGAGTTTTGACAAACATTGCCAACTATTTGAAAATGTTTGCTAAATCGTGACTTCTGCTCTCCACCTTAGTTATTCCACTTTTTGATGTCAGAACTGAATCAAACATCAGTCACGTTGAAACGTCCTCAGAATGTTCTAGTTACAAGTTTATGATTGTCTTTGCACCCTCTCGTGGGCCTGATAAAATCAAGTCCTGGAATTGAGAGTTTAACATGTGTTCTACAATGAATAACCCACAATGTCTAAATAAAAAAAAAACTACTTTGATGTTTGTGTGCATGTTCGCTAGTGCAAGTGATGGAGTGCTGACCTCTCCAGGTGTGCCCCGCCTCCCGCCCCGTCATGGCTGGGATGAGCTCCTCGCCCTTTGTGACCTTGAACACAATGCAGCAGGTGTAGAAATGGATGAAAAAACAAAAGAATACAAAAAAAACCTCACAAATCAGTAGTTTCCAGAAGCCCCTGGGAGCAGCAGTTACAGCTGTCAATCATCTCAGGTACATCGTCACAGAGTTTGCAGTCAAGTAAAAGCTTCTTTTGAACCCGACAGATCATACACACACACACACATACATATATATATATATAGTTATAGAATGTCAATATTATCACCAACCAAAAGTCCTTTTCTAAGGAACTTTTCAAAGAGAAGCAGATAAAATGAGGAAAACCAAAATTTCTGTTTCACTCCAGAACAGTCAGGATTTATTTAACGCCACAATAAACACAATGTAGACCTTCTTTTCTCACTTGTAATGTTGTTTTTGGTATAAAAATCAATGTTGTCAAGGAAAAAAACAAAAAACAAAAACAACCTCAAACTTCAAAATAAAATAAACCCATTGTTCATCTATCCAATAGGATGCTTTTGTTTTTTTAATGTGGGATGAGATCTCAGCTTATCTGTAGGCATACAAAAAAAACAAAAAAACAACCTGCATAGCAGGGCAACACTGAAGTACTCTCTTGAGAATAAACGCTAGTAAATCTGGAAGTAAATTTGCTTTAAAGTCTGTGTTCACAAACGTCCAGATACGTGAAACTTACATTCATTTAAACTCATTCACAGAACATGTGAAAATTCAGGCAAGAGAGTAAATGGATTCACGTTTGCCTCCAGATAGAACATTAGTTCACTAAACTCAGCTTCAACTGCAATTGTTTTCCATTTGTTTGTTTGCTTTAGAAAATACAATACAGAACAAACAATGAAACAATGAACATCACAACTGAAACCAGAACATCTTTTCAAAAATAACCTTTTTTTAATGCAGAGATGCAACCATGTTGACTAGTTTTGTGCACAACAAAGATTAAGTAAAACACACTATATATTCACATTTTACTCAATTAATGTAAAGATGGAAAAACAATAAAGGCGCTACACATTTAGATCAAGACCTCACAATTCTCTTTCTGCAAGTAATTGGCCACAGTGGAAAGAAAAACCTGTTTGATAGAAAAATAATGTTGCTGAAGAAGAGATAAAAGATGAGTAGCATGAAGGAACAGATATGTTAATAATAATTCAGATTCAGACTGATTCCTGCAGAAAACAAAGAGAACAGAGAGAAAGTGCTGAAACCAGACTGAGAAAACATCAGTAGATGAAATACCAGCAAGGAAAAGATATGGACCCTTTGAAATCTAGTGGTTTTCTGCTTGAATTTCCCATTAAGAATAATCTGATCTTCAGCTAAGTCACAGCAATAAACAAATGCAATATGCCAAAGTTTATTTTACACAATAATATTTCTCATGTCTTTACTGAGCACTCTCATTAAATATTTATAGCGCCTTAAGGCCTCAGCCACTTGCAGAGAAAATGAAGGGTGGAGAGGAATGTGTTATACCACGTAGGCTGGGGTAAAACATGGTTGTTGTATTCATCTATATAGCAACGAAGCACGTAGCCTGCATCCAGAACTTTGTCATAGTTGGCATTTCCACTTGTAAATAGCTGTTTGTTCTTTTGCAACTATACAGCCAAACACTAGATGGCAGTGTTGGTTTTTTTCTGCAGTGTTGAACTTACTTTTGCGCACTTCCCTTTTGCTGGATTCACAGGATTAAAGATTAGATAGACCAACTAGGCGGAACAAAGATGTCAAAGCTAACAGCAGAGCCAGTGGCTAGCTGTCATTCAAGCACATTTAATAATGGCCTGGCATCTGATTGGTCAGCGTTTTTGCTTAATACAGATTTAGCTGATGTGTTACAAAAAGCTTCATCCTGTATAATTGTCACGAATATAACATCTAAATAAAGAGACCAAAACCAATTATTATTAACATGGAGGTCAATAGGAATTGACTCTATTTTGGAGGCAGCACCTTGTGGTCAGTGGAGGAACTGCAGCAAAATGCCCTTCCTTAAACAGTTTCAGTCCAGAAGTGGGATGGTTGCTGCTTGATTCACACAAATGCGCCACGGAAACACACAGCAGAGGAGTTGTCCAATGCTTTGCATTGATTGTGTCTTCATGGCCAGAAAAAATCAATCAAACTGCTGTTGAAACACCCAGGAAGTATTCAGGAGTATTTATAAGGAGTATTTGTTGTGTTGACCAGCTAAGTGATAGTAACTATGTTCAGTGAGCTGAATGAAAGGAAAAGAGAGGGGAGCCAGCTCTCACTAGACAGGAGTTGGCTCTTCTGAATCAGTGAATTTAAAAAGCGTCGGCTCATTTGTGAGCAACGCATCACTGCTGTCCACTGACACACCTGTTCATCCACTTATCTCTGACACTCCCTTCCAAGATTTATTTCTTAGACTTGTGTCTCTGAGTGACCATAAAAAAATAGGACAACTGAACACCACAGTTACTACGATTACTACTATGCAGATATCTGACGCAACGCGTACATGTGGATGCACCGTTATGTACCTCAGAAATGGTGTGAGCCATTAAATGTTGAGCAATAGTAACCTTTACTGACATTAATTCATGCATTTGGTTCAAAACGTACAAAGATGTAGCTGAAAATACATAACACAAAGGAAAGCTGCAAAGCGAACCCGAAACATTTGTTGTGGTTAGCTGCAACGTGGATTACATATATGATACATCGGGACAGCAGAATCACAATAGGAAGAGGAGAAAGGCAGAGAGGCCCCTACACGGCGTTTACCACTGGCAGCATATAGGAGTACCTGTGTGGATATTTAGACTGGAAGTCCTGAAGTCAAAAAGGAAGAAATCTCCTGCTCTAATGAATGAGAGTCCTGCGTGTAGGCAGCCCGTGAGATAAGGAATTATAATGATAACGCAACGTTACAGTAAATTGCATTTCTCATTATGTGGATACTTATCATTTTCCTTATGCAACCAGCCTAAAGGAATGACATAAAGAGTGTCGACTCCATATGAATTCAGGTAAGTTTCTTCAGTGTGACAGTGGACGGTATCCATGGCAACAAACATTTTCCAGCCCCCAGCAAATACAGGTAGGTGTTAGAACATGCTGTTGATGTGGTTTTGATGAATCTAAACTGCCTTTTATGTGTTATATGTTCTACATGCACTTACAGTTGGTGAATTAACTATGTCTGCATTTGTTTTGAAGGAGCAGTGCACTGACACCTGAAAGAAAAAGGTTCTGAACATGCACCGTAACCCTGGTCTTAACCTAGCTGCATGGTGCAAAGCAACAACGCTGCCACGGAGACAGCTACATGAAGTTTTTAATACATTCTTCTGAAATGTGACATTTCCTATTTTCAGTCAGTTAAGCTTTTTGATGACAGGTTTTTAAGGCAGAACGATGAAATAGGGCAACGTCTAAGCTTAAATTGATTTAATGTTATCTCGATCATGCTAAACTAGGAGAATACATCTTCCACTTCATCAGAGATGTGCTCTCAGTGAGGCCCCTGGCCCCTGCTGCCTTGTGATAAGCTGAATCCTGTGTGACACAGCTTTAAAAATGCAAACTGCATGGAGCAGACTGAATCTCTAACCTTTCACAACGAGGCAGCTCCACTGTGCTGCTGCCAAGCGAGACATGTGGGGTCCCCATCCTCAGATGAGTCACTGTTTTGTCAAACCGTGCAATTTCCTGATGCTTAGCAGTCTGTGTCATCATGCTGAATTATTGAGGCAGTAGAAAGATTGTATTTTCTTCCTGTTCAGAGAGAGGACACAAATATGCTTTTCACTGAATAATTAGCAAACAAAAGTTTGCTGTAACAAACAATATTAGAGGATTACATTAACATTAAACAGGTGTGCTAGCCATAAAATCTAAACAAACTGCTAGCTAATTTGAATTTGCTCAGCAGGTCCATCTAGCTACTCTCCATTGGAGCTCATTAATTATGCCCAAAAGGTATTGGGGAGCCAATCAGATCAACCCACCCTTGTGGAAAGCCTCTGAGAGGGTTCCAGGTGATGAGGACAGAGCTGAGACGTTGTAGTCTGGATGGTAAACAGCAGCTGTTTGAATCAGTTTTGACACCAGCAGTTAAAGACTTGGTGATTGTGTTGGATGAAGCACATCTGATTTACAAATGGTTAGAGACATCTGGTAAACTTGTTGTAATGATTAATGAAGCTATTCAAGAAGAAATCTGAACATGATATTGTTGGTCTGTCTAACGTTAGCGGCTTACGTTAAAACCAAAAGAACGGGCAGGTTTTTTGAAGATACTGAATGAGATACTGGTTGTGTGTGTTTGAGCACACTGGTCATTAAATTCTGCTTGCAAAAACAACAACAGTCACTGGATTAGATTTACTTTATCGCTGTAAAAGCATCACCGTGTTTGTTGTTCTGATTGGTTGTAGCTTTAACCAACTGCGTGGAGTTAACCATCTGTTCTTTTAAGGTCGTATGGTTAACTGCACCTATCTACACGAAGACTTATTAAACTAAAGCAGCTAGTTTAGAGCCAAAACTTCCACCCATCCAGTATCTATTCCCATTTTTTTCGTATTTGGACGAAAGCCTAGCTTAGAATAAGTTAGCCTCCTGCAGAGAAAGCACCATTCAGAGGCTGGAAAACTGGTGGTACTGGTGGTACTCTGGTTGTGTCATAGGTGAGAACTATCATGAGCAACCAAAACACTGTGTTTGCCATTTCTGTGCTAAGCTGCTACTGTGTCAAAGTAGGAGGGACTGTAATCATTCAGAGTACAAAACAAACTTGATGGCACAAGGAGAGACCAGCTGGATGAAACCTTTTAACTGCCAGTTATCTTTATTATTTTCCTCTTCAGTGCAGAAGAATTTGTCTGGTTCTTCTGGGTTTCCAAGCGCCAGAGTGAATGAACGCAAAAGAAACCGACATGCAACCAGTCAGAGACATCTAAAACGGAGTGAAGTAAGGATGCTGGGAAATAACTGTTGATCCAAGATGTTACTTGCAATTTCAAAGCCGTCCTGGTTGGTTGTTTGTTTTTAAACTGTCATAGTGGCTCTTGGATGCTCCTTTATGAGCAATTTTGTACATTCTTTAACGGTGGAAGTGGCTGTAAATGGAAGGGGTACCGAACTTCTTTCACAAGACAGAAATTAAAGTGAAATGAAAGGACATGGGCAAGGGCCACGTTGTAGAAAAACCGCTTCAACATGGAGGTGTACTGGGAGCAGCGTTTCGAAAGCGGCCAGTGCATGTGAACATTGAACAATTGGCTACGTAAACAGTGTTTGTTTTAAACTGTGGTTAAAAAAAACAGTGTTTTCATTTTCCTGAATAATCATTGTTGGGTTTCTCAACAGCTCTTTCTCAATTTGTGTTTTTGCCTGCAGGTTCTTGTAAACTTGTGAAAAATCAACCAAGTTACTGGCCCATGTTGTTGCTCTGCTCATTTTACTGAAGATAATTGCTTTTGAGACTTTGTGGACTAGAGATGGATCTGCTCACAGGAAAGTAAGCTGCCATTCTCCCAACTTGAACTTGTCAAGTATGAAACGTCAAGTTCAAAAGTCCAAACTTGGCACTGGTACTGGGAAACAGTTTGTACGACCCACTAGCATCTATGGATCCCTCTCAAAACAACGGTTCCAGCTCCTGTTTGTAGGGGCATCTATAAATATGTAAACGTCAGAACGTTCACAAGTGCCAACTCTGGTTTTACCGCAACCCGTATAAATGCAGGCAATGTTAAGATGTTGGTTTTGAGGGAAAACAAGATAAACACTACGATGTGTGTCCTTTTTTGCATTGTGGTCCTCTACAGAGACTCGGAGCTTACTAAAGAGAGGTCGAAACCACACTGGACGTAATGACATGGCTCTGTAGTGGCTCTGTGTTTATGGAAAAGCAAATTCAGTTCTTAAAATGTTAAGCTGAATCATCTCTGAACTGGTTCCAGCAGCATCACCTTCCAGTTCCACCGGAAACGGTTTTGCATTACTGCTTTCAGATGATTTACAGAGAAGCAATAAAGAAGCTTACATGAAAATACGACATTAAGTTCTTGAAAGCATGTGCCAGAAAGCTGCCTGTGCTTTGTTTTTGTTGATGTTTATTTGTTTTTTGTTGTTTTGTTTGTTTTTTGTAGCTCTGGACACAAATAACGAATAACTAAATGACTAATATTTGTTTAGGATTTCCAGTTCAGACATTCAGAGAGGAAATAATTAAAAGGGAGCACAAATGGTGAGTCTGTGAAAGATGTAGCAGATTTGTCTTGGCTCTCATATAGTATCTAAATGTTCAGTAAAGCCTTTAAATATGCACAAAATAGCAACAGTTCTGCAGCAGTGATGTCTTCATTAAATCCCGGAAACTCATAAGTCTGGAACTCATAACTCTGCTTCTCCCCTCGCAGCAACTGAGTAGATATTTTCTCCATCATAAATGATGGTGGGGGGGTGGGGGTCCCCACTGCTCATCAGTGGCAAATGGATGAAGATGCAATGAATATGCTAGAGGCATTACTCCATCTCACTGTGACCTTTACACCAGGGATGCAAGCCAAACATATGTTCTATGAGGAGAATGCTTTTTTCTGCAGCTCCTATTCATCTCCGGGGTCTCGTAAAGTCACAGCCTTTGCTGTTTATGGCGACCCTTAACTCCTCAAGTCACTTCTCATGACGGCATATTTTGTTATTCGAGGAGATAAAATATGAAGCTGGGGCTTTCTGTCTACCTGTTAAATGATACAACAGCATTTAAAAGCATGCAGACAGGAAACAAACTCAAAAAATTACAGCAGCAGTTAGCAGCGCTGTACATAAGTTATTCATTGTACTTGCAAGGTGAAGTGCAGGTTAAATATATACTCTAAGGTAATAAGTGCAAACATGTCATGAAAGAAAAGAAATATGAATGATCTTCATTTGATGTAAAGATTAAAATACTCTCTTATGGACAAAAAAACCCCACAAATCAGTCACAACTCATCAACTGATCTCCACAAACTAAGAAGGAAGAATACTAAGTTGAGGCTAATTGAATGTTTGACTCCGCCTCCATAGAACCAGCAAGAAGTTTTTGAACTGCATCTTTGTGGTATTTTGAACTAAATATATCAAACATTTCATTACCACCTTAGAAAACTGCGTCACAATATGTCTCCTTTAAGACCATGAAATAATTAGGTCTCAACGCTGTTAAAATGTGACGAGTGAAAAGTTCACAGTGATTAAAGTTTGATTTTCAAAAAAAAAGAAAAAAATCAACTGGGTGGTTAAATTTAAATGAGGACGTTTTGACTTGTTCATTTTCTTAATTCAAAATGTGTCAAAAAGAGAAAGAAATTGTCATCCCTGTCTTTCAATCAAACGTAGAAGGCTAATCCATGATATTAAATGTTAAACACACCAAAGAGGCAGAAACTCCATGTCTGAAATGCTTTTCTGTTCGCTGTTGGTTCACCGCTCTCTAGTAGAGGGATGTTGATCTCACGATTATTCATTAAGATGAAGTGCTGCTTCGTTTGCTCTGTATGAAGACGTTTCCCCGCGTCTGTGATCAAAAACATGACCACAGGTAATCGTTGGGCTTCTCTCTGTGATGGTTTGCTGTTGTAAAAGAAGATTAAATGACACTCTGCTTAAACTACTTTACGGTGGCCTGCCTCACTGTTTGCTATGATTTTATTGCAGCAGAAAAACAAAATAACTCAATTACAAAATAAAATTAAAACTTCTGGTTTCCACACGTAGCATGAATGGTGTTGACCAGTTATACCTGCATGCACCTAAACAGTCCCACTGGTTACACGGTTACACCAGTTCAAATGCTTGACGTAAATATCTAATGAGCTAATTAATTAAATGGCAGCAACACAATGGAACCCCAAAAAAGTAGCGACAGCTTTAACCTTTCACAAAGTCCACTTCAGCCAAAGCCTGAGGGCCTCGCCTACATCTGGACCATGTGAGCATGTCCAGGGAGCTGGACTCAGGAAGACACGCCTCCCAGCTGCCAATCAAAGTGTACAACTAGCTGAGGTGGAACCAAGTCATTGTTTTGCAAGGCTCATGTAAGCCTCAAGTCCCAACTCCACTCTCAGGTCAAGACAGGCAAGTCCAGAGTCAAGTCCTAAGTCAAGTCTCAAGCCAAGACAGGCAAGTCCAGTCAAGCCTCAAGTCAAGTCTTGAGTCAAGACAGGCAAGTCTATAGTCAAGACAGACAAATCCAGAGTCAAGTCTCAAGTCAAGACAGTCAAGTCTTGAGTAAAATCTCCAGTCAAGTTTCGAGTTAAGACGGGCAAGTCCTGAGTCAAGTCTCTAGTAAAGACAGACGAGTCCAGAGTCAAGTCTCAAGTCAAGTCTTGAGTCAAGACAGACAAGTTGTGAGTCAAGAATGGCAAGTCTATAGTCAAGACGGACAAATCCAGAGTCAAGTCTCAAGACAAGACAGTCAAGTCTTGAGTCAAGTCTCCAGTCAAGTTTCAAGTTAAGATGGGCAAGTCCTGAGTCAAGTCAGGCAAGTCTCGAGTCAAGACGGATAAGTCCTAAGTTAAATCTTGAGTCAAGATAGACAAGTCTATAGTCAAGACGGACAAATCCAAAGTCAAGTCTTGAGTCAAGACAGGCAAATCTCAAGTCAAGACAGGCAAGTCCAGAGTCAAGTCCCAAGTCAAGTCTCCAGTCAAGTTTCAATTTAAGATGGGCAAGTCCTGAGTCAAGTCTCTAGTAAAGACAGACAAGTCCAGAGTCAAGTCTCGAGTCAAGTCAGGCAAGTCTCGAGTCAAGACAGATAAGTCCTGAGTTAAGTCTTGAGTCAAGATAGACAGGTCTTGAGTCAAGTCTCGAGTCAAGACATGCAATTCTCAAGTTAAGACAGGCAAGTCCAGAATCAAGTCTCGAGTCATGACAGACAAGTCTTGAGTCAAGTCTTGAGTCAAGACAGGCAAGTCTCCAGTCAATTCTCAAGTCAAGACAGGCAAGTCTCGAGTTAAGACAGAAAAATCCTGAGTCAAGTCCCAAGTCAGAAACTTTGAATTGAAAGTCCTGTCAAGTCTTTTTAACAATGGTTCAATTATATGTTAAATGTAAATAATAGATGTACCATTCTGTACAACTAGAAATGTTGAATGTTGTTGTCTGTGGTCCTTGAACTGCAGCTTTTGCATAATACAATTATGTTTTTGTTAACAACTTCATAGTTTTTGTGCCCAAATGAGATTATTGTTGGGATCAAAAACTGAGAGACAGACACACGGACAGAGAGACGGTCTGCACTTGTTCATTCAAGATGAGTGAAATTAATTCATTAGTACCCACTTTTTGAGTAGCACATTCACAATCTGACAATTAGTTTTATGACTCATCACATGTTGTCTAGGTGGAGTTAGCCTGACGCCAACTATAAGATGAAACCACCTAGCATACATTATCACTGTGAACATCATGGCGGAGTCAGTGGTTCATTTCAGCTGCTACATTTCTTATCGTGGGGTCAGTGGTCTTCACACCAGAAAAGCATGGATCCATCCTGCGTGTACCAGCAGTTTTGGTGGGTGGTGGTGGTATAATGGTGCGGGGGATATTATCTTTGCAAAATTCATACACCTGTGGACCCTGATGGCTGCTTCCAAGGACAAAGCTTAATCATAACTCTGAGATCTCCACACTTAGATGGCCTCCGCAGTAGCCAGATTTGTAATGGAGCACCTTTGGCATGTGGCAGAGCAATAGCTTTGTATCATGTAAGTGCTGTGTGATGGTATCATGTCAGCATAGATTAGGATCTTTTAGGAATATTTTCAACAACTTTTTGAATCTATGACACTTAATAAGAATGAAGACATTTATACAGGCAAAAGGAGTGTTTGAGGCTGGTCTTACTTATTAGGCTTGTCTTATTAGTTGTTTTAAACTGATGAACATTCAAATTATGACTAAGGTAAGCCTTCAGTTTGCAAATCTGTAATGAAAAAAACTCATTTTGTTTATCCTCATATATGCTAAAACTTTACAGTACCGTGATGTCAAGGCCTTTTCAGCATTTTTATGGAAGCCCCATGTGGCAGTGAGTTTTTCAGACCACTCGCAGTGAAAGAAGGAAACACAATCAAATCTACTTATTTATTCCAGTGCATGTTGCTCCGAGGAATCTCAGTGTGTCAGTCTGGTGGCTGCAGCACAGCATCCCCCGCCCCCCACCCCCCCCTCACCGAGTCACTGAGTGTGCAGACAGCAGAGTGTACAGATCAATATGGAGATGTCACTCAGAGCTTTTTTTCACGATGCTAGAAAAGTATCCTTATAAAAAATAATGCAGGTACTTCCATCTAGTAGCATGAAGAACACTGCATAGGCATTTTTGCATTTTTGCATTTTCATTTACAAACATCCACCCAGCAACCATTTCCTGTCTAACTTATAGTCGCAATAAGGCGTGCACGCCTGTTTTGACAATGTTCAAAACTTGTCAGAGCATGTAAACGGAGCTGAGCGCTCAGAATTTCCGCTCTCCGCTCACGTAGGTTTTCGTTCATCCACTCCGCCGCTCAAAGTCACGTCGGAACGGTCCGCTCAATTTCGCTCCCCGCTCAACTAAAATTTCAGCCCGCTCCGGTGAAATCGCTCCATGCTCGCTCAATTTTTTTTAAAAAAGGGAGCAATTCCTGCGTGTGTGCAGCGGGTTTGTTGCGTGACTGGTGTGGAAAAAAATCCGCTTCATTTCTACTTGTGCATGATTTGTGCTCAAGACTCGTGGTGTGAACGGTATCAGAGCAAACTGCAGCGAACTGCAGCGTACTGGAGCGGCACAGAGCGATCGCTCCGGCCTTTGGAGAAAAACTATATTTTGAGCGCTCTGCTCCTCGCTCGCTCCCCACTCTGCTCATATGCTCTGATACTTGTGCACTTACACAAGTATGCAAATTGAAATGCATAAGTGCATCCACGCTGGCAATTCTGTTGTTGCGAAGTACACTGCAGTAACTGGATGATGCACTTGAAATGGTCAGAATGGTCAGAGCGTGGAACACTGGACACTTCACATATCCGACAGTCAAGATCTGTGGCGGGACGAGCGCGCTTTGCTTTGTTTTTGGTTTCACATATGAGGTGAAAAGGACAGTTCCTCTTAGGAACAGGTTTAATCTCTCATTTAAAAAGGGCAGAGATTGCACACATAATAAGAAAAGTACATTAATTCTGTTTGGAATCTGCAACGGACGAAACGTGAAATCTTAGTTATTCCCAAAAGGAGTTTTTTCTTGCCACTGGCGTTGCCATGTGCTCGGGGTCATGCTCTGGGTTTCTTAAGTGCCTAGAAATGACTTGTTGTAAATAAGTGCTATATAAATAAACTGAATTCAATCACAGCTTGGTGGTATCGTGGTTGTAACTCAGGTGAAGCAGCAGAACAGAAAAGGTCACCATTGTCATTTCGGATAAAAACACAATGACATTTGTACATTTCAACATCAGCGTCTGACTTTACTCACCAAAGTTATTTTTAACAGCCTTTATTCTGGAAATTTCTCTGCTTGTTCCCAGAGTCTGATTCCGTATATCAGATGTGTCAAACTCAGATTTTATCTGTATATAGACAATCCTATAACTATAGATAAATAGATATAACTTTATAATTAGATCATTTCTGAGGAAATGTTAAAGCGACTGAGTGATCGAAAAGTGGAAAAACTGAGGTGAAGAGCAACTGGTTTATGTCAAAAAGTCAGGATTTAGCAAACATTTGAAAAAGATTTTACAACAAAAACTGAAAAAATCACAATTTTCTTTGTAGAACTTTTATATACCAGTAATTTGGGACTTTAGGACAAGAGGTTGAAATTACAGAGAAACTTTACAATTTTACAACTTGTAATTTGTCAACAAAAAATGTAATTTTAAGTTTAAAAGCCACAAATTTTGTGACACTTGTGACTGTATGATTAAAAAAAATAGGCAAGATCTTGCAAAATTTTTAATTTTATAACAAAATTAGTTTTTTCCACCAAAAAAGTAAAAATCTTTTGAAATCTGTGATTTTACAAGACAAAAGTCTCAATTTTATGATAAAGGTTGCAAATTTTGTGATTTTTGAGATTTTATAACAAAAATTCATTGTTTTTCGGAAAAAAAAGTGCTATTGCAAAATTTCCCATTTCACAACAATATTTGTTTTCCTTTAACAAAGTTTTTTTTGAACATTCCATATAAAATTGTGAAAGTTGTAAAAAAACTTCAGTTTTATGATAAAAGACAATTTCTGTGACATAATTCTATGACAAAATTCACTTTTAAAACAAAAACAAAGTGAGAAAGTGAAGAATAACCAGTCCTTTAATGGTAACCATGGTGATGATGTGGCTCTGGCTGAGTTTGACACCCGTGCTGTAAACCACAGGCCTTATTCATGAAATCTGAGCGTGGATTTGCAAATCGTTAGTGAAGAAAATCAAAAATCATGAGCACCACGTAAAACTTGGATTATTGTGGAGGAAGGTGTAGATTTCTGAACGGCAGCTCATTCTGCTGCCCATACGGTGTAAAAAGGCATCCATAAGCTACATGTTTTTAAAGGCCAACGTTAAAAAAAAAGAGAGAGATAAAGGTTTTTCAGAGGTCATTTTAAGATAGAGGTCATTTTAACTAAAGTGGAGCAAAGAGAAAAACACCTTATTTTGGTCTGTTATTGAGCTCCAGGCAATGCAGGGACTGGCGAGGCACAGGCCTGGAAAGAGGCGACTAATGCAGACAGTAAATGTCCTGTCCTCTGTCCAATGAAGCATTAAAGAGGTGAAGCGAAAACGGTTAGATATGATGTAAGATAAAGGAAAAAACAAAACACATTTCTCTACATCAGCAAAACCTCTGATGCAGACAACTGCACCGGACATTGTTTCTATGATCAGAGAAACCTCTATCAGGAATCAGATGGAGAAAGGAGTCAACAGCAGTCTCCAAAGGAAAGGTTATACTCCATGTGATTATATCCTGTGTTATATCTGTGCATCGTGGACGCCAGGTAACGTACGGCTTTAAGCACACAAGCGATGGGCTGATTGAAATTGATCGCATTTATGTCCTTTTTTGTTGTTGTTGTTCTTCCACAAACTTTATACGGTCTTTTTAGCTCCAATGAATCAATCTGCAGAAAAAACAGATTTATTAAAAAAAATCTCATTTTACGTTTTACATACCACTTTCAGTGTCTGCCACCTACCCTGTCCAACTACCTTCATCTCTGTTGTAATCTGGTTCTGCAGGCAGGCTTTGGTGCGTCAGAGATCTCTGGTGCTGTAAGGAGTTCACACTACGATTTTTACAGTCTTATAAGGTTAATTCAGGTCACACTGCACGATATGGAAATCAGTAAATAATTCATTTACAACAGTGTGATAGAACGTACGTTAAGTCGTGGCTACGACAGAAATAAATCTTTGTGTATTTCAGGATCTAAACACAGCGTCCTCACGTCATTAGCTTGTTGCTGCTAACATGCTAATGCACCAATGACTCTAAAGTTAGCGTTGTCGTAGTGGTGTTCATGTGCTTTGAAAAGAAATAAAGCCAAGAAGAATGACTGTATTTTATCTTTATTTTAGTTACACATTTTTCTTCCCGTTTCTCCGTTGTATCTGGCGCTGTTGTTGCTAGGCTACAGTGCTGTGTAAACACGCTGACGTGTACGTTATTTCATGGTGCGTTTCGGTTGGCTAGCTTGCGTTCAAGCACAGCCACCTCTCCTTCACGATGCCGTTGGTGCCTGAGTTGCTGAGTAGTTATCAAGTCAGTTTAACCAACCCATCGACTTTTACACAAGTTCTACAGGTGGTCCATGGCGGGAGCAGATTTTGATCAAACTACTAAAAGTGTTTGTGAATTCCAAAACGCATTAATTTTGTTCTACTTGTGTTTTATAAACAAACTGCTCCTGCTCATGTTTCATGAATGAGGTCTAATATTACTGATTACTGGTTATTGACACCATAAACAAAGTCAAAAATAAAATCTCTGTCTTAAAATACATTTTACAAAACGAAGAAAAAAAATACATCTACTTGTAAACTATCTGTGTACTGAAGGACATGAAGGAAAGAGAAGGAGTTGATTGTCCTCACCACCACCATGACACTACAGACCAGCCTGTAATTGTGACACCACTTAATAAGCAGAAATATCCCATATTATAATCAACATTTACCAAACTTAGTCGCTATCATTGAGCTTGTGTGTGCGTGTGTTAACAGATGCGTATTAGGATGTTTTATTATTACTCTTCACAGCTTGACTGACAAGAAAATCAGTGTGATATTATGTTTCACTGCAGTCATTTTATCCATAAATCCTCCTCCAAAGTCGCTCCTCCGTTCTTTGATAGCAGGCATAATGATTAGGTGGTAACTGTTGGCAACCTCTCTGGAGTCTATCGGAAGGAAGAGGCTGCATTTCAAAGGATGCTCATATCAAACAGCTGAGTGGGAGCATCAGAGGCCTCATTTCCGTGGAAATTTGTATGCTGCAAGCATCCATAAATTCCGCTTATGAAAATAATGGTGAGGATGAACCCTCTATTACACATTATCATCACTGACCTCACACGTATAAACATGGTCAGACGCATTATTACAAAGACTTAACTAGATGAAACATTTTAGTTTTAAAAAAAAATAATAAAATAAAATACACATCAAGGGCTTGATTTGTATGCATCTTTCCTTTCCTTTTTTTGTTAATGAAAGCCCCTCTTCACAAGCTAACATTTTGAATAAATTTACCATGTCCTCGACTTCATTTATTCTCTGATTTAAGGAGCTCTTCAGGTTGCCTTGGCTGATTCAATCATTATTTCTGTTTGATGTCTACACACCCAGTAAATGTTCTTCTGCCACATATTAATCGACTCAACGGTCCTTTTCTGAATTTGATGTTGATGAGACCTCTAAAAGCTCTGAAAACAAATGAGACACAAGGGCCGTTCGTATATCAAGTTTCACATGAACTCTCAAAGCTGTATTTGTTTAATCTTCTACATGTAATTTCTCATTGTACAGCATTGTATCGATGAAGCCAAGATGAGATGCACTCGATAATCTTCAAACAAAAAAGTTGAGTGGTCCTAACAAATGAAACACGCTATTGAAGCCAAATCAGCCAACGCGTTCTTACTGTCACATACTGACGCTTGGGCAACACCCCCGTGCATCACAGATTGACATGAGGGGTACCCCTTTTTTGTCATTAATTGACGTGGGGGTTGTGGGTGAGTTTTGGGGGTTTATGGTGGGGGCGGGGGGGTTGGAAAAAGAGGTGGGTTGGGGGTAAAAATATGATGAAGGTTAGGCTGTATGACGGTTAGGGTGGGGGTGGCAGGTGGGAAGTGTGTGTGTGTGTGTGTGTGTGTGAGCCAGGCTGAAAGTGTCTTTTTTTCTGCTGCAAAGTTGAACCTTTTATTGTGGAGGTCATTTGACTGTTGATGTTGTCACTTGGATCCAGAATCAATCCTGAATTGGACTGAAGTGGACATAGATAATAGATCGATGGATGGATGCCACATGGTTACGCTGTGCAACATTTGGCAAAAAAATTTGTATTTATTATTAAGTGGATTTTTAAGCCATGTGCACTGGTGGAGGCTGACGTTATGGCTCTCCTCTAAAAGAGCAAGTCCTCCTTTTTTTCTCAAAAGAGTTTTTACCAGTCATGGTCTGGACAAAGAACTTGGGTGTCTGGTACTGAGATCTTATCAACAGATCTTTTAGGCTCTGTGAGACGGGGTTGGAAGGAGATTGCCTCCCACAGATGGCCTCAGGTCCCATCAGATTGCTGTCTGTGGAGTTTGTAGACCAAATGAAGACCTCAGATTTTTCACTTCCTAAACCCTTTTGTTGAGAGGTCCACTGCTGACCTGCTGGGATAGGAAGCTCTTGTAGGGGAGAGAGGTTTTGGTGACACTTTAAAATAGGGTACTGAAAATGTTGTTTAATTATTGCCTAATTATTGGGAAACAAATGAAGAACTCACCACCACTCAGTTTCTAATTAATTAACCTTTTTTTCATTTCAATAACTTGGCCATGAAGTAAGTATTACTTTCCTTAGAGCTGGGCTCAGACTCTATACTCTTTAGAGTCTCATAAGATGGTTCTATCCTTCAACTTTTCTCCGTCTATGATCTACAATCTACATTTTTGACGGCTGATTTTTCCCACGACTGCCCATCTTTCGCCTGAGACAGCTAAATTTGAACAGTGTGAACCCACTCTCCAACTTCATGATTAGGTAATGGTTAAGTATCCATCCATCTATCCATCAGCTACACCCACTTATTCCTCAGCAGGGTCTAGTAATGGTTAAGTTGTGATTAGTAAAACTTGATGGTTAACTAATAATTAAGTAGTGCTTAGTTCATGGTTTGTTTTCTGATAATTAAGCTATAACTAAGGGTCAATAAAGCAACATTTTGTGCACCTTATTGTGAACCCTTAGCGATGTTTTCTTTTTGGTAGGTGCAAAGTGACAAACTGGGATTAATGTGAATGCCAGATGCAGATTTTTGCAGCAGAATATTTTTCACTGCAACAAGATGAGTGCTGTTTACTCACGTAGCACAAATGAAATTGTAGCTCAGACAGTCCCTCCTATCAGTGTGGAGGTAAAGCTGCTTTTAGCACATTTATTCCTGTTTAATCTCTTGCTAGGTTATTCTCTTGTTTTCTATACCATCTCTTAGTATCTTATTTGTCTCTACAATGATATCTACTGTAGATCAGTGAGCTACTTTCAATATGTATGTGAGATATTGTGCCTTTAGTATACCTCAGTTACTTCGGCTTGTCTTTGACAGAATTAGGCATGGGAACCACAAGACCTAGAGAGTACTTC
This sequence comes from Arrhamphus sclerolepis, assembly GCA_037176975.1. Taxonomy (NCBI): domain Eukaryota; kingdom Metazoa; phylum Chordata; class Actinopteri; order Beloniformes; family Hemiramphidae; genus Arrhamphus; species Arrhamphus sclerolepis. The sequence goes on from JBAMYA010000017.1 coordinate 11,371,569, forward strand.
CTATATTCCTTCAACTTAATTTACATCTGCTCAGTTCGTGCAGCACATTAGACACAATGTGGCTCACTACTGCAAAGGCTGAAGCAGCAAAAATTGTCAAACAAAAACTTTGTATCGTTGCCAAAACCTTCAGTCACAGCTATTATATGTAATGTAATTTATTTATTTATTTATTTAAATTCATGGGCTGGATGCAGAACAAGCAAACCCCAAGACATAATGAATTCACCTGAAAACAGTGAAGCGACATGATAAAGGTCTCCTGCTCTCTCCAGCTCCTCCTTACGGAAATTCCTCATGTCTCTGGTAATAAACATGACTAATCACCAACAGTTTAGTTTGGTCCCTTGATGCATGCCCTTTGAGTCTGTGCTGCAAGCACGGCTAGGTGCTGCTCATCCCTTTGATTTGGTGCACAAACATCACATTATTTCACCAACTATCTCCACCAGATTAATTATTCATCATCAACCCCAGCACAACCTTCTCTGTATGTGCTGCATGCAGATCCCTTCCATGGCTGACCTATATTGCATTTCTTAGAAGAGGCCGTGGAGTTTTTCATCAGCAGAGCAGAAAGGGCTTTGAGTGATTCCCCGGTGCGACCTCATCCTTATGACGGCATCCTCACCCCATTATCAAGAAGTGACCTATTTTTCCAAAAACTCCTGAGGTGAAAGTAACGCACACTATTTGTTCAGTTTTTTTCCGTTGAGGCGTTGGACATGAATGCAGCTCCTTCTGACTGAATGCACAGCAAGTTTTAAGCTTTCGATCTCATCACAAATCAGTCAATGCCTCACATGCCTTTAACAAAACCAGGAACAATCACACACAAGTGGTACTTTTGGGAGTTGGAGGCAGTGGGGTTGTTAGTGGTGGGTGGGTAGAAAGGGAGTGTGTGAGATCAGTGGTAAATCCATTGTAATCTCCTTTTAAGCCACAGACCTGCTCCACAGAGGCCTCATAAGCAGGAGATGGTCGGTTATGACTGGACCTTTCATCCGGGGGAAAGGAGATTACATCTGAGGAATGCTCTGCTCTCAGAAGTTCTGCTCAGGGCTCCAACTCAGTCTTAGTCTTGTCACATCCGCATCAGTGAGAATCCTGACAGACCTTCAAATTTTCCCTGACTTATATTTCAGCAAAACTGAAGCGCAGTGTTCCTACAACCCTAATTTTAAAAAAAAAAACTAAAAAAAAACAAACAAAAAACAAAGTTGGAACACTGTGTAACATGCAAACAAAAACAGAACACGGTGATTTGAAAATCTCAGTTTATTCACAATAGAAGACAGAGCCCAATGTCATTTGTTGAAAGCAAAACTTTACTCTTTCACGAAACATCAACTCAGTATGAATTTGATGGTAATGTCTCAATGTCTCAAGATACCACGTCTCAGAGAACAAATGCTAAAAAAGTAACTTGTCCTAAAAAGCAACACAACTTACAGATAATGAGGTTAACTGGCGACAGGTCAGAAACATGATGGTGTGTAAAAATAACATCTTTAAGAGGCAGAGCCTCTCAGAAGAAAATATACACAAGAGTTTCTCAAAGAAAAGATAAATTGTAAAGCAATTTCATCATATAATAATGTTCCTTGGTATGAAATTGTAAATACTTTGAACTTCAATATACTTGAACTCTCTCATCATCAGTATCTGGTATCGTTGAAAGATTGTGAGAATCTGGAGAACATGGCTAAAAAAATCAGCACTGGACACCCAAGACCTCCTCATGCAGCATTGCATTAAAACGGGAAAGATTCTGTAACAGAAACCATCGCATGGCCTCAGGAACACTGTCACTGTCCAAGAACTCAACTGGACCTGAAATCCACAAAAGCAGGTTGAAGCTCTTACATGCAAAAAAGAAGCCGTATTTAAATGAAACCCTGAAACACAGCTGTCCTCTCTGGTTCAAAGCTGATTTAAAAGTGGAAATCTGTAAACCTCTACGTACTGTGAAAGTTAAGGCTTGACTGAAGTATCTGATGCATCGGGTTGATTGTGTCATCATGACCAGAGAAGAACAGTCAAACTGCTGCTGAAATATCCAGCTAGAGGAGTTTTGGTTGAGTCATTCCAGATTCATCCTCCATCTCTGAAACTTCCTTCCAAACTTTATTTCTGAGACTTGTATCTCTGTGTGACCACAAACTTTGATCATGAAGTAATGTGACGAATAGTTATGGTCCTGGCTCTAGCTGCCTAGTGTGTGTGTGTGTGTGTGTGTGTGTGTGTGTGTGTGTGTGTGGGGGGGGGGGGGTGTTTTTCTTTTAATAAAACTCCCAACAAACCTCAAAACCATTTTTTTCCACCCAAAAAACACACCCCCTCACCCCCCCC